>JANRMT010062807.1:1942997-1963164 GCA_026402145.1 Polypterus bichir lapradei
TTTGCTTGACTTCTCACCATATTCCATATCTAAACTAATGGTCTCTCTCTTGTCTTAAAACAGATTGTCAAGATAAAAGCAGTAACTTCCAGTCTTCGCTGGCCATTCAACATCATGAAACTGTAAGAAAATCAAAGTTTATGTCGGAGACCAAGAATCTAACCACGTCCCATGGCAAAACCTCTTCAAATATGAGCAGCCTTCAGAACCACAATGGCACCCGCACAGGATTTCCAGTCGTAAACAGCCTGCAGCGACAGAGAAGACACCGCCCGAGGGAGAAGCGCCATAGCTGCCCAGAATGTGGCAAACGCTTTTCTTACATAAACATTCTTGAGAAACACATGAAAATGCATACGGGGGAGAATCCATTCATCTGTTCCGACTGTGGTAAAGAATTCCCAAGCAGAAGCAAGCTTCAAGGACACAGGAGGATTCACACGAGGGTCAAGCCACATTGCTGTTATGAATGTGGAAAACGATTCCCAGACATGAACAGCCTGGAAAGGCATGCCATAATTCACACTGGAAAGAAGCCGTATTGCTGTTCCGAGTGTGGCAAGCAATACGCACAATTAGCTAGCCTTAAGATACACATGAGAATCCACACAGGAGAGAGGCCGCATTGCTGTACGGAATGCGGGAAATGTTTTGCCTGTCTAAGCAGCCTTAATATACATATGAGGACTCACACAGGTGAGAAGCCGCACAGCTGCTCGGAATGTGGGAAAAGATTCTCGCAGCTCGTTCACCTTCAAAATCACATACGAATTCACACAGGCGAGAAGCCGCATTGCTGCACCGAGTGTGGCCGGCGATTCTCGTGCAAAAGCAGTCAGCAGCGACACATGAAAATTCACACTTTAGAGAAGCCGCATTCTTGTTCCGAGTGTGGCGAGTTATTCTTGCGACTCAGTGATCTTCGCAAGCACCTCAGGATTCATACCGGAGAGGCTCTTTATAGCTGTTCTGTGTGTGGGTATCAGTTCTCGAAAAACAACAGCCTTAAGAGACATATGAAAATCCACACCGGAGAGAAACCACATGCCTGTTCAGAATGTGGGAAACAATTCTCTCGTAAGAGCGTGCTTCAGAAACACACTCGGATCCATGCTAGAAAAGGTGTCAAGTCCAGTACTGCCGCTCCTCAAGAGCAGCTTGTAGACTCGTCTTCAGCTCAAGGTGGTGAAGAAGATGTCATGATAGACTGTGGGGATTTTCTATAACAATCTGAAGAGAGGGTCCGGAATTGATATGTATACACTGTACAGCATGAGACCTTCACTCCTTAGAAATCCATTTCTTTGACTGTAGTATGGTTCATACCAAGACATTGTTTACCCTTTGGATTTAGTAATAAAAGAAAGTGGTACAATAAAACAAAAATGAAGTTAGCTTGTTTTAATGCTGATGCTTTCCAATAAACAGTGGAATTGTTGTAATGAAGTCTTGTTATTTGTTCTTCACCAGGATTGCAGCGGGAGATCATCTTTTCTTTTTGTCCATTGGCAGGCTTCTACAGTACCTCTCTCAGTGCAGACTTGTTAGTTTACAACTTTTGAAGATTTTATCATGAAATCAACCCGTCAGGCAAGTACAAGCATTCCTATCAATCTAAGTTCTGATATGTGACTCTGAAAGATGTTCACCCCCTTGAAATTTTTCACCTTTAATTGTTAAAACAATATTGAATCAGTGGATTTAATTTGGCCTTTTTCACATAGACCAACAGAAAAAGACTTGTTAATGTCAAAGTGAAAGCTGATCTTTGCAATATGGTCTAATTTGATTAAAACATAAGTGTTCACTGTCACAAGCCGTCTACTAAAGCAGATGGCCTGCAAGTAGTTTGGGACTGACCAAGACTGAGGGGGTAATAAGAGAGGCAAATGTACAAAAAAAGGTGTGTTTTTTTTTTTTTTTTTATTCCAATAGTAAAAAGAAAGTTGCTGATGTAAATGTTTGCACAGTCCAGAGACAAAACGATTCTAATTGTAAAAATGCAAAGAAAAATAAAATGAGCCCTGAATACCCTGAAGTATAATCGGTCACTTTCAGTTCAGGTAACGGTATCAGCAACCTTAAAATAAAACAAAAATGGACTCATGTTTCAGCCCATGTCATAAATACAGCCCCTCGGGAAAATAAATGTCAGGAGCTGTTTTTTGGTTCTCAGGAGCCTGAAGCTGCTCCTTAGCATCAACCAACTGCTCTGCCACCAGGCACCTCTAAGCCTCACCTCTAAGCTCACCCTTCTTCCTCCTCTCAAACCTCCTCCCCTCTTGCAGCTACAACCATACTTATAAAAGGCGTCTCAATTACCCCGCTGAGCTTGTCTACGCACAGGGACAGACCATTTCGGGCCTGCAGGTGGATCCACACACATCGAACAAAAATCAAAACATCTGACAGTAAAATAAGCATATTTAAACACTAAATAACAAAAAAATAACTAACCTCGAGGTTATTAAGACAAAAGAAGACAACGTTACAGTGTACATACATACATACAAGTGTATATTTTTTAAACCAAAATTGACTCACCTATAGCTGTCGTTCTGCTTTCCCAAACACCTGCGACTGCGCGGAGCTTCGGCGCCACCTTTAAAACACCGGCCGGTAAGCATGGAAAAATTACGCGCGAGGATCGCAGCTGGAATGTACGGAAGCGTATTAGGGCCACGGAGAAGAAAAAAAAATACGGTCACAGTGAAGGAAAAAAGTGTATGTCGAGAATAAAGTCGGCCTGTTGATTTTATTCTCGAAATACACTTTTTTTTCTTCACTGTATCCTTATTTTTTTTTTTTTTTTTCTTCTCCGTGGCCCTAATACGCTTCCGTAGTAATGAATACCGGAATATCTGGGAGGAAAAAATAAAACAAGAGCGAAGCAACCTGCCGGTAAGTCCAAAGCCTTATTAATTTTTTTTCTTGCTGTAAACCCGCTGACATATTGCTTATTGCGACTCGCGTATAATGCTTACTACTGTGTATCTTTTAAGTAATACCAGACAGAAACGGTCAAATGGATGATTGATGACGTTAATCCCCGCCCAAAAATATGATTTGTGAAAATATAAATTATGAAATATAACGTAAGAAAATATAAATTATGAAACTTATGCCGCTTGTGACACGTGGCTTCATTTTATAAACACTATATTCAAAACTAATCATATTAAGAAAATATAAAATGTACACTTAGCTTGCTTGTAAGATCAAAGCCAAGCAAGTGTGTATCTTTTTAAAATTCAAAGCAGATATACATTTCTCTTGCTTGGAGTACCTAGCCAAACAAGAGTGTGTCTTTTGTAATTTACTTCTTCCCACCAGATTCAAAACTAATATGAAAATAAATAAGCATATAAGAATTGTCAATAAAACATGTAGAACACTTCATTTTGCGAACTTCAAAATAGACAAAGACTCTAAGGAATGCTATTAAAATAATATTTGAATATTATCGTTGATTACGATATAATCGGCTCCTCTTGTTTATATCAAAACTAGCCATGTGCGCCCAACTACGTTGCGCGTGTTAAAGTTGTCTGTGTATGGGTTTCTGTTTAAACGCGGCTGCCAGTCGTGAACTGGGCCCTTCGTCGCTCAGCATTATGATTTTTTATAAGGGAAACAAAATTACAAAAGAAAAACCTTGGATATTGATTCGATAGGAACAGCCTACTCGGAATCACTGTCTGAATAGTAATTATATGGTGGTGTAGGAGCATTTCTACCTCTGTCCGTTCACAGTCCGTCTCGTTTTCACGACGCTGTCATTTCCTCTCACGATCTCTTCTCAACCTTTCTCCAGTCTCGCAGGTTGTTGCTTTGTGGCAATCCAAAGAGTAAGGCAATATACACGGAGCAATGGTTATGAAAGCGGGACACATAGGTATCCAGGCTTTTTAAAGCATAAATAGGGATCACTTCACTGACATGTGAGCACACGGTACAACTGTGAGACGCACAGCACTCGCCGGCTACAACGTAACAGTAATAATTTCCGGAACGTGCTGTTACGTTGTCATTCATTTTACCCACTGTCTGTCTTTCATTCATATGTTACGTAGGCACGTACCTTTTATCTTCGGCAATCTCATTCTCTAACCAGGCCTCAGGAGCTAACCAGCGTAACACTGTCCACCACCCCTTTCGTTATTCCGGCACATTGTTGACATCCGTCAGTAACAACAACGTACTAAACCGGAAGGTGGTCTACGCAAGCGTGGAATTCGCAGATAAACAAAGATCAAGATCTAAATGAAGATCTCTATAGTTAATTTAAAGCACAACAATTTGTTTAGTTTGAATGTCTGTGTTTTGAGGTGTGACTGGAGTACTACAGTCTTCAGTAGTATAAGCCTGGAGGAGATTCTTAAGGCAATGCCTATGTTTTAGCTGTCTCTCTACTGCCATCTAGTGCTTCTTCTTCTAATTCATTCGCAGACAAACAAAGATCAAGATCCAAATGAAGATTATATATAGAGATAGACAGACTCAAAGGAATGCTACACTTAATTTTAGCCACGTTAATTATGAGATCATCGGGTAAATGCCAAAGAATGTAAGTATTATAAAATTTAATATCCAAGGAAGACTTTGCTTTACAGTCAGGGATTCTTGTTGAAATTAGCAAACGATGGTGGTCCGTTTGAATACAAAGTTGTTAGATTAAAATTAACTGTCTTTAAACTTTTTTGACATTTAATTCGCAGTCTTTGTTTTGATATAAATGGGCAATATATTCAAATTAGTTTAAACACGGTTTACATTAGTTAGTAGGGAATGGTTATTTTCATCTAACAATCAATCATCCATTTGACAGTTTCTGTCTGGTTTTACTGCTTATCTTGCTGTTCAATGTGTGTCTGCACTGTACTGTGTTAGCGTCACATTCATCTCCGTCGAGTCTGTATTTAGCAGACGAAAGCCTTGAGTCTGTGCGTGCAAGTCGGACTCGATCAGCTTTTCCAGTTTTCTTTCCCAATCATTCTCTTTAAAGCTGCTCAAGTTCTGTCAGGTTTCATCAAGTCCAGACACAACTTCTCCATTGAATTGCAGTCTGGTCCCTTGAGTCGGTCACTCCAGCACATTAACATTGTTATCTTAGAGCCGTTCTTGTGTAGCTTTGCCTTTATGTTTGGCTTTGGTGTCTTTGCTGGTCTTCTCCCATGGTGCATGTTTCTTGAAGACTCCGACAGCTTTTCCTCCAGGATTTCCGTGTATTTTCATGCATTAATTTTACCCTCTCAAGCCTTCCAGGTCCTACTCCAGCGAAGCATCCCCACAGCCTGAGGCTGTTTTTGATAATGTGTAGCCCACCATGGTGTTTATTCTGATGGCCAAACAACTCATCAGACCACAAAACCTCCTTCCAGTTGACTTCAGTGTCTTCTGTGTGCCTTTTACCCAGATGTCCTGGGTTGTTTTTTTTTCCTTTTTGCAACTCTTCCATTAAACTGCGACTGGTGACACACCCGGGCAACAGTTGCCTGCACAATTTCTGTAATCTCACCCACTACAGTTGGCAGCGCCTTCACAATTCTCAGAGGTCTCTTGGTGGTCCCCCTCATTCGTCCTCATCAGTTTTGTTGAATGACCTGCTCTAGCACATTTACACCTGTGCTATAACCTTTCATGCCAACTTGCACTAACAATATCCGATTATGGATATGGGCTTTATTCTTTAGTCTGTCATTTTATTAAATGCTTAGTCCTGAATAGGGTCGCAGGGGTCTGTATAAGCCTATTCCAGCTAGCATACAGCGCAAGACAGAAACAAACCCTGGACAGGGCGCCAGTCTATCACACACACACACATACACACACACATATATACCAAGCACACACAAGGGCTAGTTTAGAATCGCCAATTCACCTGTCCAAAACTAATTTACAGACACAAAATCGGACTTGTTAATAAAATGGAACATGGGGCCGGATAGCTGCTGAGCGCTGTACTTGCAGAAGGCGCAGTGCGATATGCTGATAAGACACGTCGGCGGGTGGAGGAGGAGGGGCGGAAGTCAGGCACGTTTAGCGGAAACGAGAAAAAAAAAAATAAAAAGATCCGCGTGCTTTGGGTCCAGAACACTAGAACAGAGGACGAACAGTGTAAAAAGTGGAGGCGTTTCCCACGGCTAGAAGAGTAGGAGTTTCGCTAGAAAGCAATAAATAGAAGTTCAACGGTTTCAAACTTCTGGACCGCGTACAGGTGTTTTTCCTCCCGGATTGGTTGTGAGTGTTACACGTACACACTCATACATAATGTATCTATGTATATTTATGGATACAAACAGGAGGCTGACCTAATGCTTAAACATCACTTTTTTGATGATGGTGACGCAATGCCTCATAGATGATGCCATGAAAAGCCACCACTTAACAGATGATTAACCCTTCGCACAGACATACACTGCTTCCCTCTTCAACCGCTCTGCAGTGCGTACTGGCTTCTGTCAGTAGTAGCGACATCAACCGCACTTTCCTCAGTTATACGAGCTGATTCAATGCCAGAATCCTACCGGAGCTGATGAACTTTAGCAGCCGAGATACATCTCTGAACTGCTTAAATTAGCAAGTGTTTAATTTGTGAATCAACCCCTCCCTTTTTCAAGCTCTCAAGAGCTGCTTTTATGATCGTCTAATGTTGCGCTGGAGGGGAAAAAAAAAAAAAAAAAACTCCAAACCCCAAGAATCAGCGCGGCACTTTAGCGGGCGGGCTGGCTATGCACAGGGTAGCTCACTCCGTCGCACTGATTCTTGGGATTTTGAGTTCTCCACTCCCTCCCTTCCAATATATTAGACCCGTGTTGTCAACGGGAGCCACTCGTTTGTGGCGATTTATATGAGAGCGGCGGCATCATTTTATGCCGAGAATCTTTCCAAGCTCCTCCTTAAATGAAAAATGAATGTGGCTGTTACTCTTTTAAAGAGCCGGACCTAAAAGACCAGCTGATTTGCTTAAATCTCGGGAAACAATATCCCGACTTCTGTGCCTGATTAAGATAACCCTGCTTTTATATAAATAGCTAAAATGTACTGCGCTTTGCCTTATTCTGTTCATTTGTTATATTTCTAACTATAAGATGTGAATACTGTTGAAATTAAAATTCTTTTACAATTTAACATCCCTTGTTGTGTATTTTGTTCACATTATATTACCCTGCTTTATTACATATAATTAAGAGTTTCTCTCTACATCTTTCTTTCTTTCTATAAAGGAAATTCTTAACAAGCTAAAGGTGATCATTTGAAAGAAAGTAAACTTATGTGGTGGTTTGTCCATTTTCCACATTTTGTATATATTGGAAAGAATAAGTGTCCCGAATGAAAACCAACATCCAGTCCTTTAATGACCTCTTGGGCATGGTCATCAGCAGTGTGTCTGTCTGCAGAGTGTTGACCTTGTCGAGAGGTTTTCTTACCTCGACAGTAACATTCATGTGACTCTTCATATGAAGTTAGTAAATTGACTGGGAGAGCATGGAGGGTCATGAGATCTCTGGAAAGGGGTGTGTGGCACTGCTGATATCTTTATAAAGGGACGAAGGTCCAAGTCTTTAGAGTCCTGGTGCCCCGTGTTTGTGACACATGGACGCCATCCAGTGACCCGAGATGAAGACTGGACTCCTGTGTGTCTTCAGAGAATCCTTGGGTCCCGCTGGTTTGACTTTGTGTTGCTCTTGGAGGCCCGAATGAGGCACATGACCGACATTGTGAGAGAGCATCAGTTACCGCACTACGGTCATTTGGCGTGATTCACCGAAGGTGACCCGGCTCGCAATGGCTGGACCAGGCCAAGGGGAAGCCCACATAACACCTGGCTGCATCAGACAGATGGTCATTTCAGGGAGGTGGGACTGGACAACGTGTCTGCCTACGGGGCTGCTAGCCAGGTTACAGAGGTGTTTCGTCGTGTGGTGGGTGCGACAACACGCTGTACCAATGTATGCTCTCCAACGTGACCTGACTTGGAAAGATAACAAAGCTGTGTTTCACAACTCATTAACAATTCTGATAGATTGTCCAGATTCTAATGGCACCTCACTCCTATGGACCTTCATTTGAAACTTAAGAAACGGATACACGTTCTTAAAAACAATGAATCTTTAGCTGTTTTATTAAAAAATGCAGTATAGTATTTTATGTGTCATCTCTCATTAATTAAATTGTAACACACCTTGAATTTCTTAGTCATTGTGATTGGCTTGTACTGAGCTGTGGAACTTGGCCAATCAGAGTCCTCCAGTATCAATTTGGTGGCGTCATAGTAGAGTGGGAGCTTCGTTCGTTAAATGTGAAAGTTTCGTAATAATTTACATATATACAGGTATAGTAAGTGTAATTTAATTGTTTTTCCTTAAAGTATGTTGTTTATGTGATTGACTTCTGTATTTGAACATTTATATAATGTTTCAGTACAGTTTCTAAAATGTAGAAGTTTAGAGGAAGCTAAAGTATGGTTGAATGCCATTTCATAAATGTTTGTATTAGAATTATAGTATTATAGTTTCCTCTTGTATTATATAAATCTATATTGAGTGATTTATTAATTTATTTAGATTACATATTTGTTTTACGTTTTAGCAATTTCCGCTATTAATGTTATCCTGAGTGTAGTGCGCCACCTAGTGGATAAACAAAGCACCCTGTTAATAACTATTACTAGTATGACATATTTAACAGAAATAAACTGTGATAGCTAATTCATGATTATTATTTATTTTAGACCATACCTTTACATTTGCATAACTTTGGAAGGAATTAATAAATAGATTTTGGACATCATCTTCCATCTTTGACCGGATGTGCGTAGAGGTTGTGATTTAATCCTGAAGCAACGTAATTCTTTACAGCAGGGTTGTGTGGTTCTGCATAGAGTCATTTCTTGACAAAACGCCATTTCACTTTGGGAACGTTTCTTTGCATGTGAAGTTAGCCCCTTGTGCTTTGAAAAAATTCTTAATATGTGCAAAATAAATATATATATATACATACATAAATGTCTTTAATGTATGGCAGGCTGCCTAACAAATAAAAAAACAGAACTTAGCCTGTGTTGTCGTATGCAGTCCTTTTCAAATCATAACTTATTGGTATTCCACAAATCTGCTACAATCTGTTCATGGTTATTTACTGTTTGGAGTCTGTTACGAATCTTAATAAATAAATAATTATGGTTCTTTCCAGAACCTTCATTTGCATGGGTCAACCAAAAATGGTTCCCCTATGGCATCGCTCAGGCCCCTTTATTTTTCTGAGTGCAGAGGTGTCTATCTTTTGGAAGTTTGTTTGCCTTTAACACTGACATCAACCTGCTATGAGATTCACTAACATGAAGCCTAAAAAATGTTACGTTAGGCACAGGGCCGGATTTTCCTATAGGCTAACTAGGCTTCAGCCTAGGGCCTCAAGATCAAGAGGGGCCTACATTCAAATTGTTAGCAATCTGAACAAACTTAAAAATGGGAGGTGGAATAGCTTAGGGCCTCTTTTCATCTAAATCCGGCCCTGGTTAGGCAGCATGCCCAGTGGGAGCTGGTGTTTTGTCTCCAGCTTAATTGGAGTTTCTTTCTTTCTTTCTTTCTTTCTTTCTGTTTATTTCCACTATTTCTTTCTTTCATTCCTTTTCTTTCTTTCTTTTTTCTCTTTCCTTCTTTTGTTCTGTCTTTCCTCTTTCTGTTTCTTTCCTCTATTTCTTTCTTTCATTCCTTTTCTCTTTCTTTCTCTCTTCTTTCTCTTTCCTTCTTTCTTTCTTTTCTCTTTCTTTCTTTTTCTTATTTCTCTCTCTTTTTTTCTCTTTATTTTTCTTCCTTCTTTCTCTTTCTTTTTCTTTCTCTTCTTTATTTCTTTCTGTTTCTACCTTATTTATCTCTTTCTTCCTTCCTTCTTCTTTCTTTCTTTTTCTTTTTTCCTCCTTCTTTCTCTTTTTTCTTCCTTCTTTCTCCTTTTCTTTCTTTCTCTTTCCTTCTTTCTCCTTCCTACTTTCTATTTTTTCTTTGTCTCCTTCCCTTTTTTCTCTTTCTTTTCTTCCTTCTTTTTTCTTTCTTTCTTGTTAATTTATTCTATTCACCTTGGCCCACTGTCCCTATTTCTGGACTTGTATATTTTAACAATATCTAAGGACTCTTCTTCTCTTAACTCTCTATCTATCTTATCTAAGCTTGCTTTATATGTTTTTGTATATAATGTATTTATTATTATTCGTTTCTAGTTGTAATTTGTTTTTCTTTGCATGGAACTTCTGCTTTGGCATGTTGTGAAGCACTTTGATTACAGCCTTTGAATGAGTCAGTACTATAGAAATAAATGTGTGTGTGAATTAGGGCATCGTCAACGTTGATTTTTTTTTTTTTTTTTTTTAAATGTGCCCCGTGCTCCTCTACTTCTAAAGTCAATTAGTCTAGGGTGTAACCTCCGGTGGGCCTGCTTAAAACACCAAGACTCGGATTGTCTCACAGAGTTGAGAAAACTGAAGCAGATGGCGTTGCCTCTGAGCTTAAACATGTGAGGAGCAGCTGGCATTGAGAAATGTCTTAGGAAGTGAATGAGGCAGACGTGAGGGGAGGACGTCGAATCACATGGGAGAGGCGGTTGGCAGCAGCTTTGTACCTAGAAGACGGCATGTACCCTACGATGACCACCTAAACCACCACCCTTCATACCTCAACCCCGATTGTTGTGATTCCCATCCATATTGTGACACATGAGGCGCTGCCTTGCACCCAAAAGACGAGGCTGAGTCTGAGCACTTCTGGAAAACCAACTTTATTCAACTTTGAACAGGAACAGCGAGGTTATTTAGTGCAGCGGGCGGGAGCTACCACTCTACTACACGCAGATCAGGGCAGAGTCGGGCAGCCAGGGCAGTGGCCAAGTTCTAAATTTCCCCGCATCATCCATCGCGCGACAGACGCGCACGGAGGCGGTGAGCTTGCAGTTGCCTCTGTGAAACTGCGGACACGCGGTTGCCTAGGCGACGGACGCGTCAATCCCCATCGGTCTCAAAAGATTTAAAAAAATCCCTCCGTATTATGGCTGCATTCAATCTTCCTCCAATAGAAAAGTTTCGTATTATGAAATTAAACCCAAAATGCATCAGCTTCTTACAAGCTCATCATGTCTATCTGCTCAAAAAGGGCAGTACAACAATGTAGGCTGCATTACCGCCACCTACTGGGCTGGAGTGTGAAGCAGAGGAATGTTAAGGAGGAAAAAAATTAAAATAAAAAACCCAGTGCTTTTCAAAAGCTGAAACCGACAGTTAAATACCGTATATTGACAAGACGACCCTAATATACATGGTGACTCATTCCTGCCTCAAGGATTTCAGTTTATCAAAACAGATGTTTTCTTTGATTAGCATATGCACGAAAGATATGTGTCACTGTTTTAGGATGACTGCATTTTTCTGCAAATGCACGTGTCTCAGGGACTAACAAAATACTTCACGCTCCTCCTCCTCATCATGATCAAGCACATTCGCTCTAAACAAGGAATAATTCAGGCCAGTGCGTGCAAGTCATAATCATGTCGTAATTACTTCCTACCTTTTATTATTTCTTTCTGTCGTATTCTTTGCCACCACCTTCTCAATCTCACATAAAAAATCTTCCTTTCTCTTCTTTGTCCCAGTTTTGTTGCCAAAAAGATTGAAGTGATTTTTGAATTAAGACTTTTACTTCTGGTTCGCTTCCCGGGTCCTCCCTGCGTGGAGTTTGCATGTTCTCCCCGTATCTGCGTGGGTTTCCTCCCACAGTCCAAAGACATGCAGGTTAGGTGCATTGGTGATCCTAAATTGTCCCTAGTATGTGCTTGGTGTGTGTGTTCGGCGGTGGGCTGACATCCTGCCCAGGGTTTGTTTCCTGCCTTGTGCCCCTGTGTTGGCTGGGATTGGCTCCAGCAGACCCCCGTGACCCTGTAGTTAGGATATAGTGGGTTGGATAATGGATGGATAGATGGATGGACTTTTACTTCTCTTTTATGTAATGGCGCCATAATGGTTACATGGTTAATTCTGTGGGACTGCTTTGCTAAATTGTCAGCTACCCCGTTTTGACTGAATGGTCACCTCTTGTTTGGCAAATTTCTCATGTTTCCTAGAATACCTACATGAGTAGGAACCCATAAGAAATAAATGGCTATGCTAAAGGCTGTTCAGTCTCCAATAATAATAATAGGTAGATAGATATGAAAGGCACTATATAATATACAAACGGATAGGTAGGTAGATGTAAAAGTCACTATATGATAGATAGATAGATAGATATGAAAGGCACCATATAATGGATAGACAGATTGATGAGAAAGGCACTATATAACAGATACAGTGCATCCGGAAAGTATTCCCAGCGCATCACTTTTCCCACATTTTGTTATGTCACAGCCTTATTCCAAAATGGATTAAATTCATTTTTTTCATCAGAATTCTACACACAACACCCCATAATGACAACGTGAAAAAAGTTTACTTGAGGTTTTTGCAAATTTATTAAAAACTAGCAAAATACCCGCGCTTCGCAGCGGCGAAGTACTGCATTAAAATTTTTATTAAGAAGAAAATTTAACCTTTTTAAACTGAGGGAAAATATGCCAATAATTATTTGTTAAGGATCTCTTTGTATGCCACGTTGTCAGTTCGGCCCTCCAGTTGTAATATGACCAAGCTGTGCGCTGAGCTTACTCTTGAGCATGCAACTTACAGTTGGCCATGTGAACAGTAATCTTGTCTCAAATCTCACAGCTTGGATTGCTGCTGTCATAATCAGTTTGAGGTTCACGGTTTGTTTCAATTACGACAGTATTTGCAGGACTTGTGTTCAAGTGACATTCGGCATCTGTCAAGCGTTGTAAGCTTACAACCGGTTTCATCGATAACTTCACATCCAGCTTTTGAGAGTTTAAACATTCATAAACATCAAAGTGTCCACTACTGAAATCGTCACCTGTGAATCTAAGATGTTTAAGAGGCATTGGCGGTTGTCCAAAGGTGTAAATTATTTGGCCATTTCGGTACACTTGAAAGCACCAACCGAACAATTCAGCGGCAGCCATCAACTCACATGCAGAACCATAGGTGAAGGGCTTAAGCATTTCACTCTTCTAGTGCTCCTGTGTAGTATAATTATCTCCTGTACCGTCATCAGTCCACACCTTGAACCTGTCCCAGTCATTCAATACATAAGACACAATGTTCCTCCGGATATCAAGAGTGAGCCTGATATGGCTGTGCAATATGTAACAAAGAGAATGGAAAAGGTAGGTGCCATCTCCGGGCATGGAAACCACTTGGTAAGTGACAGTTCTTTGATCGATGGTGATCACCTCGATAGACATGGTAATGGGGGTGGAATGATGAAGGAAATGGGTACCTGAGTAATGTAAAGTAAGTGTAAAATACCTACACAATAACTATAATTGTAATAAACAAACAATAAAACAGCGGAGAAGCCGTGGATTAAACAAAAAGGCTGTAGTTATCAGCAGGGAGACGTGAATCCCGTGGCGAAGCAAGGAAGGGAATGTAGAGACTGGAGCGACGGACGGCCTTATATAGGCAGGCAGCCAACAACGTGGGAGGCGTTGGGATGGGGGACCCAACGCCGCCTCACATGGTGACCAAGCTGCAGGCTATGGACGTATATATGTACATAAGTAGGATTCAGTTAGCGTTGGGAACCCGTGTACGAAATTTCTTGAAGATGGGCCCATAAGTAACAAAGACTGTTGAAAAGTTCAATATGGCGGCCGACAGTGGCATCATACCACCGAAATAAGTACGTACATTGGTTTCGGTTAGTGCAGGGAAGCCGCCTACCAAATTTCGAGAAGATGGGGCCATAAATAAGAAAGTTCAACATGGCGGACGTTGTTGACCGTTATGACCGTTATGACCGTTACGCGTAGAATTTCGAAATGAAACCTGCTTGACTTTTGTAAGTAAGCTGTAAGGAATGGGCCTGCCAAATTTCAGCCTTCTACCTATACGGGAAGTTGGAGAATTAGTGATGTTGGAAAATTCAATATGGCGGCTGACAGTGGCGTCATACCACCGAAATAAGTACGTACATTGGTTTTGGTTAGCTCAGGGAAGCCACCTACCAAATTTCGTGAAGATGGGGCCGTAAATAAGAAAGTTCAATATGGCGGACGTTGTTGACCGTTATGACCGTTATGCGTAGAATTTCGAAATGAAACCTGCTTAACTTTTGTAAGTAAGCTGTAAGGAATAAGCCTACCAAATTTCAGCCTTCTACCTACACGGGAAGTTTGAAAATTGGTGACGTTGGAAAGTTCAATATGGCGGCCGACAGTGGCGTCATACCATTGAAATAAGTACGTACATCGGTTTCGGTTAGCGCAGGGAAGCCGCCTACCAAATTTCGTGAAGATTGGGCCATAAATAAGAAAGTTCAACATGGTGGACGTTGTCGACCGTTATCAACCGTTATGACCGTTACGTGTAGAATTTCGAAATGAAACCTACTTAACTTTCGTAAGTAAGCTGTAAGGAATGAGCCTGCCAAATTTCAGCTTTCTACCTACATGGGAAGTTGGAGAATTAGTGATGAGTCAGTCAGTCAGTCAGTCAGTCAGTGAGTGAGGGCTTTGCCTTTTATTATTATAGATAAACAAACTGAGAAATCCCATGTCCATAAGTATTCACAGCCTTTGCCATGAAGCTCCAAATTGAGCTCAGGTTCATCCTGTTTCCCCTGATCATCCTTGAGATGTTTCTGCAGCTTCATTGGAGTCCACCTGTGGTGAATTCAGTTGATTGGACATGATTTGGAAAGGCACACACCTGTCTGTATAAGGTCCCACAGTTGACAGTTCATGTCAGAGCACAAACCAAGCATGAAGTCAAAGGAATTGTCTGTAGACCTCCGAGACAGGATTGTCTCGAGACACAAATCTGGGGAAGGTTACAGAAAAATTTCTGCTGCTTTGAAGGTCCCAATAAGCACAGTGGCCTCCATCATCCATAAGTGGAAGAAGTTTGAAACCACAAGGACTCTTCCTAGAGCTGGCCGGCCATCTAAACTGAGCGATCGGAAGAGAAGGGCCTTAGTCAGGGAGGTGACCAAGAACCCGATGGTCACTCTGTCAACGCTCCAGAGGTCCTCTGTGGAGAGAGGAGAACCTTCCAGAAGGACAACCATCTCTGCAGCAATCCACCAATCAGGCCTGTATGGTAGAGTGGCCAGACAAAAGCCACTCCTTAGTAAAAGGCGCATGGCAGCCCGTCTGGAGTTTGCCAAAAGGCACCTGAAGGACTCTCAGACCATGAGAAACAAAATTCTCTGGTCTGATGAGACAAAGATTGAACTCTTTGGTGTGAATGCCAGGCGTCACGTTTGGAGGAAACCAGGCACCGCTCATCACCAGGCCAATACCATCCCTACACTGAAGCATGGTGGTGGCAGCATCATGCTGTGGGGATGTTTTTCAGCGGCAGGAACTGGGAGACTAGTCAGGATAAAGGGAAAGATGACTGCAGTAATGTACAGAGACATCCTGGATGAAAACCTGCTCCAGAGCGCTCTTGACCTCCGACTGGGGCGACAGTTCATCTTTCAGCAGGACAACGACCCTAAGCACACAGCCAAGATATCAAAGGAGTGGCTTCAGGACAACTCTGTGAATGTCCTTGAGTGGCCCAGAATCCGATTGAACATCTCTGGAGAGATCTTAAAATGGCTGTGCACCGACACTTCCCATCCAACCTGATGGAGCTTGAGAGGTGCTGCAAAGAGGAATGGGCGAAACTGGCCAAGGATAGGTGTGCCAAGCTTGTGGCATCATATTCAAAAAAACTTGAAGCTGTAATTGCTGCCAAAGGTGCATCGACAAAGTATTGAGCAAAGGCTGTGAATACTTATGTACATGGGATTTCTCAGTTTTTTATTTTTAATAAATTTGCAAAAACCTCAAGTAAACTTTTTTCACATTGTCATTATGGGGTGTTGTGTGTAGAATTCTGAGGAAAAAAATGAATTTAATCCATTTTGGAATAAGGCAACAAAATGTGGAAAAAGTGATGCGCTGTGAATACTTTCCAGATGCACTGTAGATGTATAGATAGATAGATAGATGTGAAAAGCACAATATAATAGATAGATAGAAAGGCACTATATAATAGATGGAAGGACAGATGTGAGAGGCACTATATAACAGATAGATAGATATGAAAGGCACTATATGATAGATCATGGAAGGAGCCAAAGAATGGAGACACAACCCAGCTGGGATGGTCCTCAGTTTCTGTCCCAGTTGGGACAATCAAACAATGGATGGAAAAGGGATGAGTGGACCTTTTATTTCCCCAGCACAAAAGTTGGCACATTGCTCCTAGTATAGATACCTGCAGGGGTGGCTGGGTATTGTAGTCCAGAAGGGTGATCCTGCCGGGATCCTTGGGTACCACAGAGGTGCACTAAAATGAATGGATATCTCTACTTCTGTATAGCCCTGAAGTGCTTCCAAAATGCAATGCCCTGACACCGGAAGCACTCCTGGGTCCGACATAAAAGGGAGTCAATCTGCCTCATCCAAGAGTGAGAGTCAGGAGGCAGTGGGTGAAAGCTCATGCGGTGGAGTGAAAGAAGATAGAAGAGGAAAAGGGGGCTTTATTAATGAAAAATGTCATTTATGTCTAAACTGTGTTTGGTGGAGTTGTTTCTGGTGTTTGGGGCTAACTGGTGCCCCCTTGTGGTCATGATGGATAGATAGATTGATATGTGAAAGGCACTATATATTAGATAGATATATGAAAGGGACTATATAACAGATAGATAGATATGTGTAAGGCACTATATGATAGACAGATAGATAGAAAGGCATATTGCTGTTGATAAAAAAAACATTGTATTTCTTGACACACTTCTGCTGAATAATTCATCAGCTGAACGTTCTCAGTGTTGGTGTGTCAGAGAGAGGATGTGCAGAATTGTTCATAACGGCACCAAGTTTTGTTTTAATTCCCTTCCTACTACTTCCAGGGAAAAAGAAGAAGAAGAATAAGAATAACATTTTATTTATATAGGACCTTTTTATTGTGTGGTGGAGTGGTTAAGGCTTTGGACTTTAAACTTTTTGAGGTTGTGGGTTCAAATCCCACTGCTGACACCATGTGACCCAAAGCAAGTCACCTGACCTTCCTCTACTCCAATTGGAAGACCATAAAGACATGTCACCAATTGTATCCCAAATGTTGTAAGTTGCTTGAATGAAGGTGTCAGCCAAATCCATAAATGAAAATCCATGCTCAAAGTGTTTTACAGAAATTCAGAATGACCAGCAGCGCATTTACAACATTGGATACAAATAATATCAGCATAAAACATTAAATAAAGGTAAATAAAGAATGTGGAAAGCTTTGCAATAGAATAAAAGGCAATAAAGCAGAATAAAATACAAAACACAAGAAGAAAACCCTGAACTAATAACATAATTTGAGATACAAACACCCGGACAGAGCGGAAGGGTCAGCACGTCAGGTCAGTTCTGCACCTTCCTGAACCATCGAGGTTATAAAAGAGTGAGTTTAGTCGGCTGATCTCATTAATTGAGGAGGGTCACTCCAAAGTCAGGGTGCTACAGAGCCAAAGGCCGAAGAGCACCCTTTAGTTTGGGGGGACACAACAACAAGGGTCAGTGGACCACAGTGGGTGATAGATGAGAGCCCTGTGGAGCTTTCTAGGTCAGGAAGAGAATTGGACATTCAGTCCTATGAGACACATGGAGCCAGTGAGGGGGCAGCAGGGCTCCTGTTGTGTGCCCGTTGTTTCTTCTTCTAGCAAAGTTCTCAATTGACTGGAGCTGTGAGAGCAGATTAGAAGGGTGGGAGGTCCAGTAGTCGATGTCGAATGTAACAAAAAGAGTGCAAAAGTGTCTCAGTATCAGAAAACAAGAGGAGTGAGTGAGGGACCACAGGGGTATGTTATAGAGGTGGAAGTGCAAGAGCTTCTTAATGTGGTGAATGTGGGCAGAATAAAAAAAGGAGGAGGAGGAGGTTTGGAGCACACGCTGATTACAGCACCCACCACATGATGAACCACCTGGATATATGAAAGGGACGAATCAAAAATGACACCGAGATTCCTAGCAGAAGAAGGTCTGATGACATCCTCACTAAGGGGGAGTGAGAAGGAGCTGCTGTTCTGAAGCTGAGCTGTAGTACCAATCAGCAGGACATCACACAAGACATTATATGGGCACAATTTTTTGATATAAAATATATAAAAGTTCTATATTATATTTATAATAATAATTATATGTATATTTTGATTTGATTTGGACACCTGACCCTGACACCTATATGCACTTTATTAGACATCCCATTCCAAAACTATGTGCATTAATATGAAGGTGCCCCCAAATCCCGCCAATAACAGCCTTCATTCTTCTTTAAACAACATTTTGGTTTGTGTCAGTGGGCATTTGTGAGGACAGGCAATGATGTTGGGTGGGCGAGAAGACTCGACACACAACTGGCATTCCAGTTCATCCCACGGCTGTTGGGTGGGCTTTGTCAAAATAGCAAATGGCTGAGGCATCTAGAAAAGCCCACAGAACAGATCTCACCCAAGGCAAGCCTGACCCAGGAAAATGGGAGGCTTAAGGCCTGATGAGACCTACGAAAAAGAAAATACGCCTCAAAGTTCAAAAAAGAGCAAATAGTCTCATGAAGCTCCTTGAGCATGGGAAAGACACTATATAAATAAAATTTGTTATTATTATGGTTATTGTTGTTATTAATAAGATTTTACAGACAAAAAACAAATGCCTGAAAAAGTAGAAGCTACCCAGGACAGCATAATCTAGTTGCAAACGCAGTCTAGGAAGTGTAGTCAAAAGCCAGTACCAGAAGGTTCAAAATCCAGTAGAAACAAAGAAAAGAAAATAGGATAACAGAAAACACTCATCAAGCACAAAACACAGATGGACTACAAATCCCATGAGTCTTTAGAGGGCTGGGGGCAGGACCTCCATGGAGATTGACAGCAAAAGGGAAACCACCCACACAAAACAAGGGACAAGGTAGAACGTAGTTTAAAACAAAGAAACTAATCAAAATGGACAAAAATAGCATGATTAGGCAAATTATAGTCATACATAAAAATATCAATATAAATAATGACAACCAGAGACTAAAAGATACACTAATATGGCTTAAAAAAGGAATTTAAGGATAAGCCAAAGGGGAAACTCTCACACAATACAGGGCTGAGGTCGGGGCTTTGTGCAGTCCCTCTCCACATCTTTATGGATCTGGCGTTGTGCAGAGAGATGCAGACACACTGCACCAATAAAGGACCTTCACAAAGTGGAAGCACACCACTGTCCAAAATGTCTTTGCATCTTGTAGTGTTAACAAAACACTTAACTGGAAACAAGGAGCCAATCCAAAAACATGTCATTATCTCTTTCTCCAGCAAACTTCACAGACCAGAAGGTAACATTCTCCTGGCATCCACCAAACCCAGACTGGTCTATCAGACTGCCAGATTTGAAGTGTGATTCATCACCACACATTTGCACTACTCCACAATTCAATGATGGCGTCATTTACACCACACCAGCTGACGCCTGGCAATGCGCCGAGGGATCTTAGGCTAAGTGATGAGCGGCTCGACCACAGAAACATAGAAACACAGTCCATGAAACTTGTGTTGTATCCAGCAGGGGCCGTATGCTCTCTGAGAATATATCATCTTTTAGAAATGGCAGCTTTGCTAAACCAAAAAGCTATATGTATCTATTTATTATATAGTGCCTTTCACATCTATCTATCTATCAATTTAGTAATCAGTATCTAAATAGATACTATCTAAATAATTTAGTATCTATCTATCTATCTATCTATCTATCTATCTATCTATCTATCTATCTATCTATCTATTATACAGTGCCTTTCACATCTATCTATCTATCTATCTATCTACAGTGGTGTGAAAAACTATTTGCCCCCTTCCTGATTTCTTATTCTTTTGCATGTTTGTCACACAAAATGTTTCTGATCATCAAACACATGTAACCATTAGTCAAATATAACACAAGTAAACACAAAATGCAGTTTTTAAATGATGGTTTTTATTATTTAGGGAGAAAAAAAAAATCCAAACCTACATGGCCCTGTGTGAAAAAGTAATTGCCCCCT
>JANRMT010062807.1:2002528-2013714 GCA_026402145.1 Polypterus bichir lapradei
CTAGATGTCAGTATTGTATTACAAATGATTTAGATGCAGCGTGCCCTACTTATCCCAAAAAGGAAAATTTAGCTTTTTTACAGAAGTTCACAACATCTTACGAAAGACAAGCAGCGACAACTTCATCAAATATACACATCAATTACAAAAGAAAATAAGAAAACTTTATTTTTTTATTTTTTTAAATACAAGTCCCAGCTGTGCACTGTAAGGGATGTGCACCATTGTTCATAATGGCCAACAGGTATTCAAGGGTCACTTCCAAAAAAAAATGAAAATCTTCTTTAAACAAGTTGCTTTACGTTTGTCTTGTCACAGGCTCCAGGCCTACCGTTTTTGGTCTACTTTGGTCCAGTGCTTATTTCCATATCCTCCAAGAACAGTTTCATGAAGGTCCAATAACTGCCATTGGAATCGTTCAGTTTAACCAGGGTTTTTGCAGTTTGCTCCATTTAGTCATGAGATCAGGCCATTTAATAGGCAAAATATTTGCACAAATAGTTTTTGAGATACGTAATTTATTTAAATTTATTTAAATATATATGCATGCACACACACACACATGCATTCAACGAAATGTACAAGTGAAGAGAGCTGACAGCTTGTTTGCCCTACCAGAACACATGCCTGTTCCCTGACTCATCCTTACCTGATGCCCCTTCTCAGGGCAGTTATAATATCCATCCATTATCCAACCCGCTATATCTTAACTAGGAGCGTCACGGGGGTCTGCTGGAGCAAATCTCAGCCAACACAGGGCGCAAGGCAGGAAACAAACCCCGGGCAGGGCACCAGCCCACCACAGGGCACACACACACACTAGGGGCAGTTTAGGATCGCCAATGCACCTAACCTGCATGTCTTTGGACTGTGGGAGGAAACTGGAGTACCTGGAGAAAACCCACGCAGGCACGGATAGAACATGCAAACTCCACGCAGGGAGGACCCGGGAAGCGAACCCGGGTCTCCTAATTGTGAGGCAGCAGCGCTACCCACTGCACCACTTATAATATAATATAATCCTTTTATATAAAAGCGGTCGGGATTGTCCTTCCGTCCTGTTAGTGCTAAGCAGGCGCGGTGTTTCACACACACCCCGTCCATTTTGCAATGCACGATGGGATTTGTACTTTCGTTTTTCCAGGTAAAAGATGATTTTCTACTCCAGACTGTGCGAGTAGCACGGAGTTTCACACACGCCCCGTCCATTTTGCAATGCACGATGGGATTTGTAGTTTCGTTTTTCCAGGTAAAAGATGATTTTCTACTCCAGACTGTGCGATATCTTCTTCTTCTTTCTTACTATATAAAAGCAGTCGGGATTGTCCTTTTGTCCCGTGAGTGGAAAGCGTAGCGCTATTCCGCTTATCACAGACTTACTACTTGCAGCTTGCGGTACGAAGCGACATGATGTGAGCAGAGTTCTGGTGCTCCCATCATTCCCTTGCTTTTGTGTGCGATGCGCTGGAAAAATAGACAAAATTATGTCTCTGGAAATAATTAATGTTGATGGAGTACAAATGCCTCACCGCGTAGTAAATATCAGGGGGGTTCAAAAGGGCGACCTCAATATAGAAAAAAAGTTTAAATTTCATCACAAAAATAACAGAAACTACGAGTATTAAAGTAATACCGCTCAAATGCAATATAACCAAATTAATGAGTTTGTATAAAATATCAAATTGATCTACATATTGAATTGCCTTAAGAAGTGGTCGACTTAAAAGTCGGTCGCCTTAAAAGGCGGGTCAGCCTAGTATAATATAATTCTTGACATCTCTAACTGGCAGTATAGCATCTAACGATTTGTCATTTTGTGCTGAATATACTGGAATACATTAATTTAAGTGTAGGATGGGTAAATATGGACGGATAGCCAAATAGCAACAAACCTAGGGTTGCGATGTCAGACTCTGTTGCGCTCTGACCCTCAAAGCCTACGAGAAAAGGCAACTTTAACAAAATAAAAAGGAAGGTTAGTGAACAAGGTGGGCATAGACTAATTCACCCACCCACCTCGATTGGGACTGAAGCAGGTGTGTGAAGACATCAGTGGCTAACTGGGGGATTGATTGTAAGGCAGCAAGAAGGTAAAATCCATGTGCCTCATATTTTCAGGTTTATATGGTTATGTTTTAATTATTTAAATTTTAAATGTATAATATTTTAATGCTCAAGGTATTTTGGCTAATTTTAAGTCAATTTTAATTGTCACATTCCTGGGTTCACTTCCCGGGTCCTCCCTGTGTGGAGTTTGCATGTTCTCCCCGTGTCTGCGTGGGTTTCCTCCCACAGTCCAAAGACACGCAGGTTCGGTGCATTGGCGATTCTAAATTGTCCCCAGTGTGTGTGTGTGTGTGTTCTGTGGTGGGCTGGCGCCCTGCCCGGGGTTTGATCCTGCCTTGCGCCCTGTGTTGGCTGGGATTGGCTCCAGAAGATCCCCGTGACCCTGTAGTTCGGATATAGCGTGTTGGAAAATGGATGGATGGATGGAATTGTCACGTTTTTCTTTATTTTTTTCACTGTGCCATTATATTGATTGGCTGTGTGTTACTACAACACAATTGGCTTATGAAGTTTGTTGTTTTAATACGATTCCACTAGTTGCTGTAAGGTTTGTTCGGCTGAATGCACATAGAGAAGTTCACTTGTATTCAAATATTAACAGATGTCTTGACCCGTCTTATTTTTCTTATTGTAATTGTTTAAATGTTATTTGTAACAAAACTCAATTATATGACTCATTAAAAGCATGAGCATGTATTCCACTCAATGGCGGATCTATGTTACATAGGCAATAGCGGCAACATTAGAAATGCTAAAAAAAAAAAAAAAAAAACACGCCGGAACCTTTCTAAGAAATTTTGTTTCTCGCCGAACTGGAATTTGATGAACTCTCCTGCCGCTGCAGTCCCGGTGGGTCTGTTTAGCTGGTAAGGAGCAGCAAGCTACGGGGTGACGCATACAACGTCTCTGTTACCGAGCGCGACTTGCCTTAATCCCTTTTTAAGGGATCATTCAACAATAAGAGGAGCTTGTCGAATTAAACGAAGCCACATCCCAATACTCCGTCACATTTCTGAGCCCACGTGTGTTTTTGTGACGTAATCATCGAGCGACGCGGTGTCCTAGCCACTATTGCGGTTGCACATTCGTTTTTTGCTTGACGCCTCCGAGTTTCTTCATTGAATACTCGCTCACCGCAGGTAAGGAATCGCCTTATCTACAAATTTCGAATTCCTTGACACCGTCCTTGTGAGCTGAGGATCTTTACCCGACTTTTCAATTTCTATTGCTTGGTTTATTTTTGTAAGTTAGTTTGTTTTAGAGCATACTTTATTTCCTTAGTTGTCACTTTTTGGGGGGTAACCGGTAATGTTTTTGAAATGACACCTATATATCTGTATGTCTGTGTGTATATACAGTATATGTGTGTGTGAACTCTTTGAAACCATAACAGATCTCAATGGGAAAACAAAACCTGCTGGATCTCTCTACTGCTATGGGCTGATATGGTGAAGTGTTAGGAACGAAAGGATGGCAACATCGTGTGATGGAAATGAAAATAATCAACCAACAGAGAGCTGAATTCAAAGACACCCCAAAAATCAAGGGGAAAAAAATGATACAGGCGAGTCCATTTTGGCGAAATTTCATTGCAGCAACTGCAAATCGTACTCAGTAGTTTGTGTGCCCCCCCCATGTGTTTGTATGCATGCATGCCTGACAACGTCCAAATGAGACGACAGATGGTGTCCTGGGGGATCTCCTTCCAGATCTGGACCAGGGCATCACAGAGCTCCTTGACAGGCTGAGGCGTAGGATGGACCGAAACAGAATGTCCCACCCAGAGGTGTTGTATTGGATTGAGGTCTGGCGAGTGAGTGTGGGGGGCCAGTCAATGGGATCAATTCCTTCATCCTCCAGGAACTGCCTGCATACTCTCGCCACATGAGGCCGGGCATTGTGGTGCACCAGGAGGAAACCAGGAGCCACTGCACCTGCATAGGGTCTGACAAGGGGGTCCAAGGATGTCACCCCGATACCTAATGGCAGTCAAGGTTAGAGGTCTGTGCGTCCCTCCATAGATATGCCTCCCCAGATATACCATCACTGACCCACCACCAAAGTGGTCATGCTGAACGATGTCACAGGCAGCATAATGTTCTCCATGGCTTCTCCAGACCCTTTCATATCTGTCACATGTGCTGAGGGTGAACCTACTCTCATCTGTGAAAAGCACAGGGCACCGCCAGTGGTAGTAGACCTGCCAATTCTGATATTCTATGGCAAATGCCAATTGAGCTCCACAGGGCCCACTAGAGGACGTGGGGCCCTCAAGCCACCCTCATGAAGTCTGTTTCTGAGTGTTTGGTCAGAGACATTCACACCAGTGGCCTGCCTGCCTGCCTGCTGGAGGTCATTTTGTAGGCTCTGGCAGTGCTAAACCTGTTCATCCTCACCCAAAGGAGCAGATAGCGGTGGGTCCTGCTGATGGGTTAAGGACCTTCTACGAGGGGTCCTGTCCAGCTCTCCTCGAGTAACTGCCTATCTGTCTCCTGGAATCTCCTCCATGCCCTTGAGACTGTGCTGGGAGACACAGCAGACCTTCTGGTAATGGGAGGCATGTATTTATGTGCCTGCCATCCTGGAGAAGTTGGACTACCTGTGCCACCAAACTCTGTAGGGTCCAGGTATGGCCTCATGCTACCAGTAGTGACACTGACGAGTGACAAATGCAAAACGAGTGACAAAACAGATGAGGAGGAAAAAATGTCAGTGGCCTTCCTCTACCTGTGAAACCATTCATTCCTGTTTAGGGGGTCGTCTCATTGTTGCCCCTCAAGTGCCCCTCTTGTTCATTTCATTAAATTGATTAACAAGCCCCTCTGCTACTGAACTGACCAGATCAACAGCCCACAAGTTTCATTGACTTTATGCTATTCTGTCATTCAAAAGTGGACCTTTCATTTTTTTGAGCAGTATATATAAAAGTCTCCACGTGGAAGTGTGCGTCTGTCTGTCTGTCTGGCCCAGAAGTGCAAGGCTACAGCATGAATCTCAAAGAGCCGGCAAGGCAGTCCTAAGTTAACAAGTTGGAAGAAGAACAAAGTACAAGGCTACAACATGAAGATGAAAGACAAACGAGAGAGAAACTCGCTTAGCCGCTGATTGGCTGTGTCAGTAATGAATGGGGTTCAAGGTGGGGGGTTGAATACTTCAGTTATCAGTTGATTACAATCGGGTATTTTGTGCTTTATGTTTGTATTTAATTTGGACCACTTTGCTGAGATCTCCCCTCAGTTGGACGGTAGAAACTCTTTCTGTTGATTGGTGCCCAGAAAGCCCCATTAAACCCCCTCGGATTCAGTATTGTATAACAGTTAAACGTGACAGCTTCCAAAGGTTTGATTATTTTTTATCAGCACTCTATGTGGAGGCCACAAGTCACCAACTTTGAATGTAGGCCCTAATGGGAGTGTTTCTCACTAAGCATTAAATAACAAGCAAAAGGTTACAAAAGAGAGAGGCAAGGCTAAGAAATGTAGCTTAGAACATACACAGGCTTGGTCCGCAATAGAATTAAATTCCTGCAGTACTTCTTTGTATTCCTTGCTCTGTGCTCCAATAAACACACGTTATCGGCAATACACTAATAATCCAATTGTGCTCCACTCACTTAGAATCTGGAACCAATGTAGAAAGTACTTTAAGACGGAGAAGCTTCTATCTGTGGCACCCCTGCAAGAGAACCACCTCTTTCAACCCTCACAAATATATGCAGTTTTTAATATTTGGAAAAAATTTGGAATTAACTTGCTTAGAGATCTTTATATAGACAACGTCTTTGCATCCTATGAGCAATTACATTCCAAATTTAACATTCCAGCTACACATTTCTTTCACTATCTTCAAATCAGAAACTTTGTTAAACAAAATCTTCCAGATTTTCCTCATCTTGCACCCTCATCCATGCTGGAAAAAATATTGCTCAATCTCAAGGACTCAGACACCATCTCTACAATATATAAAATCATTTTACAATCCCTCCCTTTTAAAGATCCAAGAGGACACTGGGAAAAAGATCTTTCAATTAATATATCAGAAAAGGAGTGGAAAGTAGCAATGCAGAGAATTCACTCGAGCTCCATATGTGCAAAGCATACAATTATACAACTCAAAATTATATATCGAGCACATCTGTCTCGACTAAAACTCTCCAAAATGTTCCCAGGGCATGATCCAACCTGCGAACGTTGTAACCAAGTCCCAGCCTCACTAGGTCACATGTTCTGGTCCTGCACCAAATTAACATTATTCTGGACAAACATTTTTAATTACCTTTCAGATAGCCTTGGACTTACAATCCCTCTAAACCCATTAACAGCTGTGTTTGGGGTTCTTCCAGATGGGTTTAAAGCGGAGGAAGACAAACAAATTGTGATTGCATTCACTACACTTTTGGCACGTAGACTTATTCTCATAAACTGGAAGAACCCAAACTCTCCTCTTTTAAGTCAGTGGGAAACCGATGTGTTATATTATTTGTAGTTGGAAAAAATCAAATATTCAGTTAGAGGATCCGTACAGACTTTTTTCAAAACATGGCAGGATCTAATCAGTAATATTTTAAAATAAGTTCAAAAGGCACAGAGAATTTATTAATTTAGGTATGTCTCCAAGTCTTAAATTTAACGCCGTTTGGCTTGCTCTCTCTCTCAGGGGTGGGGATCGATCTGTTCTTAATTTTTCTCTTTGTAAAAACTTGATTGCTTTGTATGGATTGTAATAAAATTAATAAAAAAAAAAAAAAAAAGAAAAAAAAAAAGAAATGTAGCTTAAACTTCAGTATAAGTACATACAATATAAATAATCAGCTGTAATGAAAGGATTTTTCTCTGCATTAGCAGAGGTAAAATAAAGTTCACAGATGGGCGTTGGTCGCTACAGCGCAAAAGCCAGCTGCAAAGATTAATGTTTGGAAAAACAGACAGGAATGTTCTGCCATGCAAGGGCTTGTTTTTCACTTCGAGAGGCTTTTTTTCGCATGTAAGCATATTATTGTGTGTCTTCTAGTACTAGGCACTGCCTCAGTCAGGGCCAAGTAGAGGAAAAACAATACCGTGTCTCGTGGGAAGGGGGTGTGTGCTGAAACTGATCACTTCTGCATACACTGCTTCCACGTAAGCCGCTTTTGAGCAAGGACACTCAATTAGTATATAAGGGAAGGTTCCGCCCTCAGTTTCTTCGGAAGCTCAACCGTGGGGAATGTGCACACCTGTTTGGTATTTGGGACCAGGCACGAGTTGATCCTCTGACGAGACTGACATGCGGGCTCCCTCAGTCTACTGGTCTAGGATGATAGCTTTGTTTCTTTTGATATACTGTAAGCATAAGTTTGTGTCTTTTGATAATACTGTAAGCATAAGTTTGTTTTTATTACTGTAAGCATAAGTTTGTTTCTTTAAATATATTACTGTAAGCATATATTTGTTTCTATAATCTATCGCTACTGCATTATACTGCATTATATGTATTTAAATGTTATAATTGAATAAGTAAATTTTATTGAAGTATTGGACCTCTTCTCTCTGATTTTTGCCCACTTACTCCAAAGAACCCCTTGAACCATTTTCCCAAATTAAAACATCAGCATACTATCTGGTAAACAAGTATAGACTGACCGTGCAGATGGTCAAAATTTGAAACTCTTAAGAAAAATGTAGGCTAGACCACAATGCACCACTTCTGTTACTGCAGTCCTGGGATAATGTTTTAGTTTATGTTACTTCTAAGCTTAAATGGCTATAATAATGCATTACTTCTTGCTATCTTTTTTTTTTTTTATTCAGAGCGATAAAGAGTTTCTGACTTTTAAAACGAGGGTCCCACTCAGAGATTCCAAGACTTTAGAAGAAGTGATCCTAGTAGAGAAAGGCAGAGTCGGAGAACCAGAGGATTCTACATTGAATGTAAATGTGAACTTAGCAGATGCCATGGAGCCAATAACAGGTCAAGTCAAGAAAGAGGATTGTGAGCAGGAATCTCTCCCTCTTGCCCAGATGGCGCTCCTCGTGAAGCAGGAAGATCCTGAGCAGAGAATTTCTGATGCTGAAGACGAGGATTTGGGGCAGCAGTTTGACAGCCTGAAAAAGCAGCCTTGCGAACAAGTGTGTATCAAGTTGGAAGGTCTAGCTGATAAAAATGTCCACACTCTAAACAGAGATGTGTCTTCGAAGAGTGACTTTAGTTTAGTTCAGTGTCCAAATGTGAAAAAAGAGATGAGTGACTTTGGCTCAATTCAGATCACAGAGTGCTTGTCGCGGGGTCCTTCTGTCCTTGTGAAACCCAAAATACGGGATGACAAGTCGATCATGGACATACCATACAAGGCAGAGGAGCAAAATGAGCTGTCATCGGCTGAGCGCCCTGGAAAATGTAAGTCATGGAAAAAAAAAATCATTTTAAACTGGAATGTTGGAAGGTCGTGCTGCTGGAAATAAAAGGTGAATAATTGATTATCTGGGAAGAAATAAACAACTGGGACTGAATCTGCAATGCTGCACAATGGGTAGTGCACTTGCTGTGCCGCTCCAGAGTTCTGGGTTCAAATCCTGATCCAGTTGTGGTCTGTGTGGGGCTTGCTTGTCTGACCCCATTGTATTTACTTGTTGTTTTTCCTGGGTATTTTGGTCTGCCTCATGACGCAAAGATGTGTCAGCTTAGGTAGATTGACAACTTTAAATATGCCATATGTGAGTGTGGGCAGTTCATGCCCTGCTCTCAGTGTTCCTGGGGTAGGCTCAAGACCCTCTTACCCCTAAAATAGATAGAAAGAGTTTAGATGGATATGTGAATAGCATTGAACTGTTCTCTATCTATCTGTCTATTAGATAGATAGATATGAAAGGCACTCTATAACAGATAGATAGATATGAAAGGCACTATATGATAGATAGATAGCTAGATAGATATGAAAGGCGCTATATAACAGATAGATAGATATGAAAGGCGCTATATAACAGACAGATAATGCCTTTCATATCTATCTACCTGTTATATAGCGCCTTTCATATCTATCTATCTGTTATATAGCGCATTTCATATCTATCTAGCTATCTATCTATCATATAGTGCCTTTCATATCTATCTATCTATCTAATAGATTGTCTGTCTGTCTTAGACAATCTATTAGATAGATATGAAAGGCACTCTATAACAGATAGATATGAAAGGCACTATATGATAGATAGATATGAAAGGCACTATATGACAGATAGCTAGATAGATATGAAAGGTGCTATATAACAGATAGTGCCTTTCATATCTATCTATCTGTTATATAGCGCCTTTCATATCTATCTATCTATCTATCTATCTATCTATCTATCTATCTGTTATATAGCGCCTTTCATATCTATCTAGCTATCTATCATATAGCGCCTTTCATATCTATCTATCTATCTGTTATAGAGTGCCTTTCATATCTATTATAGAGTGCCTTTCATATCTATCTATCTAATAGATAGACAGATAGATAGACAGACAATCTATTAGATAGATAGATATGAAAGGCACTCTATAACAGATAGATAGATAGATATGAAAGGCACTCTATAATAGATAGATATGAAAGGCACTATATAACAGATAGATAGATAGATATGAAAGGCACTCTATAATAGATAGATATGAAAGGCACTATATAACAGATAGATATGACAGGCACTATATGACAGATAGATGGCTAGATAGATATGAAAGGCGCTATATAACAGATAGTGCCTTTCATATCTATCTATCTATCTATCTGTTATATAGTGCCTTTCACATCTATCTATGTTCATATAGTGACTTTCATATCTATCTATTATATAGCATCTTTCATATCTATCTATCTATATATCATATAGTGCCTCTCATATCTATCTATGTATCTATCTATCTATCTATCAATTACAGTGATCCCTCGCTATATCGCGCTTCGACTTTTGCGGCTTCACTCCATCGCAGATTTTAAATGTAAGCATATCTAAATATATATCACGGATTTTTCGTTGGTTCACAGATTTCTGCGGACAATGAATCTTTTAATTTCTGGTACATGCTTCCTCAGTTGGTTTGCCCAGTTGATTTCATACAAGGGACGCTATTGGCAGATGGCTGAGAAGCTACCCAATCAGAGCATGTATTACGTATTAAATGAAACTCCTCAATGATATATGATATGTTTCCCACGCGGTGCTTCGCATACTTGAAAGCCCAAACAGCACATATTGATTTTTACTTGTTTACTTTTCTCTCTCTCTTTCTGACATTCTCTGCTCCTGACGGCACTCCTTTGAAGAGGAAGATATGTTTGCATTCTTTTAATTGTGAGAAAGAACTGTCATCTCTGTCTTGTCATGGAGCACAGTTTAAACTTTTGACTAAAGGGTGTTATTTCATGTCTAGAGGGCTCTAATAATGTTAAAAAACATATTTAGAAGGTCATAAACAGGTTTTTTTATGCTCTAACTGCAAAAAATATTCAATTTATAAATAAAGAATCCTACTTCGCGGAAATTCATTTATTGCGGTAGAGTCTGGAATGGATTAACCACGATAAATGAGGGTTTACTGTATATAGTACCATTCACTATGTGTCTGTCTCTCTGTTTATGTACCCTGCCAACTATAGTAAAACTAATTAACTGTCTGTCTGTCTATCCAAATGAATTGATTGTACAGTAATTAACTTGTAGAGATTAGCCAAGTAGCTTTAAAAGTGATATGAAAGACCTAAACTCTAATGTTTCATAAGGTGTAAAACTACTAGGAAGTTAAGTGAAACAGCTCCAGTGTTAGTGTGAGTCAAGCTGCATCACTTCGCAATCCCTTTGTCTGGTTTATGACAAATATCTGGAAATTTAAAAGTCTGGAAAACAATCTAAAGAGCATAATGTCACTTGCCCAGAGAGTGCTGGTCGGTCTTTTAGTCTTGAAGCCCTGGTGGTTTGTTTTCTAAACCATTTTGCCAGCTGGAGTTTTTTGTTTTGTTTTCGTCTTCTCTCTGGTCATCTAAACCTCATATTTGTTATTATGCCAGACTTTCTGTTTCTCATGCCTGTGTTTTATATAGCCTTTTATACAAAAATGTTCTTTCTTTCTTTCTTTCTTTCTTTCTTTCTTTCTTTCTTTCTTTC
>JANRMT010062807.1:2052309-2064706 GCA_026402145.1 Polypterus bichir lapradei
AAAAAATGCTTTAGTTGCCTCACATTTTTATGCAATCTTTTTGTTCAACCCACTGAATTAAAGCTGAAAGTCTGCACTTCAACTGCATCCGAGTTGTTTCATTTAAAATTCATTGTGGTAATGTACAGAACCAAAATTAGAAAAAAGTTGTCTGTCCAAATATTTATGGACCTAACTGTATAATAGGTTATTTATGTACTTTTTTAAAATATGTATGTTTATTATGTTTTGGGGATGGAACGCGAGAGACAAGGACACCCTTTGCATCAATACAATAAACAGCAAGCCGTCTCATGAAAGGACAGTAGGGAAATGCAATCTCTTGGGGTTCATTGAATGTGCATTGGTGGAGTTCGGATTCCAGTGTGTGAGTTTTGCTGTTTTTGTTGCATTTTCTCTTCTTTTTTTGACTTTTTATTTGCTGCAGATTAAGGAGTACAATTTAATATTTTGTATTTAGACTGATTTGCCTCTCCTTTGCCTAATTTTTGTGTTAATGAGCATTTTGTTGTACATTTTTTTTTTTAGAGTGGCGGTGTTGAACGTGTAAGTAAAATGAATGGCCAAAGTGGTATGAGGCCTCAACAAGGCAGGCCAAACTCCAAACTAGCCTGTCCAGATACGGTGTAGTCATTTACAAGCCGAGTGGCTTCTCAACTGGCTGCCTTTTATGCTAAATGGGCTTTGTTTTTAAAAGCTCAAAAATATTTAAGGGAGGAATATGCGCTGACAGCACATTGCCACACCCACCACACAACAAATTCCAAGTGCAGCGGGTGACACCTCAGCACCACACTGGAACAGTGCGAGGTTTTTTACAAATATATAAGGAAATTCCTAAAATATAATAAATAAGGGTGGGGATTGACATAAACCCCTGGCTTTAAAACAGATTGGTGACAAAGAATCTTTATAAAATGGATCTTTATTTAGAAAAAAAAAAAAAATAATAACAGGCTCTATTCCATTTAAATACAAAAGAGTTCTATTATTGTATTACTCTATAAGTGCACATGTACTTATACTTAATTAAATAAGTGATTAACTTGTGTTAATAGCACATTATGTGCTGGTGTATTGGGGGGGCAGATTTTCTTGCCTGGGGCCCAAAACAGGTCAGAAAGGGCCCTGCCTTTAGTCTTCTCCCTCCGAATCCACTTCACTCAGCACATCCACTCCCTCTCAAGCCCCACCCTGGTCACTCACCCCCATAGGAGGGGGTGTCCGGCCCTTACAATCAGAAACCTCCCCTTCTCTCAAAGGTTAGATCAGCGGTCTCAAACTCTGGTCCTGGAGGGCTGCAATGGCTGCAGGTTTTCATTATAACCCTTTTCTTAATTTGCGACCAGTTTTTACTGCTCATTAACACCTTTTGCATTTATTTTAAATTCACTTGTTTTTTTAAGTTTTGTTCCCCTGAATTTCTTTTCATTGTTCCTCCGAGTTGCTTCTTTTCTTTCCTTAAACAGAAATGAAATGTGAAGCGAGTGAGCCAGCAAAAGACCAACCAAGTCAAGACCTCAAACTCCAACCAGTTGCTTAATGAGGTGCCAAGTCTTGTCGTTCATTAAACTTGTTCTTTAATTTCATGGCTTGTTGCTGCTCTGATTGTGCAATTGCACACATTTCTGAAATTGTTGATTTTCTTTTTTCAAATGTTTTGGGGACCTGAGCAGATCAACGTTCCTTTCTTTATTTTCAGATATTGTATGATAGAAACCAGTTGTTTTGGCTCATTTTGTATCTCATTATTGTTTGGCTGTTAATTAAGGAAAAAGAAACAATGAAGGTGTCTGAGTCTTCAAGAACAAGTCAGTTAAAATTAATTCAAAAGAAGTTAAATTAGGAGCAAAAACAGATCACTAATTAAGAAAACGGTTAAAATGAAAACCTGCAGCCACTGCGGACCTCCAGGAACAGAGTTGAGGACTCCTTATTTAATCCATTAAGGTCAGCTTTGGCAAGTAAAGGGCTACATCATGTTACAGTCTGTTACTGGAAAGTGCATTACACTTCGGTGACCTGTGTGTGATAAACAGGAAAGTAAGAGTTTCACTTTACAAAATGTGATAAATTTGCTAAACAGAACGAAAAGCCCCACTGAGATGAATGGATCCCCTATACAAAAACTGCATGAGATTTTCATTAAGCGACAGAACTAAATTCTAGGCCAGAGGTGCTGAATTCACGGCTCACTTAATCTATATTTAAAATATGTAGACATTAATGTGGCGCAATGATTAAGGCTTTAGACTTCAAACCCTGATGTGGTGGGTTCAAATCCCACCACTGACACTGTGTGGCCCTGAGCAAGTCAGTTTACCCGCCTGTGCTCCATTTGGGAAAAAAAGTAAAACCAATTGTACCTCAGATATTATAAATTGCGTTGGATTAGAGGTCGGAAAATGATACCGCAGCGTCGAAGCACGGCTGTCATGTGACCCGTGACGTTTGAAGCTTCGAACGTCATCAGTGCTTCGCAGCGCGCTTCATTGGTTTGACAGCTTTGGCGCTAAATGAACAGGTAGCCAATATAAAACGCAGCATTCTCATTCAACAATGCTGGGTTGTGAGGAGAGGGAGAGAGAGATTTGGAGAGCTTTGGTGACAGATGGCGACTAACAGTGGAAAACAGCATTCAAAAGTTACATGGTATAAATGGACAAGGACCTTTGCAGAACAAAATGAACACAGCCTTTGAGTGCCGCTTCACTTGCGCTCTTGAGAGCTTGCCTTGACCTCAGTTAACCACCAGATGTCGCTGTTCATACTGGGGCTGAGGCTTCAACGCATCGAATCTTTTTCGGCACAAACAGAAAGAAAGCCTCAAAGCATTGCGGGGCTTCATTTTCCCATCACTACTTTGAATAGAACCATCAGCCAAATAAGTAAATGTAAATGCATGTTAGTTTTCTCAAAGACCCACTTTAACGTGTGTTTTACATATAAATTATTTAATTATATAAATTACATTTCCATCTGACCATGTAAATGCATCTGCAGTTTACGTTTAAGCTTCAGGGCCCCTAATAATGGAGGGGTCTCACAAGTGATTGTAGTCCACATTACTAACAATGTTGGGTGTCTACTGTATAAGAAGGGTTTTTTTACAAAAGAATACGATCAATAACACAACGCAAAATACTTAAAAATTGTGATGATTTATCGTGGAACAACCTCACTGAAGAAGATAACAGTGGTTACCCAGACCTCGGTGGTGGTGGTGGTTGTGATTGGACCCCCAAACAAACAGTTGAAGCTTCAGGGCCCCAAAAATGTGCAGGTCCGCCACTGTTCATCTGAGCAGCACAACGCATCGAGACGACTAAACTCTTTGCTCATAATAATCAAACAAGAAATAGGGAAAAGAAAGGTGGTATTCCTCACAGTCACGAAGAACTCTAGCGAGATGCCAAAGACAGAGCGATCTCATGAAGAAGACGAGAGCTTGACATCACACACTTTTTAAAGCTGCTCAGGTGTCCGGACCGGCCCTTTTCCCACAGTTTACCCGACAGATCGTTTGCCCATCACGATTCTTTTGCCGTTTCCACCGAGTCGATTGTTGAATATGGAGAGAAAAAGCATTTGCATTTCCATTCGTACTCCATGTGATTTTACCCATGGTCTCTGTCTTTAGTCAGCAGCGTCGGATTATCAGCGTGGTCAACAGTTAACTGATTTAGACGCACGTTAATGCAAATGCAAACTCATGTATTTTGTTTTCCCTTGTACTTCTCGCCTGTACCCCGACTGCCGGTCTCACTCGATTTTATGCTCCGATGTCATTTTTTACCATTTACTATTATTATTATTATTCCGCTTTATAGGCAGGTTCAAGACAGACGCGAGGCAGGCTATACGAGAGCAATGATAAGACAGGTACTTGCTTGTCTAAGCGGTGAAGAAAAATGTTGCGCTAGCTGTTTGCTGACATATTCCGGCTACGTTGGGCATAAACAGTGTTATTTGAGCACTCCATAAAATTCAGTCTGACACCCCAAATCATCAGCGTGGGGACCAGGAGCTTTTGCTCACGCACACCTTTCACTAGCACACTGCGAGCGGCCTTAACTGAGGCTGTGCTTTCCAGTCTCGCGGGGTCTTAAACACTCACCTGACGCTGGCGTCACTCGCTAAATTTCTTCTTGTCGTCTACCTGGTGGAGCGACACCTGAGGTGCAAGTCTGTTCATTTAAAATCACGGTCCCCCATATGCTTAACAAAGCCAACCACCCACGTAAAGCTAAGTAAAAACTTCAACCGGCAATACGAATCCCCGCCCATTTACACATCTCACCAATAGGCCGCCGAAGAGAAAATTAGCGTCTGCGCAAAAAGAAAGACTGCTGCCTTGGACTCCATTTCCCAGTAGGACTTGCTGGGATTGTAACGAATATTTCCGTCTGAATCCGAAATTGGATTGGACAGATTAAAATGAAATCCCATTCACGTTAATCGACCTTCTGCTCCGCTAGATCGAAGAGCCGTCTTCTTGGGACTGCTTAAAGTGTACAATTTTGGCAATCATTACGCAGCTAAATGATAACCTGAATAAACATGCTATTCTTGATCATTTTCAGTCGGGTTTCAGAACAAGTCACAGTACAGAAACTGCACTCGTTAAAGAAGTCAATGACTTGAGGTAAATGCAGACAGAGGCCGTGTATCTGTTCTCATCCTCTTAGATCTGAGTGCCGCATTTGATACCATTGACCACAATGTCTTGAGCATGGGAAAGGCGCTATATAAATAAAATGTATTATTATTATTATTATTACAATATTTTTAGAAATCACCTTAGTCAGTGGGTGGGCCTCTCTGGCAGTGTCTTAAGTTGGTTTGAATCCTACCTGGCAGGTACTTTAAAATTCTTTGTTAGTTGTGGTGATTTTACCTCAAAGACACATCATATTCTATATGGTGTTCTACAAGGCTCTATCCAGGGTCCGCTGCTCTTTTTGATCTCCATGCTTCCATCAGGTCAGATTATCTCGGGACATAACGTGAGCTACCAAAGCTATGCTGATGACATGCAGCTGTATTTATCAATAGCACCTGATGACCCCAACTCTCCTGTCTCACTGACTCCCCAATGTCTTACTTGTGTTTCCGAATGGATGAGTAGTAATTTTCTCAAACTAAATAAGAAGAAAACAGAAATCTTAGTGATTGGCAAAAATGGATATAATGGGAGTTTTAGAAATAAACTTGATCCATTAGGATTAAAAGTCAAGACAGAGGTAAAGAATGTAGGGGTAATTATTGACTCGGACCTGAATTTTAAATCACATATTAATCAGAGTACTAGGACAGCATTTTTTCACTTAAGTTAGACCTCTTATAACTTTGCAAGATGCTGAGAAATGAGTTGACACTTTTTGTTTTCAGTCAACTAGATTACTGTAACGCACTGCTGTCGGGACCACCCAAAAAAAAAAAAAGACATTAATCGATTACAATGAGTGCAGAATGGAGCTCCTAGAATCTTAACTAGGAAAAGAAAACCTGAGCTCAACACCCCAGTCTTAGCGTCACTACACTGGTTACTGGTGCTGTTTAGAATTGACTTTAAAATACTGCTAATGGTGTACAAAGCCTTAAATAATCTCACTCTGTCTGTCACCTGACACTCCAAATCATAACCTTAGATCTTCAAATGAGGGTCTGCTTAGAATTCCAAGAGGCAGCTAAATCACTGGTCTGCTGTTAGGCACCTAAAATCTGGAATAGCTGACTGATAAAAATTCTCCAGGCTGATATGGTGCAGCACTTAAAAAAACTGCTGACATCTCATTACTGTAACATGGCTTTCTCAGAGCTTCATCTTAGTTTAATCCTGATGCTCTGTATATTCAGTTAATTATCATTATCATTCAGGTGGCTCCTTAATCCATACTAACCCCTATGTTCTCTGCTGTTTATTTCCAGTTATTCTGTGATGCTGATCTACGCCCCCACCTCCTGATCAAAACACCGTGATGTCCCTCCATTGATGGATTAAATGCCAGAAGTCCACATGACCATCATCATCAAGTTCTTCACCATGAGGACTGATTGAGATCATTGATGTCAGGTAGAACGCCTAGAGGGGGCTGGGTGGTCTCATGGCCATGAACCCCTGCAGATTTTATTTTTTTTCACCAGGCCTCTGGAGATTTGTTTTTTTTTTAAATTTTGTTTATTCGGTCCTCCCTGGCCATCGGACCTTACTGTTATTCTATGTTAATTAGTATTGCCTAATTTTATTTTCTATACATTTTGTCTTTTTTCTCTTTCATCATCCTGTCATGCACTTTGAGCTCCATCATTTGTATGAAAATGTGCGATAGAAATAAATGTTGTTGTTGTGTTAGAACAGGGGTTCCCTACTCCAGTCCTGGGGGGCTGCAGTGGCTGCAGGTTTTCATTCTAAACCTTTTCTTAATTAGCGACCTGTTTTTGCTGATAATTAACTCCTTTTACATTTACTGTAATTGACTTGCTCTTGAAGACTCAGACCCCTTCATTGTGTCCATCCATTATCCAACCCGCTATATCCTAACTACAGGGTCATGGGGGTCTGCTGGAGCCAATCCCAGCCAAAAGAGAGCGCAAGGCAGGAAACAAACCCCGGGCAGGGTGCCAGCCCACCACAGGGCACACACTAACCTGCATGTCTTTGGACTGTGGAAGGAAACCCATGCAGACACGGGGAGAACATGCAAACTCCATGCAGGGAGGACCTGGGAAGCGAACCCGGGTCTTCTAACTGCGAGGCAGCAGCGCTACCCACTGCACCACCGTGCTGCCCCTTCATTGTTTCTTTTCCCTTAATTAGCAGCCAAACAATAAGGAGATACAAACTAAGCCAAAACAACTGGTGTCCATCATACAATATCTGAAAATAAAGAAAGGTAAAGGTCTTACAAAAGAGACAATCAACAATTTCGGAAATGTCTGCTATTGCACAATGAGAGCAGCAACAAGCCATGGAATTAAAGAACGAGTTTAATGAACGACAAGACTCTGTGCCTCATTAAGCAACTGGTTGGAGTTTGAGTCCCTGAATTAGTTGCTCTTCTGTTGGCTCCCTCACTTCACATTTCATTTCTGTTTGGGTGCCATTGAAGGAAATAAATGAAGCAATTCAGAGGAACGATGAAGAAATTCAGGGAAACATTTCTTAAAACCCAAGTCAATTAAAATTCATTAAAAAAAGTTAATTAGCTGCAAAAACAGATCACTTATTAAGAAAAGGGTTAGAATGAAAACCTGCAGCCACTGCGGCCCTCCAGGACTGGAGTTGGGCACCACTGTGTTAGAATATCAGGTGGGGTGTGGTGCGGACAGAGCACTTAAAGGACACTTCAGACGCGTCTCCCACGCTGGGGGGAAGTGGCCGCCAGTGAGCCTCAGATGTGGACCCAGGACCACAACCCAGAAAAGAAGGAGTAGAATTGCTTGTAGTTTGGCCTGGGGTCCAAATTCTTGAGTTCATCATACATTTTTAGTTTTTAATAATTTTGGAAAAATTCCTGAAATCCTGTTTTCGCCTTTCAAGGTGGTGGTCCAGTAATTCGAGAGGTTCCATCTTTTGTTTAAAGCTCTTGTTGGTTGTCATTTAGGGTAAGTACATCGGGTAGAAAGGATCAGTGCTTGGCTATTTTTCAGCTTTGATTCTTGCATAAGGGGTGGCATGGTGGCGCAGTGGGTAGCGCTGCTGCCTCACAGTAAGGAGGCCCGGGTTTGCTTCCCCAGTCCTTCCTGCATGGAGTTTGCATGTTCTTCCCATGTCTGCATGGGTTTCCTCCCACAGTCCAAAGACATGCAGGTTAAGTGCATTGGCAATCCTAAATTGTCCCTTGGTGTCTGTCCCCTGCGGTGGGCTGATGCCTTTCTCAGGGTTTGTTTGCTGTCTTGCACCCCGTGTTGGCTGAGATTGACTCCAGCAGACCCCCACGACCCTGTGATAGGATATAGCGAGTTGGATAATGGATGGATGGATGGATTCTAGCCTTATGATTTGAAATGTTCACGCTTGATATTGCAGTGCAGTTGACTTGCAGCTGATCTATAATAAGAAATGTAATCCACTTGCACTCAGAGTTTAAGGTATATGTTATTTGAAAACCTGATGGTCTGAAACTGTCAATGGGATTGTTCAGTTGATTATTTTTAATACATTTGAAAAAAAAATCCTAAAACCTTTCATTCTGGTGTATTGAGTGTTGCTTATTTTTAGCACAAGACTGTGTAACGGGTCTCCACCATACGTGCCGTACTGCTGTGCCCTGGCCTTTGGATTTACTTAATCCTCCAAGCTTCTGCGTTGTGATATGTATGAAACGTGCAGTACAAACCGCCACGAAGTAGTAATGCAAACACCCTTTAGTTCTTGATGTTTTCTCTTTTTATTTAATAGTCTGAAATATTAAAATGCTGCAATCAATCTAAATTGCAATGACATGCATAGCTCAATATACAAATAAAAAAATAACATACCTGAAATATTAAAACGGAGAACATAAAAAGTGACAATTCAAGCTCTTTGATTCCAAAAGGAAACCACATGGAAAGGCCGTTCAACGCTCACGTTAACACATAAGCAAAATTGGCTCTGAAGCTGTTCAAATACATGATGGATTGAGAGCCCATTCTGGTGCAGTCCCATCCCTGCTTGATGCACTTTGTCTTCTCCATTATAATAAGATAGATAGATAGATAGATAGATAGATGTGAAAGGGACTATATGACAGATAGATAGATATGAAGGGCACTATATAACACATAGATAGATAGATATAAAGGCACTATATGATAGATAGATAGATAGATAGATAGATAGATAGATAGATAGATAGATAGATAGATATAAAGGCGCTATATGATAGATAGATAGATAGATAGATAGAAAGCAAAACTGGCTCTGAAGCTGTTCAGATACATGATGGATTGAGAGCACATTCTGGTGCAGTCCCATCCCTGCTTGATGCACTTTGTCTTCTCCATTATAATAAGATAGATAGATAGATATGAAGGGCACTATATAAAACATAGATAGATAGATAGATATAAAGGCACTATATGATAGATAGATAGAAAGGCACTATACAGTACGATAGATAGATAGATAGATATGAAAGGCACTATATAACACATAGATAGATAGATAGATAGATAGATAGATATGAAAGGCACTATATAACACATAGATAGATAGATAGATAGATAGATAGATAGATAGATAGATATGAAAGGCACTATATGATAGATAGATAGATATGAAAGGCACTATATGATAGATAGAAAGATAGATGTGAAATGCACTATATGACAGATAGAGAGATAGATAGACCTGTAAGGCACTATATGATAGATAGATAGAACTGTAAGGCACTATATAATAGATAGATAAATAGACAGATAGAACTGTAAGGCACTAACTGATAGATAGATAGATAGACCTGTAAGGCACTATATGATAGATAGATAGACAAATAGACAGATAGAACTGTAAGGCACTATATGATAGATAGATAGATAGATAGATAGATAGACCTGTAAGGCACTATATGATAGACAGATAGAACTGTAAGGCACTAACTGGTAGATAGATAGATAGATAGATAGATAGATAGATAGATAGATAGATAGATAGATAGATAGATAGATAGATAGATAGATAGATCTGTAAGGCACTATATGATAGATAGATAGATTTCCCTCTCTGCCCAACAGTTTTATATTACAAATGAAACACTCAGACTTGTGATTAAAGTGCACATTTCAGACTTTCATTTAAGGGGAGTTGCAGACATTTTCATCACACTACACTTTTTCTACATTCCCTTACCCCATTTCAGTGCACCATGGCAATGGCAGGTCTATTAAAGCTGTCATATTTAGTTCTTTGTTGCGTGTCCCTCACATGCAATGACTGCTTGAGGTCTGCCATTCATAGACGTCAGCAGGTGCTGAGGATCTTCCCTGGTGATTCTCTGACATCTTCAGCTCCTGCTTGATCCTTTCCGTTTTCTCTTCAGTATATGGAAGGCCTGCTTAGTTGGATTGAAATCGGGTGATTGGCTTGGCCATACCAGAATTTTCCATTGTTTAGCTTTGCTAAGCTCCTGTGTTGCCTCAGCAGTCTGTTTGGATTGTTATCTTCTGTAGGATGAAGTGCCCTCCAATGAGTTTAGAGGTATGTACAGTAGACCCCCGCAAAGTCACGGTTCAGAGTTCATGGCCTCAGTCATTTGTGGATTTTTCCTTAGAACCTATCTATTAATTGTTAGCTGAAACTGCAAATATCCTCTGCACTTTTATGGCTTTTTTCGTGGCAATACTGTACTGTAGGGAGAACAGGAAGCAACTGTAGAGGAAAACGTAGCTTGGGATGATGAAAGTAGCCAATAGAATTTGAAACTGCAACTCCCAGCAGTCCCTGCAGTGGCTCTACAATCCTGTCTCTACAATCCCCTGTGTTTCTGTGCAATTCTGTGACCCAAACATGACACCCTGCAGCACTGCAGCCTCACTGTCACTGGGATTGAGCTGCTGCAGTAAGACTAGCCTGCCAGCATCAGCGCTTACCTCTGTGTGCTTGAGTGCAGCCAGTTCAAGTGCAGTTCGCTCAGTGATTTACTGAATTTCACCCATGGCGTCAGTTGCACCTTGTACATATTGTTCCAGTAGTTTTTTAAATAGTTTTGACAGTTCATTAGCAGTGTGTAAAATGATCAGTGTATAATTGTGATGCTCTTTGCATAATAAAAAATGTGTTCTGTTAAAATTTCAATTTTTCTTTGTGAATTGTGACATTTACTTAAAAAGTGCAGCAAAAAAGTATTTGGTGTCCAGGGATGCATTAACCCCCAAGTACAGTCATATGAAAAAGTTTGGGAATCCCTCTCAGCCTGCATAATAATGGACACTGCTTTTAACAAAAAAGATAACAGTGGTATGTCTTTCATTTCCTAGGAACATCTGAATACTGCGGTGTTTTCTGAACAAAGATTTTTAGTGAAGTATTATTTAGGTGTATGAAATGAAATCAAATGTGAAAAAACTGGCTGTGCACAAATGTGGGTCCCTTTGCCATTTAGCTGATTTGAATGCATGTCACTGCCCAATACTGATTACTTGATTGGATTAACTCTCCAAAGATCTGAAAACAAAGATTGTTCAGTCTCCTGGTTTATGGGAAGGCTACAAAAAGCCATCTCAGAGGTTGAAACTGTCAGTTTCAAGTATAAGGAATGGAATCGGGAAATGGAAGGCCACAGGCACAGTTGCTGTTAAACCTCAGGTATGGAGGTTCCAAGAAAAATACAGCAGCAGCATATGTGCAGGATTGTGAGAATGGGTACAGACAACCCACAGATCACCTCCAAAGACCTGCAAGAACATCTGGCTGCAGATGGTGTATCTGTACATCGTTCTACAATTCAGTGCAATTTGCACAAAGAACATCTGTATGGCAGGGTGATGAGAAAGAAGCCCTTTCTGCACTCACGCCACAAACAGAGTCGCTTGTTTTATGCCAATGCTCATTTAGACAAGCCAGATTCATTTTGGAACAAAGTGCTTTGGACTGAGGAGACAAAAATGGAGTTATTTGGTCAGAACAAAAAGTGCTTTGCATGGCGGAAGAAGAACACCGCACTCCAAGAAAAACACCTGCTACCTGCTGTCAAATTTGGTGGTGGTCCCATCATGCTGTGGGGCTGTGCGGCTAGTTCAGGGACTGGGGCCCTTGTTAAAGTCGAGGGTCGGATGAATTCAACCCAATATCAAGAAATTCTTCAGGATAATGTTAAAGCATCAGTCACAAAGTTGAAGTTACTCAGGGGTTGGATATTCTAACAAGACAATGACCCAAAACACAGTTCGAAATCTACAAAGACATTCATGCAGAGGGAGAAGTACAATGTTCTGGAATGGCCGTCACAGTCCCCTGACTTGAATATCGAACATCAAAAATCTATGGGATGATTTGAAGCAGGCTGTCTATGCTCTGCAGCCATCAAATTGAACTGAACTGGAGAGATTTTGTATGAAGAATGGTCAGAAATACCTCCATCCAGAATCCAGACACTCATCACAGGCTATAGGAGGAAAGCGTCTAGAGGCTCAAAGGAGCAAAAGGAGGCTCAACTAAGTATTGATGTCATATCTCTGTTGGGGTGCCCACATTTATGCACCTGTCTAATTTTGTTATGATGCATATTGCATATTTTGTTTTAATCCAATAAACTTAATGTCACTGCTGAAATACTACTGTTTCCATAAGACATGTCAGAAATTAAAAGGAAGTTCAGCCAATGATAAACAAAAATCCCCAAAGAATTAAGCGGGGTTCCCAAACCTTTTTCATATGACTGTACATACATACACACACACACACACACACACA
>JANRMT010062807.1:2068892-2090722 GCA_026402145.1 Polypterus bichir lapradei
AAAGGCACTATATAATAGAGATAGATAGATAGATAGATATCTATCTATCTATCTCTATTATATAGTGCCTTTCATATCTATCTATCTATCTATCTATTATATAGTGCCTTTCATATCTATCTATCTATCTATCTATTATATAGTGCCTTTCATATCTATCTATCTATCTATGTTCCTTTGTTTTTTTGCTCTTCTTATAAGGGGCTTGTTAATTACATTTTCCAGCGCTCTGTACCAGTAGAATGGGTGAATGGCAAAGAGCAGAAAATGCAGTAGTTGGCAGTAGTCGATGTATATGATAAATCTGTCTAAATATAATATTTGATTTTTCTGTGGTGTCTTAATCTTTTCCTGTAAATACTTTATAGGATTACCATTTCACTTGAGATGAAGATGCTGTTAAATTGCTTTCCAGTATTTTAACCTTTGTATTTTTTTTTTTTTTTTTGTTATTTGCTCTACATTTCACAGAGATCTACCCCCATCTTATTAAAAGGAAACCCAAGAGACGCCTTTCCTGCTTTAGGTGTTTTCAAGCAAACATTTACCATGGACTCATTTCGGGGCTGGAAATGTCACAATGCAGCTCCAGATTGCTAAGGAAAAACAGGAGACTACTTCACCAAATAAAACCATCTCCCCCCGTTAAAGACCATGGAGCAAATCACTGTGAGGATCAAAGAAGAGGATTGTGAATGGGAACCTGTTTGCATTACACAGCCGGGTTTCTGCACAAAGCAGGAAGATTCAGAATGGGGGAATATCTGTTGTGAAGATGAGGACCGTGAGCGGGGGATTATGTGCATTAAAGTGGAGGAGTCTGATCTGGTATCTAAACATGAAGCGGCTAATAGTATCAAGGCAGAAGCGTCTTCAGAGAATGACTGCAATTCAGGGTCCTGTCCGGCGATCAAAAAAGAGACGTACAGTGTGGTGTCTGTTCAGATGGCCGAGTCGTCCTCTCAGCCTCATTCTGTCTACGTAAAATCTGAAGCCCCGGGAACTGATAAGTTAATAATCGAGATGGCACATGGGACAGATGAGCCAGAACAGCCAACCTCGGTGGGACTGCCTGAAAAATGTAAGTGTTTAAGTAGAAAAAAAATTGCTCTTTTATTATTTTGTCAAATTTTGAAGATATTGGGCATTTTCTAAGGAAGTGTGCCACTTTTCTGTGGCAAACTGTTGAAATGCGGGGAAAATTTGAGTTTGATTTTGCTTCATCCCACTCTAGCAAATCGTGTTCTATTTAAGTGAAGTAAAGTGAAATAGCAGTTCATGTTTCAAATTGTCAAATGTTTTAGGTGCAGATGTCCCCACACACAAATAGTACAGCTGTGCCATTTATTGTTAATATTTTGTTAAGGGATAAAAACAATTACTGATAGAGCCCTGTGACCTGACCCCTAAGATTGGACAGGTTGGGGGGTATTTTTGTAAATGCTGTGTCCTATGTCTATATGCATAAATGTGTGTGTTTTATATATAAATATATAGGCAGCTAATGGTTTATATGGCAAAGTATATTTGAGTGAATTTATCTTCAGTCTCACAAGGGCGACACATAATGATGATGATGATTACGACGCTTAATTACAACGAAAAAACATCTTTTCTAAATGATCAGAATATGTATATAAAATCCAGTGTGCAATCATAACAAGGAATACCTCACCATACCTGGGAATTACTGAAAGCAGAAAAACACAGCTGTGAAAAAGTATTTGCCCCCCACGCCCCGCCCCTGAAACCAATATTCTGTTCTGGTCACACTGAATGGCTTCAGATCCGTAGGCAAAGTGTAATATTAGATAAAAGGAACCCAATTAAGTATATAAGACCATTTTTAAATTGCAACTTAATAGAAGAAGTAAATTGCCCCTTAGTTATTCTGTCAAACAGCTGATCAAAACTTCCCAAGAAAGGCCAGTCTGCCAAAATGACCCCAAGGGTACAGCATTGACAAATCAAATTCATTTTAGCCTGGCGTTTATTCACTTGATCGTAGGCTTGGGGCAAGTGAGAAGATCTCCGATAAAATGCAAGTATAGATTTTTACAAATTAGTAAATGCATAATTGGTACCCATAAAGGTACAGATGTGTTTCAACACACAGAAAGTCGAGTAGGAACTGATAAACAGAAATGGAAACCAATCAACATAAGTCCATTAAATAGATCAATACTTTATTAATCCCGCGGGGAATTTCCCATACTCCAGCAGCAGCATACTGATAAAAAACAATATTAAATGAAAGAGTGATAACAATACAGATATAACAGACAAAAACTTTGCATAATGTTAACATTTACCCCCCCGGGTGGAATTGAAGAGTCACATAGTGTGGAGGAGAAACAATCTCCTCAGTCTGTCAGTGGAGCAGGACGGTGACAGCAGTCTGTCGCTGAAGCTGCTCCTCTGTCTGGAGATGATCCTGTTCAGTGGATGCAGTGGATTCTCCATGATTGACAGGAGTCTGCTCAGCGCCCGTCGCTCTGCCACGGATGTCAAACTGTCCAGCTTTATTCCTACGATAGAGCCTGCCTTCCTCACCAGTTTGTCCAGGCGTGAGGCGTCCTTCTTCTTTATGCTGCCTCCCCAGCACACCACCGCGTAGAAGAGGGCGCTCGCTACAACCGTCTGATAGAACATCTGCAGCATCTTATTGCAGATGTTGAAGGATGCCAGCCTTTTAAGGAAGTATAGTCAGCTCTGTCCTCTCTAGCACAGAGCTTCAGTATTGGCAGTCCAGTCCAATTTGTCATCCAGCTGCACTCCCAGGTATTTATAGGTCTGCACCCTCTGCACACAGTCACCTCTGATGATCACGGGGTCCATTAATTAATTATTGAACTATGATGTATTAGCTCATGCTCCTAACCTCCTCCTCCTATGGCCACTTAACATTCAAGAAGTTGCAGAGAAGAACAGCCAAAGAACTCCAAACCTCTCTGGGCTCAGCCGAGGTCAGTGCTCATGAGACGCAATCAAAATGGGATTCATGACCAGGCAGCAAAGTTGAAATATCTCCAGTGTGAGAACAACATTGGTGCTTGTTTCACAATTCCATAGAAACGGAGGGCTGATCCCCAAGCATTTATGAATGATGTTCTATGGACAGACAAGACACATTTAGACTTTTCTGGGTGATTCAGGCCCCACCATGTCTGGCATTCGACAGAAAGAACATCAGACCTACAATTAGACGTGGGGTGTGATGGTGTGTGTGTGCTTCGGAAGACTTGATAGCATTGAAAGAAACATGAATTATGGGCGTTACTGGACTATTCTTAAGGAGAATGTCTGACCGTCTGTGGTGACAAGCAGGACACTTAGACATTCGTAAAGGTTTGGGGCAGCCACCTGTATAATGTCCTCTGGCTGCAAAAAGAGCATTGTTTACTCGACTGAGTCCAAAAGAGAACTGGTGAATACAAACAAAATGGCGGCTTTAAAGGCTGGTGGAGGAAATGAGATCATCAGAGGTGGGCCCGGAAGTGATGTCATCGGAGGCACCGGAACCCTGTAGGATTTCCCGAGAATGGTCTGCACGGGATCGAGAGAGACCGTTAGTGCACCCCACCACCCCCTGGTCGGATGTGGAATTGCCGTTACTCAGGCCCTTTGGTTAACTCCTATTCACACGTGTGTGACAATGTCTGTGACCTGAGGGTGAAGTGTCATTGGGATTCACAGCTGGAAAATGACCCACAGCACCACCAAAAACAACATTTCTGTATTTCAGCACATTTTCATACAAATGACATAGCTCAAAGTACTTTACAAGTTGAAGAAAAAAATATGTAAAAATAAGATTAGGCAATAATAAGTAATAAAGAACACAGTAAGGTCCGATGGCCAGGAGGATAGTAAAAAAAAAAACAAAACTTCAGTGAGCTGTAGAAAAAAAAACTCAAAATCTGCAGGGGTTCTGAGACCACGAGACCACCCAGCTCCCCCACTGTGCATTCTACCTGACATAAATGATCTCAATCAGTGCTCATGGCTTTCAGGCTTCATGTGGAAGAACTTGATGATGATGATGTCATGTGGACCTCTGGCCTTCAATCCATCAGGTGGTGGGGGCGCAGATCACAGAAAAACCAGAAGAAGAACAACAGAGAAAATAGGGGTTAGTACGGATTGCAGAGATATGAAAAAGATGATAAATCAATGCACATACAGAATATCAGGATTACATTAAAATGAAGTTATGCGAAAGCCATGTTACAGTAATGTTTTTTTATCAGTTTTTTAAAGTGATCCACCGTATTAGCCTGGCAAATTTCTATCGGTCAGCTGTTCCAGATTTTAGGAGCCTAAAAGCAGAAGGCCGCCTCACCACTTCTTTTACGTTTAGCTCTTGGAATTCTAAGCAGACCCTCATTTGAAGATCTAAGGCACGGGTGTCGAACTCCGGTCCTGGAGGGCTGCAGTGGCTGCAGGTTTTCATTCTAACCATCTTCTTAATTAGTGACCAGTTTTTGCTGCTAATTACCTTCTTTTGTCTTAATTTGAATTACCTTGACTCAGACCCCTTAGTTGTTTCCTCTTTCTTAATTAGCAGCCAAACAATAACGAGACACACAGCAAGAATCCATATGACCAGCTCACCTGTGCCCATCACAAAATATGTGAAAATAAAGAAAGGTGGAGGTCTCATTAAGGCTCATCTCTCAGCTCACTAAAACATTGTGACGGTGGCTTTAGAAAAAAAACAGAAAAATCAACAATTCTGGAAATGTCTGTTGTGGCAGAATGAGAGCACCAACAAGCCATGGAATTAAATCATGAGTTTAATTAACAGCAAGAATCTGCTTCTCATTGGTCAGCTGGTCATCTGTTGGCTCGTTTCATGCCTCATTTCTGTTTGGCTGCCATTTAATGAAGAAAGGAATCGATTCAGAGGAATGAATCCTTAAGAACAGGGCTATGAAAATGGAGGGAAAAGGAGTTAATTAGCAGTGAAAACTGGTCACTGATTAGGAAAAGGGTGAGAATGAAAACCTGCAGCCACTGGGGCCCACCAGGCCTGGAATTCTTAATGATAAAATTAGTTTTTGCCTAAGCACGCTGGGGGGGACTTAATAGAGGAGGAGAGGTTGGGAGTATGCGCCAACAGAGTGTTGATGCAACAAATGACCTGAACGGGGTCCCCAAGTGCAGCAGGTGACACCTCAGCACCACACTGGTTTTTTTTTTTATGGTGACTGGAGTGCCAATCCTGCCACCATTCCCCAAGTTTTCCCTGTAAGTTTTAAGGATGCAAATTAACATCATACCTAGGATGGAATTACAGGATAAGAGTCTTGCTCAGGGGTCCCAATCGAGTAGATGGCATTTACGGGATTCGAACCGGCAACCTTCTGATTGCCAGCGCAGATCCTTAGCCTCAGAGCCACCATTCCACCCCACTGGATACTAAATGAACAAAATCAAGTGGTTTATTTTATTTTACAGAAATTAAAAATAATATCTCAACATCCGTAAGAGACAAAGAAGAGAGTAAACTGCATGGATGGTTTTGAATATTCAATTACTTATGTGCAATACAGTAGCACAAATGCAACAGAAGGGGTGCAGGCCTCACCTTAGGCAAGCAAACCCCAACACATAAAGGCAGATCTCTGGCCTGTACAGTCTCAAAAGGTTAAAAAATGTCTATAATATGCATGAGAGAAAAAATATAATACCTTTGATTCCCATTCCAAAAAAATATTAAAGTTCTTATAATATTTAAAAAATTATTTTAAGCAATTCAAACAAAATTAAGGCAAGCAGAACAAAGGAAACAACACAGTGTGGTAACCAGGGGGAGTACATTTCCCCAAACCCTGGACACAACAGACACAGAGGCCGAGTGTTACACACAACACACCTTTATTCAGCTGTGGGAAACGCGTTTGTATTGCTCCCCATAGCAGCATACAGTACAAGCACCAAATTGCAACAATACACTGTCCCTTTCTTCTTTCTCTCTCTTTCTCTCTGCCTCCACTCCTCCTTCAGCAAGTTTTGTCCACCTCCTCCCGACTCTGGACTCCTTTTATAAAGCATCCGGAAGTGCCCCAGGTGTTCCAGAAATCTCCTTCCGGCTGCACTTCCGGGTGTGGCAGCAGCCCTGCAGAGGAAGGCTCAGCCGTTTTCCATTTGCCACCTGGAGAAAAGCAAATACCAAAATGATTTCCATGCAGTTTACAATAAATAGTACTGACGTGGAGGTAGAAATTTAATCGACATAAATAATCACCAGGCAGGAGGAAGCTTATCATCCGTCTTTATTTCTTTTCACAAAAAGGGAGATCCCAGCAGCTTACCAGAAGACATAGTCACCGATCAGAGGCACAGAGTCTGACTTATACCCCACTCAGCTGACATAACAGATCTGCACATCTCAGTTCTCTTATATATACAGTGGGTATAAAAAGTATTCGATCCCCTCTGGAAAGCCACTGTATTTCCATCTGACATCATTACAACTTATTCAAATCACAAATGCAGAGTATCACCGTGAATTTATCTTTCTCTGTGTATGTATTATCAAAGTTTTAGAGCTTGGTGAACTAAACAAATGCCAATTGACAGCCATGTTGTGGAAAATGCTGTTGGAAAAGTAATGGAGCCCTCCACACGACATCCAGTCAATTCTTGGTAGCGACACCAATAACCGCTTGCAATCGCTTTGGATCTACAAGCTTAGCACACCTGGATGGAGGTCATTCCCCAAATTCTTCCTTGCAGAACTGCTCCAACTGAGCAAAGTTTGAAGGTTTGAAATTTTGAGATCACGCCACAAATTTTCCAGTTGGATTCCGATCCAGACTCTGGCTAGGACACTGCAAAACCTGGATCTTCTTTTCGGTTCCTTTTGCACAGTGTTTCAGGTCATTGTCCTGTCAAAAGTGGTAGCATCGTCAGAGTCCCAATTTCATGACTGATGTTTGAAGGTTTTCTTCCAAAATCTGGGTATGCTTCTTACTATCCATTCTTCCAAGGGACCCAGTGCCTGCCCTAGAGAACAACAACAACATTTATTTATATAGCACATTTTCATACAAAAAAATGTAGCTCAAAGTGCTTTACAAAATGAAGAACAGAAAAATAGAAGACACAATAAAAAATAAACATAAGTCAACATTAATTAACATAGAATAAGTAAGGTCCGATGGCCAGGGTGGACAGAAAAAACAAAAAAAAAACTCCAGAGGCTGGAGAAAAAAATAAAATCTGTAGGGATTCCAGGCCATGAGACCACCCAGTCCCCTCTGGGCATTCTACCTAACATAAATCAAACAGTCCTCTTTGGATTTCGGGTTTTCAAGGAAGGACCTGATGATGATGGTCACGTAGACTTCTGGCTTTCAGTCCATCAATGTTGGAGCATCATGAAGCTTTGAGTAGGTGGTGGTGGCGCAGGCTGGCACCACGAAGAAACCGGAAAAAGAAACAGAAGAGAGAGTAGGGGTCAGTACGGATTTTGGATCCACTATGAATAGTTATTATGATGGATTGAACATACAGAGTATCAGGATTAAGTTAAAGTGAAGTTATGAGAAGGTCATGTTAAAGTAATATGTTTTCAGCAGTGTTTTAAAGTGCTCCACTGTATTTGCCTGGCGAATTCCTATTAGCAGGCTATTCCAGATTTTAGGTGCCTAACAGCAGAAGGCCGCCTCACCACTTCTTCTAAGTTTTGCTCTTGGAATTATAAGGAGACACTCATTTGAGGATCTGAGGTTACGATTTGGAATATAACGTGTCAGACACTCCGATATATAAGATGGAGCGAGATTATTTAAGGCTTTATAAACCATAAGCAGTATTTTAAAGTCGATTCTGAATGACACAGGCAACCAGTGTAGTGACATCAGAACTGGAGAAATGTGCTCGGATTTTATTTTCCTAGTTAGGATTCTAGCAGCTGCATTCTGCACTCGTTGCAAGTGATTGATGTCTTTTTTGGGTATTCCTGAGAGGAGTGCGTTACAGTAATCTAGTCTACTGAAAACAAACGCGTGAATTAATTTCTCAGCATCTTTCAATGATATAAGAGGTCTAACTTTTGCTATGTTTCTTAAGTGAAAAAATGCTGTCCTAGTGATCTGATGAATATGCGATTTAAAATTCAGGTTACAGTCAACAGTTACCCCCAAGTTTTTTACTTCCGTCTTAACTTTTAATCCTAATGCATCAAGTTTATTTCTGATAACCTCATTGAATCCATTTTTGCCAATTACTAAAATTTCAGTTTTCTCTTTATTTAGTTTGAGAAAATTACTATTCATCCATTCAGAAATACCAGTAAGACATTGTGTTAGTGAATCGAGAGAATCGCAGTCATCAGGTGCTATTGATAAGTACAGCTGTGTGTCATCAGCATAGCTGTGGTAACTCACATTGTAACCTGAGATAATCTGACCTAACGGAAGCATGTAGATCGAAAAGAGCAGCGGACCCAGGATAGAGCCTTGTGGAACACCATATTGAATATCATGTGTCTTTGAGTTGTGATTACCACAACTAACAAAGAATTTTCTACCTGCCAGGTAGGATTCAAACCAATTTAAGACCCTGCCAGAGAGGCCCACCCATTGACTAAGACGATTTCTAAGAATATTGTGATCAATGGTGTCAAAAGCGGCACTCAGATCTAAGAGGATGAGAACAGATAAATGGCCTCTGTCTGCAGTTACCCGCAAGTCATTTACTACTTTAACGAGTGCAGTTTCTGTGCTGTGATTTGTTCTAAAACTCGACTGAAATTTATCAAGAATAGCAGGTTTATTGAGGTGGTCATTTAACTGCATAATGACTGCCTTCTGTAGAATTTTACTTAAGAAGGGCAGGTTAGAGATGGGTCTGAAATTTTCAAAAGCAGAGGGGTCAAGATTATTTTTCTTGAGTAGGGTTTTAACTACAGTAGTCTTAAGACAGTCTGGGAAGACCCCCGTATCGAATGACGTGTTTACTATGTCAAGAATATTATCAATTAGCACGCCTGATACTTCTTTGAAAAACCTTGTTGGTATTGGGTCAAGGACGCAGGTGGAGGGAGAAGCAGCCCCAAAGCCTGATCCTTGCTTTAAAAAGGAGTTGCTTTAAAAGAAAAGATGTGTTTGATGCTGATTAACCCTTCATTTCCTCAGTGTTGAGGGAATCCATTTTGTTTGGTTTGCTTAACAGGATTAGGAGAGACCGACCAAGTCCTAGTCCAGGTTAACATGGCTACTACATTTGTTCCGCTCAGCCCTTCATCTGCTGGCATTTTCAACCACCAAGCATGCGTCGTTTCGAAAGTACTCTCCAAAATCTGTAAATCTGAGAACACCAGGAGCCAGATTTATAAAACTTGCGTATGCACAAAAATGAGGCTCAAAATGTGCGCACGGAGTTTCCCAGTATGTTTACGGCAGCTCTGGACCTTCCATCCATTATCCAGCCCGCTATATCCTAACTACAGGGGAGCCAATCCCAGCCAACACAGGGCGCAAGGCAGGAAACACACACATACACACACCCAGAATCGCCAATGCACCTAACCTGCATGTCTTTGGACTGCGGGGAGAAACCCACGCAGACACGGGGAGAACATGCAAACCCGGGAAGCGAACTCGGGTCTCCTTACTGCGAGGCAGCAGCACTACCCACTGCGCCACCGTGCCGCCCATTCTGGGCCATCCGTAGGCAACATTTTGGCGGAACTGGGGAAGGGCGACACCTTTGATCAAGTAGGGAACTGCAGCCAAATCAGCTAAGTGGTGACTCCCGCGTATTTATAATGCAGATCACTGCGCCCGTTATCGCAGTGTGTGGAGTGACAGGCGTGTTAAACCTCAAAAGTTATGAATGGGACATACAGACTACATTTGAGTTCCCTTTCAAGAGGACCAATTCTGCGTTTTTGCCCTGAAGATTTTTTTTTTGTTGTTGTTGTTTATTTGTCAATTTATGTCAGCTACCTGTTGTCATTTCTTAGGGGATAGAAAAAGCAAAAATGCAATGACATGTTATCAGTAAGTTGTGGACTGTAGGGGGCACTCCAGCTCCCCAAATCCCACACAAAGGGCTCCGACACAAGTATAAAATAAACAAATAATCTCTTGTGGGAAACTCTTCTCAGGCAAGCTTTCACCCTGCCACAGACACGAGCACAGCACACAGCCGTACTTTGTCTTCTCTTTGTCTCTTCTCTCTGTATCTCTCTCTCTGTCACTAGGGCTCTTCATCCTCCTCCTTCCTCCCAACTCTGACTCTTTGAACTATGGCAGGCAGCTGCTTTTTATTTTATCCCCAGAAGTACTTCAAGTGTTCCCAAGGCTTGGCCTGGGAGTGCTTCTGCTTCCACAAAGTAGGGCTCCCCCGTCCCCAGAGCGCCCCTGGCGGCACCCACAGAACCCAACAGGGCTGAACCAAAGAAATCCAATTCCCATTCCACTAAGGAAGGCAGGTGATTTGGACCTCACAAACAGAAGAGAGGTGTCTCTATCTGTTAGGTCACATAGCTAGGGTTTTCAGCGCCCGGGGACAACTGAAGATTTTGCGCCCCCTCCTGTTTGCCAAAATGCAATGGGGAAGGGGAAGAAAATTTTAAAACATGTATTTAAAATAATTGTATTTTAAGAAAAAAATGTCATATTTTTTTTATTTTAAATAGTTTTAAATTAGAAAAAAATCGTTTTCCGCATTTAAAAATGATTTTAAAGAAAGTATACAGCAAATTATAAAGCAAAATAATTATATATTTATAAAAACTGCATTACTTACAATTTATTCGTACGAAAATATGATGGGGAAACGTCTGGACTTTTGCAGACTTTTTTAAACACAAATCACTTGGCACACAGAAATGGCGTTTGCAGCAACTTAGACAATGATACATTAATGCCTCATGTCAGTCGCGCGACCTGTTTAATAACGTCAAAAATGTTTCTGGGTGGGAGTCAAGCATGTTAGAGTAGTGGAGGGATAAATTATTGTCTGTTGGGTACATAGAACTAATACATACTTCGAAATCAGAAAGAGACAAAAAAACATAGGAAAAAGATATCCTCATACTGATGGAGTGATGGACTGAGTATGCGAATGTGTTTTATTTACTTTTTAGTGCATTTAAGAATGGAAAATATTTCATTGTAAAATTTTGTAACATCAATTTGGCGCCCCCTGGATGCTGCGCCCGGGGACAGATGTCCCCCCTTGCCCCTCCCGCCCCAGCTACTCCACTGTCGGTAACCCACGGCTATCGTGAGGCAGCACGTTATTAGCGATCAGAAACAACTGTGCTGGAAGTTTGTCACGCAGTTGCTGAATATGCCAGTCGTGTAAGTTGACACGGTCTGACGGCAAGATTGCATCCGCAGTTGGCAAGCCTGATATACCCTAAAAGTAGAAGTTGCGTAATTAAGATGCAGACAACCCCGTTATGCGCTGAAAAAAGTCTAACCTCTTTTCAATTTAAAATAATTAAGGTAATGATTCACACTTAATATTTTCAGTCTAATTCTTTTTATCTTATTGAACCCACAATTTTTAAGTTGAGGCAAATCATTTAGAGTGATTTGTGTAATTCACTTGCTTTATACTCAAGTAAATCTGTTTTTTAAGTTGTTACAATTTAAAATGGTTTATTAGTCGTAGCCTGTCTTTATGCTATTAGAAATATTATGCACATAACACATTCCAATACTGTACTTTTCACATTTATTTAAAAATCAAATACACAAGCATTTTGCAGTGTAAATCTTAAATATACAACACAATAATATTAAACGTTTCTACAGCTTTCTTGAAAGAATGTTTTATTACGAGTTCTTATACTTAAAATTAACAGTTCAGAAACAGGGTTACTTACCAGAAATCCTCCGTTATGAAAGTCTGCTGCTGAAAATGACCAGACCTGTATCGCCATGTCCACTCCACTCAGGAAAAATGTTCTTCTTTTTAGGCAGTTAGAAAGCCAGCACGCTGGAAAGTTCAACTAGAAGAAAATACAAACGGCCTATACACAGCACACGAACAACCTAAAATATTAGGTTAACTGAAATAGGATTTTTATGTTTATTCCCTCCACCATAACTCACTTTGGTACAAACATTTTTTTTTTTACTTTGATTGAGATCTGAAACCAAATATTTCAAGCTACAACACTAAATGACTAATCTTAAGTTGCTTGAAAGAGAAAATTTACGTTGAATGAACAACATTAATGTTATACTTTTTTCAGTGTGTAAATCGTACCATTTGTGCGGAAAAGCCCCAGCACTTCTGTCCAGCAAAGCAAGCGTGGCTGCTAGGTAAGGTTTGCTTGTTTTTAGGTTAACGCTAATGTGGACGGAAAACTTTTGAAAGAAATAACGGCGTTTTTGTTTTTTTTTTATTATCTGTATATGTGTAGAGTGTTGACGAAGGTTAACACGCAAGCGACGTCGTCCATCTGTCGGTCTGTGCGATACCATCCTTTACATTTGTTTTTTGTGTTTTTTTTTTTTTTGTTTTGTTTTTTGTTTTCTTTTCTTTTTTTTCTATCCACGGATGTAGGGTCTGTCAAAATGAGCGCAGATGGACGTCCAGGCCCACCCTCTCGGAAGTCCAAAGCTCAGATCATGAGAGAAATGCGCCAGCGGAGGAGAACAAGTGAAACGCTAGAGAAAGCCGAAGAGCGTCGCTTTCAAAATGCCCAAAGGATGAGGGAGATCCGGCGTTTGCGACGTGCCAGTCAGACCCCCGAAGAAGCCGCTGCCGAGCGGGCCCAAGTAGCCGCCCGCCGAAGGTGGCTTCGTCAGTTGCAACGAGAGTGTCAAACGCCCGAAGAAGCGGAGCGCAGCCGAGCGCAGGCCGTCGCCAGAGTTCGGAGGTGGCGGGCGTCCCGTCGTCTGAGCCGCGACGCAATCCCAAGGACCGCCGAGACGATGGAAAAGGCAGAAGAGCGTCGTTTTCAAAATGCGCAAAGGATGAGGACGCTTCGCTGGTCGCAGCGGCTCAGGCAGACCCCCGAAGAAGCTGCTGCGGTACGGGCTCAACTCGCCGCTCGCCGAAGGTGGCTTCGTCAGTTGCAACGGGAACGGCAAACTCCCGAGCAAGAGGAGCGTCAGCGGGCGCAGGCGGTCGCCAGAGTACAGAGGTGGCGTGCGTCTCGTCGTCAAAGCCACGACGTTATCGCCGACAGCGACAAGTTCGGAGATGCTGACGTGCAGACATTTACTTATTCAATTTAAAAAGCCGACTCATTTGGGCTTTGTCCTCTTCGTAGCACGTGAGAAGTGTATCGAGTTTAGTGCAGGATCACATGGACACCATTGGGAAATAACGGGAACGTTCATTTAAGACAAAAACCGGGAAGCATTTCTGTAGTCCGAAGAATTGTGGGAAACTGAAACCAACTACCGAGACCAGGAGTTAAAGCGCAAACCTTGACACCCTTTAAGAAGGAAGTTATGGGGACGGCTCAGCTTTAGCTAAACAAACGAGCGACGCATGGCCCGAATAGTCTCCTCTCGTTTGCCAAATTACTTATGTTTCATATTTGTTCAAGATGATTTTTTATAACTACCATGATATCCAATGGTGTTGCCCCCCAACTATTTTTCCCTCAAAAAAAATTCTGGGACGGGTTATTTGTACTTTGAAAAAGTCCTAATTTTTAGGGAAAAATATAAAATTGAAGCCTTTAATGTTTATGTATGCAGCACGAATCCTTTTCACATCAGGAACCCACTTGTGTTTCACAGGTCTGTTACAATCTAATCCTGGTCATTTACTCTATGTATCCTGTTACGGATTGAAATCAATAAAATTTGTTTTTGGAACGTTCATGTCGATGGGTCTGTTGGGAACCAAAAATGTCTCCCCTATGGCATCGCTCTCAAGATCCACTCTGGCATCTTTAGTTTGTAAGAGTATGTATGACCCCTTCAGCTCTAGTAATATCTCAACCAGTTGAAGAGAACGACACGGCTAAAGTTAGCACAATGCGGGAAAGTCAAAGATGTGGAGAGAACACATGAGAAGAAAGCGCTTCTTCGTCTTGGCTAAGATGACACGTCGGTGCTACCAGCAACACACCTTCGAGTGCAGTGGAGCGGATAATATCTCACCTTCTAATGATATGCTCTTTTTAATATGTATGTATGTATGTATGTATGTGAGTCAGTCAGTCACTTTCCAACCCGCTATATCCTAATAGAGGGTCACGGGGGTCTGCTGGAGCCAATCCCACCCAACACAGGAACAAACCCCGGGCAGGGCACACACACACCAAGCACACACACACACACTAGGGACAATTTAGGACCGCCAATACACCTAACCTGCATGTCTTTGGACTGTGGGAGGACACCAGAGCGCCCGGAGGAAACCCATGCAGACACGGGGAGAACATGCAAACTCCACGCAGGGGAGCGCTACCACTGCGCCACCATGTATTCATGTATTTATTTATTCGAATAATACGCTGGCGCAAAAATTGAAACCCTTCTAAATTTAGAAACAAAACTCTCTGTAGTGCGCTGTTTCATTTTCTCCGTTAGATGGCAGCAAAGACCACTAAATGGCAGCTGGGGCGCGTCTGAAATCTGTTTTGCTTAAACATCGCAATGCCAAGCAGGTTCATTAGTTGTTATTATTATAATTATTAGTATTATTATTTAATATTTCTTATTCTCCTTCGCGTTCATGGCAGTCCACTTCCCATTTGAAATTGCATTACCGTTACCTACTCTACCAGAGTGTGAGACAAAAATGGCCAATTCAGATTCTCCCACCTCTCCCTCTTTGTTTTCATTATAAAGGAAATTTCCGCATAACATTTATTCACTTTGTTTTTAACTCCTAGAACCCCTCTCTTACTCCAAATCCGTTTTGTATTTTTCATTATTTTCCTAAACATTTTTTACTGTATTTGAAACAAGGCATCATCACACGGTCTATCGTTTCTAGTAACATACACATTTCACACATACCGTTGTCGTGCTTCCACCATGAGTGCTAATCGTGAATTTAAAGCAGTGTGTCTAAGAGTCAGCCTTGTCAGCCATACATCCTCCTTTCTGTTTTGGCTCCTGAGGCTTTTCTCTTGCATTGACCCTCCTAGCCCTTGTGCTGATCACGTCCTAGTGAGCTGAATGACTTCCGGCCTGTCGCTCTGACGCCACATGTGATGAAGACCATGGAGCGGCTGCTGCTTCACCACCTGAGGGCACAGGTCCGCCACGCCCTCGACCCTCTGCAGTTTGCACACCAGGAGAAGGTGGGAGCGGAGGATGCCATCATCTACATGCTACACCGATCCCTCTCCCACTTGGACGGAGGCAGTGGTGCTGTAAGAATTATGTTTCTGGACTTCTCTAGCGCCTTCAGCACCATCCAACCTCTGCTCCTTAGGGACAAGCTGACAGAGATGGGAGTAGATTCACACCTGGTGGTATGGATCGTGGACTATCTTACAGACAGACCTCACTATGTGCGTCTCGGGAACTGCAGGTCTGACATTGTGGTCAGCAACACAGGAGCGCCTCAGTAGACTGTAGTTTCTCCAGTCCTGTTCAGCCAACATACATCAGACTTCCAATACAACTCGGAGTCCTGCCACGTGCAAAAGTTCGCTGATGACACTGCTATCGTGGGCTGCATCAGGAGTGGGCAGGAGGAAGAGTATAGGAACCTAATCAAGGACTTTGTTAAATGGTGCGACTCAGACCACCTTCACCTGAACACCAGCAAGACCAAGGAGCTGGTGGTGAATTTTAGGAGACACAGGCACCTCATGGACCCCGTGATCATCAGAGGTGACTGTGCAGAGGGTACAGACCTATAAATACCTGGGAGTGCAGCTGGATGATAAACTGGACTGGACTGCCAATACTGATGCTCTGTGTAAGAGAGGACAGAGCTGACTATACTTCATTAGAAGGCTGGCATCCTTCAACATCTGCAATAAGATGCTGCAGATGTTCTATCAGATGGCTGTGGTGAGCGCCCTCTTCTACGTGGTGGTGTGCTGGGGAGGCAGCATAAAGAAGAAGGACGCCTCACGCCTGGACAGAATGGTGAGGGAGGCAGGCTCTATTGTAGGCACGGAGCTGGACAGTTTGTCATCCATGGCAGAGCGACGGGCACTGAGCAGGCTCCTGTCAATGATGGAGAATCCACTGCATCCACTGAACAGGATCATCTCCAGACAGAGGAGCAGCTTCACGACAGACTGCTGTCACCGTCCTGCTCCACTGACAGACTGAGGAGATCGTTCCTCCTCCACACTATGCGATTCTTCAATTCCACCCGGGGAGGGTAAACGTTAACATTAAACAAAGTTATTGTCTGTTTTACCTGCATTGTTATCACTCTTTAATTTAATATTGTTTTTGTCAGTAATGTGAATTTCCCCTAAGGATTAATAAAGTATCTATCTATCTATCTATCTATCTATCTATCTATCTATCTATCTATCTATCTATCTATCTATCTAGATCTGCTGCCACTTCTTAATCCCCGTTATTCTTATAACAGACTTCACTTCCTCCCTTCCCATTATAATCGCTATATTCACCTTTTGGCCTTTTAATTGCCTTTTTAGCACGATTGCCTGCCTTTTACTTTCTATAAACAGCAGTGTGTGCGGGTAGCCGACAAAATCGACCACCTTGCCCCTTTATGTCAAACTACATGACATAAAATAAACGTCTAGTAGCAAATCATGCCGGCTGGATTTTGGTCTCTGACAGTGAAGCCGAATCTGCACGTATTACAACTCTCTGTGGCTTAACTTGTTCCCCAAAAGACGGACTTTTTCATGCTATTTCTGTTGAGTACACTGATAAACATTCTCTCAATCTTTCCCCTAAATATACAATACAATACAATACAGTTTATTTTTGTATAGCCCAAAATCACACAGGAAGTGCCACAATGGGCTTTAACAGGCCCTGCCTCTTGACAGCCTCCCAGCCTTGACTCTCTGAGAAGACAAGGAAAAACTCCCAAAAAAACCTTGTAGGGAAAAATGGAAGAAACCTTGGGAAAGGCAGTTCAAAGAGAGACCCCTTTCCAGGTAGGTTGGGCGTGCAGTGGGTGTCAAAAGAAGGGGTTCAATACAATACAATACACAGAACAGAACAAATCCTTAATAAAGCATAATAATAAAAATTTTAGAAGTACAGAGCAGAATTTAACAGTAGATGATATCATATAATAAGATTTTGATATTTTTAGAGTGCTGGAGACCTCATCCGTCAAGCTGCCTCCCCATTTGGCCATTCCACGGCTGAAACGTTGCTCGGCCAGCCAATCCGATGAAAGGGCCCTTCTTTCCCATGATTCCTGTGATCCTCCACCAGGGATGACTTTACCATAGGCAGGCAAACAACTTGGCAGGTGGGCCGTGGCACCAATTGCCACATTTGAGTACCGAGAACAGAAACAGAATAGGTGAGGGTTAGTATTCAATTATACTTATCATGTTACTTATGTTTTAGTGCTAATGACTAACAACAGAGATGCAGTATGTACAGTTAATCAGCAGCTCTAGTCAGGATATGCTAAATTGAAGTAGTAAGTCTTCAGCCGGGATTTAAAGGCTGGGACCGAAGGGGCATCTCTTATAGAAGCAGGAAGACCAGTCCACAGTTTAGGGGCCCTGTAACTAAAAGCTCGACCTCCCACTGTTATTTTATTAATCCTTGGAATCATAAGCAGACCGGCATCTTGAGATCTTAATGTGCGCTCAGGTTTGTAAGTCATGATAAGTTCAGACAAGTAAGCCGGACCTGAATGCAATAATAATAATAATAATAAAATCTCCTAACTTTATTCTTTGACCCATTCGTGTTTGGTTTTAAACGCGCGTATACATATATATATATATATATATATATTAATACCAGTATTCCGGTAGTATAAAACTTTGCTTGTTTGCATCTTGTGAACAATTGTGCTTCAAATTCAGCTTCCCAGCAACACAATTTTTCCCAACACTTTCAATTTAGAAATTTTGCTTAAAGTAACTGTCCCAATTTTGCCCACCTCCCACCCATTTCTATTCCAGAAGAAATAACGGATCAGTCGGGAAGACTCGGACAGCCCATAAAAACATCTCAAAGTCTCTGTCATTCAAAGATCTAAGGGCGTGGTGGGAAAAAAAAAGATCTTCCAATTAATATTTCAGAAAAAGAGCAGAAGGGAACCATGTGTAGAATGCACTCGAGCTCCGTATGTGCCAAGTATTCAGTCATTGAGCTCAAAATCTTTGATCGAGCGCATCCGTCTCAGCTAAAATTGTCTAAAACGTATCCAGCGTAAGATCCAACCTGCCATGGAGCTGCTGCCTCACTGGGCCACGTGTGTCTTGGGCGCGCGCCACATTAACGCCATTTTGGACAGAAACCTGTGAATGCACATCAGACAGCCTTGGGCTCACAATCACTCCTCATATATTAACATCTGCAGTGTTTGGTGGACTTCAGGGTGGGCTTAAAATGGAGAGGAGGACAAACTGACTGACACCACACTGCCAGAACATAGACTGCTTAACTGGAAGAATCCCAGCCCACCGGTAGGGTAACTGATGTTCTGTACTACTTGAAACTGGAAAACATCAAATTCTCACTTAGAGGACTTGTTCACAAAACATTTTTTTATATGATAAGATTTAAGTAATTTAATTTTTAGAATAAGCATTTTTATCAGATATCCTTTTTTTCTTCTTTCTATTTTTGCCCATGCTCTTGGTTCTCCTGTTCTTTCTCTAGGGTTGGACTTAAATGTTGTTTTGTTAGGATTTGTCTTCTTTTTTTCCTTTCTTGTTTCAAATGTGATTTGTTCTCCTCATTGCTATGTTAACCATATTTTAGCGTGGACTTTGAAGTGTTTACTTGTATTACCATTAAGTCGTCCACACGTAGAAAACCAAGAAACTTTACTTTTGCTTATTTCTGCTTGACGACTGCAGTTTCATGCACTATGTGATTTTACAAAAGTTTTTACTTTTCCTTTTGTCTCGATTCAGGTTTTCAAGAGAGTAGTAGCTGCCCCATATCTTTATTTATGCTGGGCCTTCATCCTGAAAATCGGGCAAAGCCAACACTGGTCCAAGAAACAAAGGGGTCAGTCTTTTCAGACTGCAGTGCCTACTCAAGTACAGACAGTTTTCAAAAGCAGAGTAAAGACAGTCTTCTGAGGCGGACAAGAGTTCACGCTGGAGATAAGCGACACTGCTGTACTGAATGTGGGAAACGATTCTCCTACCTTCGGGTCCTTCAGAGACATACAAAAATTCACACTGGAGAGAAGCCATATTGTTGTACTGAATGTGGGAAACACTTCTTGTGCAATAGTAGTCTTCAGAGACACATGAAACTTCATCCAGGGGAGAATCCACAGAGCTGCTCTGAATGTGGAAAATTGTTCTCATGCTTAAGCAACCTTCAGTTGCACATGAGAATCCACACTGGAGAAAAACCATTTTCCTGCACTGAATGTGGAAAGCAATTTTCACGTGGAACCAGTCTTCAGGCACATAAGAAAGTTCACACTGGAGAAAAACCACATAGCTGTTCTGAATGTGGTAAGCAGTTCCCACGCAGAAACAGTCTTCAGAGACATGTCAGAATTCATACCGGAGAAAAACCACATTGCTGCTCTGAATGTGGTAAACGGTTCTCAGAAGTAAGCAGTCTTCAGACACACATGTGGATTCACACGGGGGAAAAGCCATATTGTTGTTCTGAATGTGGCAAACGATTTTCATCCCTCGGGGATCTTCATCGACATACAAGAATTCACACGGGAGAGAAGCCGTATTGCTGTATTGTTTGTGGCAAACGATTCTCTCAAATAAGCCATCTCCAGATTCACATGAAAATTCACACTGGAGAAAAGCCACATTGCTGCTCTGAATGTGGAAAACGTTTCTCAGAAATGTGTAACCTTCATAGGCATATGAGAATTCATACTGGTGAGAGGCCACATTGCTGTTCTGAATGTGGTAAACGATTCTCACAAATAAGCAACCTGCAAATTCACATGAGTATTCACACTGGAGAGAGGCCATATAACTGTTCTGAGTGTGGAAAACGATTCTCACATCGAAGCAACCTCCAGCAGCACAGGAGAATTCACACTAGATCGAGAGAGAAGTCCCATTGCTGTTCTGAATGTAGCAAGCGATTCTCACGCGTGACTTATCTTAAGAGACATATGAGAATTCACACTGGGGAAAGACCACATTGCTGTTCTGAATGTGGTAAACGATTCTTGCACCTGAACAATCTTCAGGTTCACATGAAACTTCACATGGGAGCAGAGTTGCACTGTTGTTCAGAGTGTGGTAAAGAATTCTCACAAATGAGCAGTCTTCAAGCACACACGCGAATCCACTCAGGAGAAAATTTGTATTGCTGTTCAGAATGCGGCAAGCAATTCTCATGTGTAAGCAATCTTCAGATTCACACACAGATTCACACAGGAGAGAAACCCCATGCCTGTTCTGAATGTGGCAAACGATTCTCCCGCATAAGTAATCTTCAGAGACATATGAAAGTTCACACCGGAGAAAAGCCTCATACTTGTTCTGAATGTGGTAAACGATTTTCTGAAGTCAGCACCCTTCAGACACATATAAGGATTCACACTGGAGAGAGGCCATATTCCTGTTCTGAATGTGGCAAACGATTCTCACAAATGAGCAATCTTCAGAGACATATAAGAATTCATACTGGCAAAAAGGAAGTCACGGCTCGCAGGTGATTTTCACTTCTGTCATGACAACGTGCATACAAATACAGATGGAGACGTTCACCCCAGACATAGAAGTCACTTTTTCTCTCTGCTTAAAAATTGTAGCCATAGCTTCATCATCCTCTTTTGGTGATGGGCAGAACACCAGTATCAGAAATCACAGTCCTTCAGGCCATTGATTACACATTCCACGACTGATCAGCTTAGCTCTTTATATTCATTGTTTTGTGAAAAAGAATAAAAAAAAATAAACGTTTTCCTATTTTGTCTTCGCCAGGCCAAAATGACTTTTACCTTTATGAAAAATGTCTATGTATCAGTTGTTACATTGTCACCTTGTGTCTTAATATTGTTATGTTTAATTATGTGGAGGGTCATTGTTATTAAAATATCCCATGATATATGTGTACACTTTGAGTTGGATGGACTGCTCATCATCATCCTCTTGCCATTTCTTTACACTGTGATTTGTGTATATTGTGGAAATTGACTTGTACTTTAACATACAGTAGCCGCCTTACAGTGCCCCACATGTACAGCTTTATCTTCATGTGGACAGCTGCTTCATTCAAAGAGACTTGCTGGATCAGAAGGCCAAACGGTTATCTTCACTTTACCAAAGCAGTGCCCACTCACTGTGCGACATTATATCCGAGGCGTCTCCTCCTCAGCCACTAACCCCTGTGGGAATACGGGTAATCACTCACACTGAACACTAGACCATGACCCAATCAAACCATTTAAATCAGTCTTACTAAAGCAAAATTGATAAAATCAGCAGTAGCAACAAATAGGAAACATATTTGGAAAGGGGTTTATTGAAAGATGCTTACGTAAGGATGCAGAAGTTGATGGAAGATGAGTCCCTTCAAATCTGAGTGAGTGCAGACCTGCCTCAGATTCCTCTTCAGTCTCTAGTGGTCTTCATCTTAACAAGGTATGCTGCTGCTGGAGTATGTGAATTCCCCCTTGGGATTAATAAAGTATCTATCTATCTATCTATCTATCTATCTATCTATCTATCTATCTATCTATCTATTATATAGTGCCTTTCACATCTATCTATCTATCTATCTATTATATAGTGCCTTACAAATCTATCT
>JANRMT010062807.1:2090822-2106127 GCA_026402145.1 Polypterus bichir lapradei
TATCTATCTATCTATCTATCTATCTATCTATCTATCTATCTTTGGGTATGCAGACACCTCGTCAGGTTGATCATCTTATCTTTCATTTTCTTCATTTTTCCTTTTTGCAATAAGCAATCCCTGACTTTAAAGGTCTCTCTTCACTCTCTTATTTATGAACTAGGGGGGTAAATCCCCCTGGCACCTTTGGCACCCAACCCCCAGTTGCGGCCAGTCTGCCGCTCACGTGGTGAAGAAGGGGGCTGAACGCACCCCAAGGAGACGCGATCGCTCCTTCGAAACCCCCTCTTAAATGGTGATACAATGGGAAACAAATGCAGTTTATTTTTTACCTCCTCTTTCCTCGATCAGCTGCTGGATGGCTCTGCATCTCGCGCGGCGCTTTGAACATTTAAAAGCCTGTACAAAATCTCTTGGTACTCTTAGTTAAGTCTTGTCTCGCAGGACGCGAGTTCTTGATATTTTTTTAGTTTATAATTTAAAAATGGAATAAGAATTTGAAAATCTAACAACATCACAGTAAAGTTCGATAAATTCTGAAAAGAATGATACCAAACATATATATGTAGGTTTTAAAATAAGCCGATTTAAAGCGTGACAAAAAACGTGACATAAAAAGTCACATAAAATCATTGCAGAAAATCGTTGCACTTTTAGGCTTAAGATTTTATATATAGAGAGTAGATAAATAATCAATAATTCTAAAACCAGGCTGATTGTCTGCCCTGGTATTAATTACCCTGGGCTAATAAATTCCCAAAATGTGTCTATCAATCTATTTTTTAGGACCCTATAAAGATAAAAAGTTTAAATCAATAAATACACCGAATGCATACTGTCAAGCCACAATGCCTCTGACACAATGGACAGAGGAGACCAACATGACAAGTCACATCAGCCCAGTTTGTCCACAGACAACAAAATGAAGCTTTCAATAAAAGAACACAAGACCTGCTGTGGAACATGGAGGGGGCTTGCTTATGTTTTGGGGGCTGCTTTGCTGTGTTTGATATGGGGTGCCTTGAGTCTGTGCTGGAAACAATGAAATCTCAAGATAGATAAGGCACTATATGATAGATAGATAGATAGATAGATAGATGTGAAAGGCACTATATAATAGATAGATAGATAGATAGATGTGAAAGGCACTATATAATAGATAGATAGATAGATGTGAAAGACACTATATAATAGATAGATAGATAGATGTGAAAGGCACTATATAATATATAGATAGATAGATAGATAGATATCCAGAAAAAAAAGGTTACAACAGCTGTTAAAAATCGAAAAACGAATATATTTCAACCACATTTACAGGGTATGTTCCAAAATATGTGTTTATTTCTCAACATAATCGCCGTCAACTTCGATGCACTTCTTCATCCTGGGCACCAGCTTTTTTATACCCTCGTCGAATACGCTCCGCTCCACCTCCGAAAGCCACTTCTCCACTGTCTCCTTCACCTCCTCATCATTGGAAAAACATTTCCCACCCAAGAATTCTTTCACAATTCTTCCACAAGCTGACGATGGATCTCGGCCGCAGATTCGCGACGCAAAGTGAGGAACTTGATGACCGAACAAATCTCGCATCGGCGGTAGGTGGAGCAAACGGCCTCAGCAGAGGTTGACGAACCCGCTTGCTGTGATGACATTTCACAACTGACTGACGCGGTCCCGGGCTTATTTTGACTGTTAGGTCCCCCCTACATGCAGGTATGCCAACCTTCGAAAAAAAAATTCCCTGCACCCTCCAGGGCACTTGTAACCTTTTTTTCTGGATATCCATCGTAGATAGATAGATAGAAAGTGCTATTTTTTGTGAGTTGCCATCTGTTGGAATGACAAATGCAATACATACATCTCTGCTAAAGGTCATTTGATATGGGATTTGTAAAAGCAGTGCTAATGTTTGTGATGTGCCATCTGTTGGAATGACAAATGCAATGATAGATAGATAGATAGATATGAAAGGCACTATATGATAGATAGATAGATAGAAAGTGCTATTTTTTGTGAGTCGCCATCTGTTGGAATGGCAAATGCAATACATACATCTCTGCTAAAGGTCATTTGATATGGGATTTGTAAAAGCAGTGCTAATGTTTGTGATGTGCCATCTGTTGGAATGACAAATGCAATGATAGATAGATAGATAGATAGATAGATAGATAGATAGATAGATAGATATGAAAGGCACTATATGATAGATAGATAGATAGAAAGTGCTATTTTTTGTGAGTCGCCATCTGTTGGAATGGCAAATGCAATACATACATCTCTGCTAAAGGTCATTTGGTATGGGATTTGTAAAAGCAGTGCTAATGTTTGTGATGTGCCATCTGTTGGAATGACAAATGCAATGATAGATAGATAGATAGATAGATAAATAGTGTGAGAGATGGCCGGCAGCTTATCCCGGCCAATACACCCAGGCTGCTAGATGGAGTCTACCCTGCAACATGGAGGTGCCACGGATTCCCGCAGGGCATCATGGAAAATGGAGTTCAGCTTCGCAGCCCTGCTGAATACCATGGGGGCCGACAGGGGACGCTGCAGGGAGACACGAAGATTGTTGTTTCTATTATAACCCAGAAGTACTCCCAAGTCATGGGGACGGAAGGACAGAAGTACTTCCAGGCTGAAGAAAAATAGAAATCTTCATCTGACCTGGAAGTGCTATTGGATCATGTGGACTGAAGGACAGGAGTGCTTCTGGGTCACAGACTATTTAAAGGACTGTGGGAAACCCAGCAAAGAGAGCCGGAGTTGGGAGGAAGGGTGACAGAGCTGCTGGGTGGAGAGGAGGATTTATTGTAATTATTGCATTGATTATTGAGTATTGTGGAGGTGGTGGTGCTTTGTGCATATTATTGAAGAAATTAAAATTATTTCTGGTACTTTTACCTGGTGTCTGGACGTGTTGACTGTGGGTTTGGAGGAGCAACAGCAGCCTCTGGTGTCATAATAGATAGATACTTCATTAATCCCCAAGGGAAAATTCACATACTCCAGCAGCAGCAGCATACTAATTAAAAACAATATTAAAGAGTGATAACAATGCAGGTACAACAGACAATAACTTTGTTTAATGTTAACATTTACCCCACTGGGTGGAAATGAAGAGTCGCATAGTGTGGGGGAGGAACGATCTCCTCAGTCTATCAATGGAGCAGGACGGTGACAGCAGTCTGTCCCTGAAGCTGCTCCTCTGTCTGGAGATGATCCTGTTCAGTGGATGCAGTGGACTCTCCATGATTGACAGGAGCCTGCTCAGCTGGGCAATTCTCATCTGAGATTGTAGATAACACAACCTTTGCTTTTTGGTTATTTATCTTTAAGCTAGTAATCTTGACTACAATATTCCATCCATCCACTATATCCTAACTACAGGGTCACGGGGGTCTGCTGGAGCCAATCCCAGCCAACACAGGGTGCAAGGCAGAAAACAAACCCCAGGCAGGGTGCCAGCCCACCGCAGGGCACACACACACCCCCCCACACACACTAGGGACAATTTCGAATCGCCAATGCACTTAACCTGCATGTCTTTGGACTGTGGGAGGAAACCCACGCAGACACGGGGAGGACATGCAAACTCCACACAGGGAGGACCTGGGAAGCGAACCCGGGTCTCCTAACTGCAAGGCAGCAGCACTACCACTGCATCACCATGCCACCCAACTACAATTTTTATTCTCATATTTCATTTTCATTTTCATGAAGGTAATTTTGACTTTTCAGTTCTGTTTATCGACTCCATCTCTTCTTCAGAACCTTCTCATGTTATTTATGAATTGATTTTTTTCCTTCCCAAAAGCTTAACAGAAAATATCATCTGCTAGAAATCGTGTAGTAAGATGTTCTCTATAGCAAATCACGCTGCGACAAAGCATACATTATGTGCCATTGATTAGCCTTGTTTATTCCTCTTGTTGCACTGAGCATGTATATGACAAAAGAATTTCCCTCGGGATAAATAAAGTTCTTATCTAATCTAATCTAGATCAAATTTAGTGAACTGAGTCAAACGGCTTACCTGCTTGAAGATTTTTCCAAACGTTATGGGAAGTTCAATTCAAACTGAAATCCTTGGGAAGCCTGACTTGCAGGTTTTTCCAGTTAAAAAGATGCATCCTGAATAATCAGCTTTGTGTCTTGACATGCCACATAATTTTCCTGTTCCCGATTTCCTATCATTTTTCATATTTGTAAAACGTCAATGTTTCCGATCTCCATAACAGATTTAGTAAAACACAATAGACAACCTGAGTTAACACAATGCACAGTTTTTAAATGACCATTGGATTTATTGAAGGAAAAAAAAAGTTCAACGCTCATCTCATATGTGTGAAAAAGTAATTGCCCCCTTGGTCTCTCAATCATCCAATGAACCCCCTTAAATGAGACCAGCACAGCGCAGATGGCTGCCAATCCTCTGGAGTTGGAACATCACTGCAATGGGACCTTTGCAGGACTCAACAAGCAGCACTCCATGACTCAATTGAAAGAAATTCCAGAAGACCTGAGAAAGAAAGTTACTGGAATATTATCAGTCAGGAAAGGGTTACAAGGCAAAACCCTCTGTAAAACCCTGGGAAACGCTCCAGCGATTTGTAATGAAAAGTCAGACTTGGGATAGCAAACAAGGAGTGGCCGGCCCAGCAAGAAAAGAAGCGCATTGAAAACGCCACTGGGTGGTCAGAGACGAACATCCAAGGAACTGCAGGCCCCTTTTAGCTCAGTTCATGTCAGCTTTCATGATTCAACTAATGGAAAGTCACGGGACGCAACTGGCATGCATGAGGGGGAAAACCCAGTGCTAAACAAATGGAATACAGGGAGATTCTCATGAACGGGGCCCCGAGTTAGGATGCGTTACTCACGGTAATAATGAAACAAATTAAATACACTGCATACCTTAATAGACGTGTAAACGATCCCATCTCATTCAGTGTCGGACATGGCCGCCGTTTTCTTGCAAACACAGATCGACGTGGCAACTCCATATTGGCAAAGGTATCCTCAAGAACTGTAGGGGTGATGGCAGCAATATCCCGTTCAGTGCTTTGCTGTAATTGTTCTAGCATACAAGGCTTGTTCTTGTACACTCTTCCTTTCAGTGCTCCCCACCCAAAAGAAGAAATCTGAAGGTGACAGATACGGGGGGAACAAGGTGGCCAAAGTCCCTTTGAAATTACCCGATTGCCAAAAAATGATTCAATTTGTGCCATTCCGCAAGCCGACGTGTGACAGGTTGCCCCATCTTTCTGGAACTAACCGTCACCGATCTCACGGTCATGGAGTTCGTTCACAAATCAGTCAACAATGTTCAGGTACACGTATACAGGAATACTGTGATCTTTATTTCGTTTGGATGGCTTTGTTATTAAGACAGTAATACATCAAAACTCGGGACCCCCGCCCAATAGAATCACCCCGTAAAATGGCTCTTCCAACATTTGCCAAAAAGCTCCTTGATGAACCGCTAAAAATGTTTGGGACCGGTGACTCAAACGTGGGACAGTGTGGAGGACTAGATCTGGCGTGAAATGAACATGGCTTCCTACAGTCAAACATGGTGGTCGTAGTGTGATGGTGTGAGGGTCCCTTTGCTGCTTTGGGGCCGTAACTGAGGAACACGTGAATGTGACTCTCTACCGGAAAGTACTGACAGAGAATGTCCAGACATCAGACTGTGATCTGAAGAACAAGCACAACTGGGCTATGCAGCAGGACAAGGCTCTGAAGTACAAGGGCAAGTCCACCTCCGAATGGATGAAAACAAACAAACAAACAAATAAATGAATAAATAAAAGGTTTTGGACTGGCCTAGTCAAAGTCCTGACTTGAATCCCATTGACATGTTGTAGTGGGAACTTAAATGGATAATTCATTGTTGAAACCCCCCTCCCCCCCCCAACAATTTTGTAGAGGAGAGTGGGCCACAATTTCTCCACCAGGATGCCAAAGACTAATCACCTGTTACAGGATGCATTTAGTTGCAGTTATGGCTGCTAAAGGTGGCAAAGCCAAGTATTACATTTGGGTGGGGGCAATTACTTTTTCACATGGGTGATATTGGTGTCAATTAATCAAATAGTCATTTACAAACTATGCATTCAGGTTGTATTTTGTATTTTGCTAAATTGGTTTGGAGTGTCAGAAACCATACCGTGTTAAGTATGAGCAACAACAGGGGACATCGGGGAAGGGGGACGAATACTTTTTCACGGCACTGTATTATATGTCTTGTACTCAATGTATTTGGGAATTTGTTTCAGTTTATGAAGGCCAATAGATTTGTTTCTGATATTTCACAATGATGTTACATTAGGTGGCATGCTGGTGGTAGCGCTGCCTTACCCCGCGGAGTCTTTCCTGCATGGAGCCGGCATGTTCTTCCCATGTCTCCGAGGGGCTTCCTGTTTGTTCCCTCAGTCCAAAGACATGCAGATTAGGTGGATTTGCAACACTGCATTGGTTCAAGTGTGTGCGTTTGGTGTGTAGTTGCATGCGAGAGTGTTGACCCTGCGCTGGACTGGCATCCTGTCCAGGGACTTTTCTTGCCTCGTGCCCTTATGCTTGCAGCCTCCCGGTCACCTTGCTCATGATTAGAGGATGGTATGGTGTATGTTACATTATATTGAAGAATATATCTGGATATCTTTTGGGTACTTTTGTATATTTTGTGTAACAACCCCAGATTAAAGTAATGCTGCATAAAGAGAGTGAATCACAAAATGTCACCTGGGGGTCCTCAGTAGCTGGGATTTCATTTTCAAGGTTTGTCTGGGACGTACCAGGTTGCCTGGTGTCCACGCATTATTTTGCTTTTGTTCATGGCACTACGCATTATGAAAATGTTTAATAAATGTGTAGCCGTTTCTCTCCTGCCTGTTCTTTGAATCTTATCTACTCACCTGTAATTACAGATGTGAAAACAAAGGGGGGGACATTGAATTACAATAGCCGTCAGTCCGGACTCTGTGGTAAGAGTTTGAGCTTAGTGGCACTCTATGACGGTCTAAGTAGATGTTAAAAGAGTCACTAACAGGTGTGGACTATGGCCGGCCATTCATCCCGGCCAGTACCCCCAGGCCACCAGAGGGAGCCCTCCCTGCGACATGGAGATGCCCCGAATTCCAGCAGGGCATCATGGACTATGTAGTTTTAGTACACAGCCCTGCTGGATAACGTCAGGGCCGCCAGGGGACGCTGCAGGGAGGCACAGAGACGTTTATTTTACATATAGCCCGGAAGTACTTCCATGTCACAAGGACGGAAGAAATAAAGTGCTTCCGGGCTGACGAAGAAAAGGAGTTGTCACCTGACCCTGAAGTGCTGGGTAATCACGTGATCTGAGGGATCAGAAGCACTTCCGGGACATGGACTATAAAAGACTGTGGGAGATCCCAGACGGGCGAGCGGAGTTGGGAGGAAGGGAACAACGCGTCTGGGAGAGGAGGATTATTGATTATTATTATTATTGTATTGTGATTTATATGAATATTGTGGAGTGGAGTGTACGTTGTGCATTTCATTATTATAATAAAGTCAATTATTAGACTTTTATCTGGTGTCTGGCGTCTGGTCTGAGGGCTCAAGGGGATGACAGTGCCCCCTATTTGTCACACAGGACAAAACAGTCGGTGTGTCCTTGCAGGATTCTCTCCTACAGACCCAAAGCTTTTGGATCACAGAATGGGCGATGAGGTGTTGGGCAGAAAACCACGGAAATAACTTGTATTTGGCTTTGTGTGGATGGGATATATGTATTGATAATGGTTTTCTCTAAATGATTTGATGAAAAAACTAAGTGTCGGAAAGTCGAAGGTTCTGTTTTGATATTAAATAATGCAAAAGTAGCGAACGTGAAGAACAAAAATCACTAGAATCTCAAATGGTGTGAGGTAGGGGGTGAGAATCAATGCCATCCGTGCTTGAACAACCATTGTGCGTGAAGTTTGTGTGTCGGTTTGAGCATCCAGTGGGCCAGTCAGAGTGCTGGCCATGTGTGTCGCAGACCATGGGTTTGCTTGTGTTCCATTCGTATCTGATTTAGTGGATGAGGACCCCCACATTGTCCTCAATGGTGACCATCCGTCACGGGGGGCCCCCCGGCGCTCTGTGTGTGTGTGTTGGATGGTGGGCTTGGTTTCAGTAATCTGTCGGCACAGAGCCAACTTGCTTGACTTGGTTTCAGAGCTGATGTGTAATGAAGGTGCAATGAACAGTGAAAATGACGGCAAACGTCTACAAAGTTTAGAAAATACGTAGTGGCCCTGGGTAACCCTGTCCTTCTTGATTATAAATAATGTCATCGAGGATGGCTCTCTGGGTGATAATGTCCTGGTGGGTGGACCCTGTATGATAATGTCCTAATTGGTAGCATCTGCATAATAATGTTGTCATTGGTGACCCCCTAGGTAATAATGTCCTTACTGGTGGTGCATGGGTGACAATGTCCTCAATGGTGGTCTCTTAACAATAATGTCCTTAAAGCTGACCTCTAGGTAATAATGTCCTGGTCAATGGGTGATAATTTTGTTATTGCCAGAAGGGATCCTACTCCTTTGGGCCCTTAACCTGAAAATTAGTCATACGAAAAGACAACCCCCCCCCCCGAGGATTAATACAGTGTTCCAAATAATAAAAATAAATAAATAAATAATAATAATGTTCACATTAGTGGCCTGTGGGTTATAATGTTCTCATTGGTGGCACATAGGTGATAATGTCCACAGCTTAGCGCATGGATGATGACGTCTTCATTGCTAATAACTAAGTAATGTCTTCATTGTTGGTTTAGGGGTGCTAATGCCATCATTGGTGGCACACATGTGATGTGCCCCAGGACGATGTTCTCAAATGTGACCTTATCTGGTACCTACTAGATGATGATAATGTCCTCAATTGTGGTGAAGGACTAATGATGTCCTTTAGGGTGGCGTAGGAATAATAATGTCCTCATTGGCAGCACATATGTGATAAATTTTTCAATGTTTGCCCACGGATGATGATGACCTCCTGAAGGGTGTCCTCTTGGTGATAATTTCCTAAATGGTGACACCATTTAGGTGATAAGGTCTTCATGGATGGTCTACGGCTGATAATAACACTGCTGACAATGCAAATGTAATAATGTCTTTAAGGGTGGCACCTAGATCATAATGTTCTGAATGTTGACCCCCAGGTGATGATGTCCTCATTGCTGGACACCAGATGATAATATCCTCTATTGAGGACACAGGTAATGATATCTTCAAGAGTGACCTGGGGGGTTGATAATGTTCTCAATGGTGGCACATATATGATAATGTCCTCATTGGTGGCACATGTGTGATAATGTCTTCATTGGTGGCCTCGCAGCAATAATACTCTCATTGGTGACAAATATATGATAATGTCCTCATTGGTGGCCTAGTGGTGATATTGCCATCATTGACAGTAACATATATGATAATGTCCTCAAGTGTAGACCCTAGATGATAATACTCTTAATTGTGAACTCTAGGTGATAATGTACTCATTGGTGGCCTCTAGATGATAATGTTCTGAATGGTGACCACCAGGTAATAATGTCCTCATTCCTGGGCACCAGATGATAATGTTCTCAATTGAGGGCATGAGTAATGATATCCTCATGATAATGTCCTCATTGGTGGCCTAGGAGTGATACTGCCCTCCTTGATGGTGACATATATGATAATGTCCTCATTGGTGGCCTCTAGATGATAATGTTCTGAATGGTGACCCCCAGGTGATAATGTACTCATTGCTGGACACCAGATGATAATGTCCTCGATTGAGGGCATGAGTAATGATATCCTCGTGATAATGTCCTCATTGGTGGTATATGTGTGATAATGCCTTCATTGGTGGCCTCGCAGTGATAATACTGTCATTGGTGACACATATATGATAATGTCCTCATTGGGGGCCTAGGGGTGATACTGCCCTCCTTGATGGTGGCATATATGATAATGTCCTCAGGGGTGGCTCCTAAATGATAATGCTCTCAATTGTAACCTGTAGGTGATAATGTCCTCATTGGTGGCCTGTAGATGATAATTCCTTCATTGGTAGTGCATGGATGATGATGATATCCTTAAGAGTGGCCCCTAGAAAATAATGTCCTCATTAGTGGCACCTAGGTGATAACGTCCTCATTGGTGACCTATTGGTGATGCTGTCTTCACTGGCAGCACATAAGTGATAATGTCTTCATTGGTGGCATCTAGATGATAATTGTTTCATTGCTAGAGCATGGATGATGATATCCTCAAGTGTGGTCCCTAGATGATAATATTCTAAATGGTGACCCCTAGGTGATAATATCCTCACATGGATGATGAGGTCCTCATTGGTACTGTTGGCTGATAATATCCTTATTGGACTGTGTTCACTGAAGGAGCAATGCTTCATGTTGTTCTTGGTTATCATTACTGAGGTTAGGCTGCTTATGGGTGAAAACCTCTTCCACATAAGAATCCTGAGATTTCCTAGCCAGCAAGCAGCATCTGGTGAAAATAAATATTAATTAAACATGCAAAGACATATAAAGAAACAAAAATGTATATAGACACAACCTACTAGAACAGTATAAGACACTAAAAATAAATATGTAAACACGTAATCTGATAATAAGGCAACATGGGGTCTCAGGAGTTGGCAGGATGGCCAACATCCTAGACTCCTCTTGCTTGTTGACCCTGTGGAGTTTGCATGCACTCCCCATGACATGACTACGTGGGTTTTGTTCCAGGTCCTCTTGTTTTCCTCCCGTTAGCCCCCAAATATGTGCCTGTTGAAGGGTGACTCGGAATTTGGTCCTTTGTGGGTGAGTGAGGGTGCAGTTTGAGAGGTTTGGATTCCTGATTTATACTCTGTGCTGCTGGGATGAACCTCGCTCCTCAGGATATATAGATTATAATCAACACATTTTCAATGCACACCTTCTCATGCGAAACATACTGTAGCAACCTGAGGTGCAAAGCTGAAGAGTAGTATACCAGAGAGAAACTGTCAAAGGGATGATTGATGACCTTAAGCCCCACCCCAAAATAGGAATTATGAAAATATGATGTATGAAAATTACCACTCCTCTATGGGTGGGGAGGGGTAATATGGGGGTTGGACAACTGCCTAATTAATAATCTCTAAACCCCTCCTTTTAGGGGAGAGGCTTTCGTAAACCAAACCCTTATCACGCCACATTACCGATTCCCACACCCAGGAGGTTTGCCTTCATCTCTCTAACGGCCTATAGGGTTAGGGGAGAGGTGTGTTGCTCCACCCTGCTGCGGCCGGAGACGAAAAAGGTCCTGTATAAAACTCGAGCATTCTGGAAACCATGTTCGTTTTCATATTCTTTGGAACATTCACAAGGCTGTCGATTCCATGCGTTTTAAATGTCGTGGCATTTTCACTAAATGGCTAGAGTTTTATAGAGTCTTAGCTACCGGAATGGTTTCCTCTCATCTATCAAACTTCTTAGGTTCTCGTTTTCTGAATTTTTGCTTTCAAAGCCTTTGAGTGCCAAACAGAAGGGGACATCATCTCTCAAGTTCCTATTGACCCACCTTTGCTACAAATGGCAGTTTCTACTCATCCAGTGTCACCATTTTCTTACAGGTATTGGGGTGGCTCTATCTTCTGTACTCTTCTTTCCTTTAGTCAAATGAAAAGAATCATCATATTAGTACCTCTCATAACATTAATAGTTTTCCACATACTTTATCTGAAAATCCAACACACAGTCCATTTGAATAACATCACTGGCCAACACAAATGACCAGGAGTGAATGTGTTTCCCACAGCATAGCCAGACAAAATGGCTGAATGTGTTTCCCACAGTATACTAAGACAAAATGGCTGATAAACAGAAAATGGATGGCATAAAGTGCAGCAATTCTCATCACTCCCAGGGATTTTGATCAGGAACATTTGAAAACATCAGAATTCATTATTTGAAGTTGGTTTGCACAGTGCTGTTCATTCAATGTTAAAGGAGTGGGGAAGTGGGACTGGGCTCTGACCCCACTTTAGTGGGTGCAACTCCATTGCATCTCATCTGCCACAAATCTGCCCAAGCCTGTATGTTGTCCAAGTCCTTCTGTAATGAGTCCGTTATATCATCACAGAGGGTCTTGGACAGCAGACAGGCCTGGGCAGATTTGTGCCAGGTAAAATTTAATGTCAGCAAAGGTAATCTATTACATGTAAGAAGTAAAAATGTGGGGTTTGAATACACAATAGGAGGTCCTGAAAATAAAAAGGACTCCTTATGAGAAGGATTGAGTAGTGGACTCTGTGCTATCAACTGCCAGACAGTGTTCACACACCATTAGGAAGGCTAACAGAATGTCAGGTTATATAGCGCCTTGATGAGTGGAGTACAAATCACAGGAGGTTCTGCTCAAGCTTTGTAACACACTGGTGAGGCCTCATCTGGAGTCCTGGGTGCAGATTTGGTCTCCAAAAAAGGACATAGCAGCACAAGAGAAGGTCCAGAGAAGAGCAACTGGGCTGATTCAGGGCTACAGGGGATGAGTTATGAGGAAAGATTAAAAGAGCTGAGACTTTACAGTTTAAGAAAAAGAAGATTAAAAGGAGACCTGACTGAAGTGTTTAGAATTATGAAGGGAATTAGTCTAGTGGGTCGAGACACTGAATTTAAAATGAGTTCATCAAAAACACGGGGAAACAGTCAGAAACTTGTGAAGGGGAAACATTAGGAAGTTTTTCTTCACAAAGAGAACCACAGACGCTTGGAATAAGAGATCAAGTAGTGTGGTAGACAGGAGGACTTTAGGGACTTTCACAACTCGACTTGATGTTTTTTTAGAAGTATTAAGTGGATGGGACTGGCGAGCTTAGTGGGGCTGAATGGCCTGTTCTCGTCCAGCGTATTCTAATGCTCTAATGTTGCATTCAAACACGTTCAGTCATAAAATCAGAGATAATGAGAGAGAAGCGAGTCCTTGGATTAACTAAGCACAAATATGGGAAAAACATGCACATCTTAGATCATCCATCATTCCATGTTTCTACCACTTATCTGGGTCTAGTCCACCCAGCCCCAGATTTTCCTTTTCTTTGCCACCTCCTTCAACTCCTTCTGGGGGATAATCTCTCTAGCAAGTCCTATGTCTTCCTTGATGTCTCCTCTTGGTTGGACATGCCCGAAACACCTCCACAGGAGAGGCATCTGGGACAAATCCTAACTAGGTGCTTCAACTGTCTCCTTTTGATGCAGAGGATCAGCGGCTCTGTTTGAGCTCAGGCTGAATATCTCTGTTCCTTGCCCTACGTCTATGGTTGAGCCACTATATCTAGATGGCACCTCTCTATCTCCCACACTTGCTCAGGCTTCCTTCCCCCTAGAGAGGTCCTATCCTTTGTCCCTAGAGTCAGTTTTCACATCTAGGGATCAGATTGCTATGTCACTTGCCTTCAACTGGCATCCAAATCGTAATTCACAAGACCCTTATGGTTCCTTCTGAAGGTGGTGGACATACAGGAGGACAGTCCCATGTTGCTCATTCAGAGTGCCCCATATATTGTAAAGGCCCAATCACCAGACACTCGCCAACAAACTCCCTAGCCAGGCCTGGCACCCGGGCAGGGTCACTCCCCAGCCAGGCCTGGCATCAGGACGATATCATAGTTTCCTTTTTCTAGTTGAGGTTACTGGGTCCTTGATAATTGTTTTCATATGAACCACAGTTAGTCTTGTTCCTCACCTCTGACCATTTTGCCTTAGGCAACCCTTACCAGTGGCACAGCCTTGCTTCTAGAATCATTGGGACACACAAACCCCTAAACCATGATAATGACTGTAGGAAAGACTGGCATCACCCCTTTTTGCTATGCTTTAGCAGCTGCCATAACCTTTTAACTTCAACTCTAGTGTTACAGAACATCATTCTGTGTCTCATCTGATAAGATCAAGCACAGCCAATGTGACATCCAGAGATGTCCCCATGATGCACAATTTAAACCCTTGGCCAGTGAAAAAAGATTCAAAGCTCAATGACTGGCAACCATGATGGACAACCAACTGTCAATAAAAGTTAGGACAATTGTGCATTCAAGAGACCAATGGCAAAATGTCATCTCCTTTCCTTATAACCAATTCCAAGCACCAGATCTACTCTCTCTAAATGTTCTCCTTGTTGTTGGCCTGACTGTAACTCCATACTAAGACACCTAGGCTGTTGCCGTAACAAAAGCAGGAGTAAAGGCTGGAGAAATCTCTTCTGCTGGAAAGGGCAGCCTGCTGCTGGACTGGAAGAAACCAATCTGTGATGAAGTTAGACAAGGGGGCCACAAGTCCAAACCTTGCTAAAGTAAAGTAAGGTGCCAGAACAAGAGAGACTGCACATAAGGCACACATGGTTTGTCTTAATAAAGACAAGAATCGAATGATCACTGAATACCAGTCAGTCATTGTCCAACCCGCTATATCCTAACACAGGGTCAAGGGGGTCTACTGGAGCCAATCCCAGCCAGCACAAGGCACAAGGCAGGAACAATCATATTACAGACTGAAGAATTCTAGACTTTAATTAATGAACTGCTTAGCCCAGCCTTTGCCATCTCAGATAGGAGAAAACGGTTCCCGCAGCAAATATTCACCAGTGGTAAGAATCTAGCTTGAGATGGATGGGTGATGTGTATGTGTGTGTGCTTGGATACTGTACCTCAACATTTGTTGTTCTTTCCAACTTCTACTATAATCTGGTCCAGCTTCCTCAGTTGCCAGTCCTCCTTCCACCTCTGCCGCTCCTTCTCCCACTGCTTCCATTCCTCCTCCCACCGCTGCCAGCTCGTCTCCCACTGCTGCCGTTCTTCCTCGCACCGCTGCTGGTCCACGCCCCACTGACGCCGGAGCTCCTCCCACTGCCTCTGCAGCTCCTCCAGCTGCTGCCAGATCTCCTCGAGTGGCTGCCAGAACTCATCCCGCAGCTCCTGCTCTTGTTCCTTTAGCTCCTGCTCTTGAGCCCGCATGTCCTGCTCCTGCTCCTTGATTTGCTGTTCCTGGGCCCTCTGCAGCTGCTCCTTGACAACCTGAAGTTGCTCTTCCTCTCTCAGCCTCTGGTCCTCCTCCCGCAGCCGCTGCTCTTGCTCCTTTAGCTGGCTTCTTCTCACCAGGAGCTGCAGGCCTCTCTCTTCCATGTCTTTCATCAGCTCCATGATGTTGGACTCGGTCTGCTCTGTGTCACCTTCAAACATCATGTTTAGATTTTATCTGTAAAAGAAGCAATTAGATAGATAGATAGATAGATAGATAGATA
>JANRMT010062807.1:2106527-2125303 GCA_026402145.1 Polypterus bichir lapradei
ATAGATAGATAGATAGATAGATAGATAGATAGATAGATAGATAGATAGACGTAAAAGGCACTATATAATAGATTGTACTTTTGAATGATGTGCCAGTCTTGCCAAGTTTCACTTAATGAACACTTTAGATATTTTTTCACTAACACATTCATTGAATAATGAATTAGCTTCACAACTAGATCAACTCTATCAGGCTTATAAGATTAATAACTCCCGTTAACTATAAGGGTGTATGAGATCACGAGAGCAACAGAATGGGAAAGGCACTATATAAATAAAATGTATTATTATTATTATTATTATTATTATTATTATTATTATTATTAAATTATATTAGTACAGCTACAAGGCAGCTGGATGGAAATATTGAAGATAAGGGTTAGAGATGACCCAAGGAGATTCTTTCAGTATTTAAGTAGTAACAGATCATCCATGGGAGAGCTGAAGAGTATTAAGAATGGTGAAAGTGAGCCAGAATATATTGATAGTGAAACATCAAATCCTTTGAAATTGTTCTTATTGAAGTGTGTAGGTGTGAAGGAGTGGATGACCTCCAGCAGTAACAGGGACTACTAAGGAGACAGTGAGAGGTTTGGCAATTGTAGAGGGAGATGTGCTGTTGAGATTAAATAGGCTGAAATCTAACAAATCTCTAGGACCAGATCATATTTATCAAGCGGTGATGAAGGTGGTTAATGAGTATGGATATAAATAAACCTTTGGCACAGATTTTATAATTCACTGCACACAGAGGTAACCCCTAATGACTGGAGGTTAGCAGATATTATCCATTTACACAAATGGTTGATCCAAGTGACTATAAGGTTTGCATGCATCACAGACATGACAAGAAGAGTAGAACATGTCTAGATCAGGAGTGCTCAGATGAGGAGGTCGTGTTTCACTAATATGCAGGAATTTTGTAAAGGAGCAATAAAAGGATACAATCAAAGAGGTGCATATGATATTATTTATCTTAATTTTTCAGAAGGTACCACATGATAGCTGGGTGATCCAAATAAAAGCAGCAGGAAATCAGGGCGTTATATGTGGAAATGGCTTAAGTGCCAGTAACAGACCTATGGGTAGAGGAACTCCATCAGAACTAAGTGATAACAAAAGTGGTGTGCAGCATATAGGCGGATGTGGCAGATCATATTTAATGTAAATATAAAGTATTAAAAATTTTACATTGGAAAACATAATGGAAGGTACAAAACATGAAGGAAAACCTTATGAGAAGGACCTAAGAGTCAATGTGGACTTATTACAATCTACATCAGGACAGTGTAAAGAGGCCACTAAGAAGGCTAATAGGATATCAGGTCATATGGCGCCCTGATGTGTGGCTATATGGGTTATATAGAACACTGGGGGTCCTCACTTGGAGAACTGTGAGTACAGTGTTGCTCATAATATCGTAAGAAAAGACACAACAGTGACAGAGAAAGTCCCAAGAAGAACAACTAGACTGATTCTGGGGGAAATGAACAAAGAGGAATGACAGAGAAAGTTATGTCTTTTCTTTAAATGGAAGGGAGAGTAAGAAGGGAAAGTTTCAAAGTTCGAAAGTGTTTCAAATTGTGAAGGGAATAGTGCAGTGGATGTTATCTGTTGTTTGAAAATAAAGACAGGGAAACTTTCACAGCAACGATAGTTCATCTTTATGTAAAGAACCTTAAATATGTGGAAGAAATTCCCAAGTAATGTGGTGCAGAAGAGGACTTTAGGGACCTTCAAATCATGACTTAGTGTTATTTTGGACAATCTGGGTGACTTGGACTGGGGTGAATGGCCTGTTCTCATGACGGTTATTCTAACATTCCCTTTAGCCTGTTGCCTTCAAACTCTTTATTTGGACTGGATGGGTGTTCCTTCTCCAGCAGCTTCTACATGAATGAAATACTCCACTTTATGTGTGGACCCTACTAGTGTCCACTCTTTAGGTAAATGAGTTAATGGTACTTTGGGGAATTCCCCACATTCCTTAAGCTCATACATGAAATTCCAGCTAATTGCACTACTGTTAATGGTCGGCACTTCACTGGATGAATACAAATGGGGAGTTTGCCAGCCAAACTTTAATAGAAGTAGAGTAAGAAAAATCCCAACATCCAGGCTAGGCAAACTGAGGACTGTAAAGTGGGCCAAGGTGTGCTGGACTGGCACCTATCACTAGGGCTACTTTGTGACTGCACCCATTGCTGTAGAATTGGGTACCATCCTACTGCAACTCTAAACTTGGACTAAGTGGGTTTAGAAAAGAGATGGTGCAGCAGTCAGGCTGTTGTGGCTTACTATGCATATGGTCACTGGGTGTTTAAGTACATTAGCTCTCAAACTGCCCGTGACTGGCATCCCATCTGGAGTAGGTTCACAGCTTGCATTCATCCTGATGGGACGGCTACTGGAGTCTGGGAGACCCTGAGCTGGATAAGCAGTTCAGACAATGGATGTTTGAACACACAGTAGAATCTGCATTTAGTATGACCAGGGTATTCAAAAGAACCCAGGTGCCCTCATGGCATGGCTTATCTAATAACAATGCCTTGCCTGAACTGTCTTAATTCCCAGCTATTTATCAGAGTGCCTCGTTATGAGAATAACATTTCAAAGTTAATAAAGCAGAGTGATGGATGACACTGCTGCTGTACAGATCCAGCATCCTGAGTCATTTACTGCCTGCGTGGAGTTTGGATGTTCTTCGTGTGTCTATAACTGTTTTCCTCCAGCTCGCCTCCCACGTACTAAACACAGACAGTTAAAGGATTCTTAATTGGCCCTGTGTGAATGTGTGTTAGTGTACCACGTGAAGGGTATTGTGCCCTGCAGCTCTGAAAGAAATTTGAGAATGGAAGTAAAATGATGCAAATTCACACACTACAAGCGCCCTTGCTGGATACAAGTGAATGGACACATAAAGAAAATAAATGGAAGTTCACAGGATGAAAAATCCACCTTAAAATAATAAAAAGTGTCTGTGTGTCTCATTGCTATATATCTGTCATTCCAATAGATGGTGCATCAGAAACATTTATAGTAATAAATTGCATTACTACAAATGTATGTGATGTACCATCTGTTAAAATGACAAACGCAATGAGTTTTAGCACTGCAAATGTTTCTGATGCACCATCTGCTGGAATGACAAACACAATGCATTTTATCACTAAAAATGTTTCTGATGCACCATCTGCTGGAATGACAAACACAATGCATTTTATTACAACAAATATCATAAAAATTTGCTGTAATAAAATTCATTACTACAAATGTATGTGATGTACCATCTGTTGGAATGACAAACGCAATGAGTTTTATTACTATAAATGTTTCTGATGCGCCATCTGTTGGAATGACAAATGCAATGAGTTTAATTACTACAAATGTTTCTGATGCACCATCTGTTGGAATGTCAAACGTAATGCATTTTATTACTATAAATGTTCCTGATGCACCATCTGTTGGAATGTCAAACACAATGCATTTTATTACTACAAATGTTTCTGATGCGCCATCAGTTGGAATGTCAAATGCAATGCATTTTATTACAACATGCCTTACATGATATATTCCAATAGATGGTGCGCTACAAATGTTAACACTGAGGTCTATGTTGATTACTAAGATTTCAACTCATCTTAGACAGGTCTTACATCTAGTTTTCATATAATTAGTTAGGAATTCGTTAGTTTATCGGGTCATTATTTTCACATTTACACTGAAATTCTTACTTCCATGTGCTAGTCAACATGAAACACTTTTTCCAGAAGCTTTGTTCTTTCTCTGGGTAGTCTTTTGATACATGAATAACTCATTATAGAACTGTAACAACATCTTAATGGGAAAAAGAGAGCTGTTAATAACTGGGAGTTTAAGAAAATGAGCATTATGATAAGAGCATCACTTGCTTGAGATAAGGGACACTGAAGATGGACACATGGCATCTGTCAGACTGACACATGGTGGAAATCAAGTGGCAGGACCAGGAGATGGACCAGCATGATGGAAGATGAAATGGCCTGACGGAGGTGTGGGAGGGGAGCAGACAGACCAAGAGGGCAAGCGAGAGTCACAATTTTGGGACACTGAAACATCCATTGGCTTGTGTGTGGTCACCACAGGGATAGCCTCACTAAAGAACAGCTATCAGGTTAAGGATGCTAGCAAAGATATTTAGTAAAATTATGATTGCAAAGGCTTGGCTGATCATCCTCAATGTGTTGAAAGGTTAGGACTTCAGTGTATTGCTTATTGCATGATGGTCTATCAAAATATTTGGATTAGCTATTGAGGAGAAGTTCTCATTTTCTACTTGATTGCTTTTTATGGTTCCTGCCACAAGAAGCAAACACAACATGAGGTGCTTTCCTGTTTATGCCAATATTAAATGTTTATGGGTACATATTGGGGGTGGGAAAGAAAAGAACAAATGCCTCAGAGTCAAGCACAAGCTTCCTGACAGTGTAAGGCCCTTTGTCAACAGGCCCGGCCCCTCCTCACAATCCCCACCTTGCTCTGACTCCACAGTTTCACTCCAAAGAAATGCTGCTACTGCCAGGCTCTTGCCTGTGTGAACTCTTTCATAGGCATCAGGAGGAAACTCCACCCACTGGGGGGGATGGGCAGGAGGGTGTGGCATGTCCAAGTTTAACCAATCAAGAAATGGTGTGGGTGGGGCCTGTCTGGTACTCCATCAGTGATTGGCTGTTGAGCTGTCACTCAGTCCACCGTTCAGGGAGACAGTAATTAAACATGAAGAAGGGGAAGACATTTTATGAACCGAATGGATTCTTCCAACCTGGAGGAGTTCAATGAGAATCAAAAAGTTTCATTTCCTGCAGATTCAAGAAATGCTGAGAAAGATTTAATTGTTAATCTTTGTATTGGATGTCTAGGTATAATATGAAAGACAAGTAGACAGGGATGCTATTTGTCTGCTCCTTCCCAAAGTGAAGACTGTAAGGAGATGAATGAAGAAGTTGCAGAAAAGCTAAGGGTGTCTTTTTAAAAATATGGAAGTCTAAACAACCCCCCTGCTGCACCATATCTTGAGAAATTCAATTTAAGTCAATTTGACTCATTCTTACAAAGTGTGCTTCAACCTACGTGCCCAAAATATCATTACACAAACAACGCAACATGCAAAGCAATGAAATGCAAACTAGTAAGCAGAGTGCTGACCACCAAAAAATGCCACCAGTATACCGAAACTTCAGATATACACAATGCTGTACAAAAGTCTTAGACGCTTGTAAAAAATTATGTAAAGTGGACATGCATTCCAAAATAAGGACGTGAATAGCTTTTATTGATCAAGCAATTTCTCAAAAAGTGCAGCAAGCAGGAAACAAAATAATTCATTCGTTGGTGTGCCCACCCTTTGCCTCCTCTCATTTCCACTCTTATGCAGTTTTTTTGCAGGTCCTCTTTGCGTGCCTCTTGTTTACTTGCTGTAGTTGCACTGGTTGCCTTCCTTGTAATTCCAGATTTGCCTGACGATGTGCAGAGCAGGGCTCTGAGGCGGCCATACCTTCGGCTACGGGACTCCCTGTTGCTTCGTTTTATGTGTTTGGGCTCACAGGGGCTGATCAGATGCCTCCCTGATGGTACTGAACGACGGATAAGAATCTCAAGCAGTGAGGACTGCCAACAATGTCACTGAAATCACCAACTCCCTTTGTAGAAACGCAGCCCCGAACCTGCAGGGAGCCTCCACTGTGCTTCACTATTGACTGTAGACATTCATCTGTGTGCCATTCTCCAGTTCTTTAGTGGGCACCCAGGGCTGTCTTACCAGCATTATAGGACCCCTGGGCAAAGCAGTGCACTGGTGGCCCTGTTTTGATAGTATGGATGATAAAATCCAGAAAATAACATAATTTCTACTAGATTAGAAAAACATTTATTATAAATGTTAGTTTTGGATCATGAAAGAGTTAACCAGTAAAGGTCTAAGCCTGCATGTGGAAACCACCAATATTTTCTTTAGCACAAAGCTGAAGGAATATAAGGAGTCATAAGGTGGGATTTAGTTTTAAGACAGCTGGACATTGAATAAGGTGTTGGTGATGGACCAGCTGGCTGTACTTGGACTCTATGGAAGATGTTGGTTTCTGAATTCGGGCCTGGATGGGAAAGGGGCTACTGAGGAATGATTAGAGATGAGGTCAGAACGATAAGAAATGTAAGAAAAATGTGGTACACGCTTGATTCTCTGCTCATTTCATTGAATGGAGATGGTACAATGCCTTTTCCAGTATGATGGAGCACCGGGGCCTTAAGGCAAAAATGACAACTGAGGGGCTCGGGGGAACAAAATATCAAAATTTGGGGTCCATGCATGGGCAGACTGGCCATTAGAGCATTTGGGCAATGCCCGATGGGCCGCGAACTCTGGTCTGGTTATGGGCCGGCCATTTCATGAAATAAACTCCATGTACTGGTTACTGTTTGACATTAAAATTAATTTTCTAAACTACTAAACTACTAAGAATTATCTGAACGGTACTGCAATTTATATAGTCCTATATAATATACCTTATAATATACGTCATCAAGTTGTTTTAGTTGTCAGTACACAGTGTTGCAGCAAATAATTTGGTACAATCTACCTTTTGCAATTTCTGTTTTGATACCACTACATTCCGGTTAGCATATACATTATTGCAATTTATTTTATCTCATCCCTTAAAGATAGAGTGAGAAGCTTAGTCATCCAGGAGAGGCTCAGAGTAGAGCCACTACTCCTCCGCGTCGAGAGGAGTCAGATGAGGTGGCTCGGGCATCTGATCAGAATGCCTCCTGGACGCCTCCCTGGCGAGGTGTTCCAGACACGTCTAACCGGGAGGAGGCCCCGGGGAAGACCCAGGACACGCTGGAGGGACTGTATCTCCCAGCTGGCCTGGGAACGCCTTGGGATTACCCCGGAAGAGCTAGAAGAAGTGGCCGGGGAGAGGGAAGCCTGGGCATTTCTGCTCAAGCTGCTGCCCCCATGACCCAACCTCAGATAAGCAGAAGAGGATGGATGGATGGATGGATATTTTATCTCATATCTAGTATTTAAATTCTTCAGTACTATTAATTAGTTACTCCGGTTGAACCTCTTAACTGATGCTTAATAGAGCATTGGCCTTGCCTACAAGCTCCTGCTAATGCTGCCCGGGTCACAAGTACAGTGTGAAAGATCATTGTCTGTGTTGAGGAGAATCAAAACCCGGCTGAGAAGCACAATGACGAGAGAACATCTTGAGGCGTGCATGTTGATGTCGGTGGAGAAAAGTATCCAAGGCAAACTTGACACTAACAGTGTAATTGATGATGTGGCTGATAAAAGTAGCGAACTGTGTAAGCTACTGGCCTACTAGGGTACTGGCACTTGGACATGACATTGACATTTGACATGGACTCTAATAACGTGTAAGCCGTGTTACTAAAATTTTCTTTTTCATTAAATTTTATTTCTAAGCATGTCGTCAAATTTTAAGTTGTGTCTAAACAACAGTGTACAGATTACGTTGGGCAACAGTTTAGCTAGAGTTCATATCACAGGCAAGCAGTGAGCCACGTACTTTAAGAAAATTAAAATGAATAATGGGCCGAGTGGGTCGACCTCGTCACCTCACTCGTTGAAGGATGCCTGGGCCGGTTTTGAGACCCAGTCCGCTCCTGGGTCCATGGCCACAGAGAACTTGTGGTCAATCCTCAAGAGGTGGTGGGTGGACAAACAAAAAACCCCCAATTCTGACAAACTCCAAGCATTGATTATCAAGAATGGGCAGCTGCCATCAGTCAGGATTTGGCCCAGAAGTTGATTGCCAGCCTGTCAGGGTGAATTGCAGAGGTCTTGAAAAAGAAAGAAGGGCCAACATTGCAGATATAGACTCATAAACTTTATGGAATTATCAATGAAAGCCTTTGAAACTTCTGAACTGCTTGTCATTCTACTTCTGTGTACCAGAGAAACATCTGACACAAACATCTAAAAACACTGAAGCAGCAAACTTGGTGAAAACCAACACTTGGGTCATTCACAAAATGTCTGGCCACGACTGTATGCTTTGCTTTTGTCAGCTACTATAATAACACTGTTCAAAAAAATGTAAAAGATTGGTCTGGACTGAAATTTCTCCCATAAACCCATGCAGACTGTTATTTAGTACATTATTTTCATATACAGTGCCCTACACAGTGCTTGGGACAAAGACCCCTTTCTTCTTGATTTACCCTTCCGCCCCACAGTTTCAAATTACAAATCAAACAATAATAAAAAAAAAAAGCTAAAACATGGAACATTCTGGAATGGCCAAGCCAGTCACTACATTTAAATCCAATTGAGCAGGCCTTCCATATTCTGAAGGGTTGAAGACCTCCAAAACAAGCAGGAGATGAAGTTGGCTGCATCTGAGGTTTGGCAGAGCATCACCAGGGAAGACACTCAGCATCCGGTGATGACCGTGAATCGCAGACGTAAAGCAGTCATTGCATGCGAGGATATGTGACAAAGTCCTAAATACGACATCTTTAATAGACCTGCCATTGCCATGTTGTTCTGAAATGGGAGGGGTCTTGTCAATTCTACATTGTGTGCCTGAATTGTATGCCAGTCCCCTTAAATGAAAGTCTGCCACGTGCACTTTAATCCCATCTGAATTGTTTGATTTGTAATTATAAAGTGTGAAGCAGAGGGAGAAATCGGGGATAAAGGGGTCTTAGTATACATACTCACGTACAAACACTGTAGTTTGATGAAAGTCAAACAAATGGAGGACACTCTAGGTACCTTTATATTTAATTTCCTGTTATAGACGACTTGGTTGGTCATTATTTGGATCCATTTTGTCTCCTATCCTGAAGAATGAGGGCACATTTTTAAACTTTTCAGTCCTCATGTACTTCTCCTCTTCCAAGTGACTGCTCAAATATGTCTAATAAGGGTTTGTAGTTGATGTCTTTCATTTCTTTCAATGGTATGGTAAAATCCCACCAGGTCCCGGGGGGTGGGGTTTATTAGTCCTCATGTAGCATTGATGGTTGTCGTGGACGGCTGGACCCCTCCAAGCTGGAAGGACCAGGGTAGCAAGTGTGGCCAGGGCAGTACCTTCCCTCGGACTACTAGATGTCAGCCCCCCTGGGTTGCAGCGGTTGCCTAGGATTACCGCAGGGCTTCATGGGAGCTGGAGTTTGGTGCAGCCCTATTGGGATCTGTGGGCACTGCCAGGGGATGCTACAGCTGCTTCTGAGCCCGTATGGGCGATTCTTTAATCACACCCGGAAGTGCTGCCGGAAGTAGGTCATCAAGCACTGAGCCAGCAGACCCTACTCGGGGAGCCAGAGTCGGATGGAAGGTGGATGAAGCTTGCCGAGGAGGAGTGGAGGAGAAAAGAAAAATATTGTGAAGTGTTTGTAGTTGGAGACCATGTTTGACCTGTGGGAAATGGGGAAGGAGTTTCCCACGAGAAGAAGAGAAATAAAAACACCTGTGTTTTTATCAGTGTGCCTCCCGCGTCTGTCTGTGTTAGGTTGGGTGGCTGGTATGCCCCCCTAGTAGTGTCACAGGTTATATTATCGTGGAATTCCCCTCTACTTACCATTTACCTGTTTTCTTCAGGGATAATTCATTATCAGGTTGGTCTACTGTCGTACCTTAAGATTAACACACACACACATAGATATACGCACACATGCAGACCCTAAACATACAAGTACCGTATGAAAAATGTGAAGTGTAGGAACGTAAAATGCACCAGAGATTCTCACCTTGAAAGAAGGCTCTAGGAGTCAAAGGATAGGCAAACAGAGTAATTAGCTTTATTGCAATAAACAATAACGTGGTCTCAAACCAATTAAGACAAACTGAGCTGAGCCCCGAACAAGCCAAAAGTTAAAGTCAATATAATCACTTCTTATCATTTCGGACTTGCTCAGAACAGCTTATTCTGACTTCCCACTCCAGCTGGCTCCTTTCAGGCCCTCTCGGAAACCACCAATATTTCTTTTGTTTTGCCATCCATTATCATTTCTCACTTCCCTTATTTCCTAGCCGGCCCTCAACTGGCAGGTGCTCCCCCTTCTCTGACCTCAGGCTATCTCCATTCATCACTCTCCCCATTCTCCGTCCATTTGGGTTATTAAGGATTGATGGTTTCACTCTAAGCTCAATTAAAAACGAAATATGGCATATGCCTTTATTTGACTATTTGCTTGGCATACCTGATTCACGTAAAAATTCACACTCAGTTTAATGCCTATAAAAGTTCATAACTAGTTTTATATCTACTGATGCTAATACATGAATACATGACTTTTTATTTTCCATAATACACAGCACGTTATTCCCTAGCACTTAAACCCACACCAGTACCGTATGAATAACACAAGCACAGTCCGCCTTCCCTAAGACTTCAAGAGACTTACTTATTGTCAGCACAAACAACATACGATGTTTTAAATATATCTCAGACTTAAATATTACTTCAGTCTCTAGAAATACATTTAAACATACAAAGGCTCAACATCCTTTACTAGCAGACATTTATCAACCAATGAATGTCTTTCTTTCATTATTAGACAGAGCTCTTCGTCCTTAGCCTGATAAACCTCACAGCATGGATCAAATGGCACTTCCTAATACTCCAGGTGCTCTACATATTCACCTTATTACTTCAATCACTTTAGATATGAAGACAAAGTATAGAAAGTTAAAAGCAGCATGGTATTTATTAAAGAACAATAATGCCAGTAAAGAAAAGCATAAAAGAAAATGTGGATAGCAAAGTCTGGACATACAGTATATAGTCTTTCGAAAAAGGCTTCAGAAAAGTTGAAGATGTCTATGATGAACGTGTCAGGACGGCGTTGATTTAGCAATCGATATTCATGGGATCCTTTAGCTGACGATCAGATGAAAACAGTTGCACGTTACTGGCGCCCTCTCTTGATGTCGCTCTCTTCTCGTTGTTTAGGCCATCAAATTTATTTTAAAATTCCATGTGAGTTTCACAACATGTGATGGTTACACACGCCTGATTGGCTGGCTGTCAATGCGATGGAGGAATTTGCACAGACTCTTTAATCTGTTCAAGTACAACCTTCCTGCCCCAAGCTGTGAACTGGTTTGGCAATTTCTAGTCCCACGGCATCCCCTTCTTTTCACAGGTTATGAAGTCAAAAATACGACTTGAGGCATCGGCGTCTCTTCCTTTCCCAGGCTGTAAATCAATTTTAGTCCAAGGTGCCCATCTCTTCACAGGTGATTAAATCATCAACACAGCTTCAGGCATCTCCTGGATGTTCTGCTCCATTTAGACAGATTATTTACTGGTACAGTTCAGGAAAAAAGGATGCTTTGATTTCCTGCCTACTTAAGAGTTAAATTTATCCAGTCCATTTGAGCAAATTGATACAATTTGTTAACTGTCCTTGTAAGATTAAGTTCATTTTTGTTTGTGTGAACAAAAAATAAAATCTAAAATCCACAGCTCTGAGGCCAAGGATCTACGCTGGTATCCGGAAGGTTGCTGGTTTGATTCCCCATTACTGCCAAAGGGGATCCTACTTCGCTGGGCCCTTGAACAAGGCCCTTACCTTGCAATTGCACCAGGGGTGCATATACCCCAAAGGGTATACGAAAACTAAAATTCCTAACGTAAGAAATTATACAGGGCAACATAAAGAACAAAAACTACAGGGGGCTTGAAGCACACCCTACTCTTTTATTTGAACTCTTTCAGGGTGGATGTCGACTTTTGTCAACACAAGGGGCTGAGGGCAGATGTCAACTAAAGGTGCAGAGGGTGGTAATCAGCTGTAAACGTTGATAAAATTCACCATTACATTATAGATAGACCCTCTATTTTAGGAGGACTGTTAGATTTGTTGACTTACTGTCAAATCCGTGTGTGTGTGTGAGTGGCACAGAGTACACAACGTCTAGAATGGCAGCGACTTTGGGCGAGAGCGCGAAGCGAATGTGCCAAACTAAACACTCCACGTGTATTATGTATTTATTTCTTGCGTATTATTGTTGAATTGGACTCTGACTTATCAAACTCTCTCATTTTGATGCAAATGATTGGGAAATTGAAAACGAATGCCAGGTACCTGTATTAGCTGATCAGTCCCCAGCAGATAGTGCAGCTAACATGCCATACGCCAACATTCGCCCTGTGGGGACTATACAGACGTTTATCGAACTTTGATTTTGATGCAAACAATCTGTAAATCAAAAATGAAAATCAGGTACCTGTGTCTGCAGATCTTAGTGCTGAACTCGCTTGTGTAGCTGACGCACCTATGGTGCCATTCGCCCTGGGAGGACTACACAGACAAGCTGGCTACTGGACTTGGCATGCTGGTGGACATTATGGATTACCAGCCACTCGATTACCTCAGGCTGTGTTTTTCCAGAAAGTGCTTTTCAGCATATGAGTGATGAGACAAACAGGTATGTAATAAGGATGTGAATTTTCATCCTGTAATGGCTCATGGAACATAAAGCAAAGTGACATTTGTCATAAACAAGGATTTTATGTTGATTTATGTGTGAAATCATTGCTTTGTGTGCTTTTCAGAAAGTGAAGTTTTCTGGAAAAATATTCAGCTCTGGGACAAAATGAAAAAAAAAAAAATAATAATAATAATAATTAGCCCTAAAAGAGTTAAAATCTAGGAATTCAAAGTTTGTTTTCACTTCTTAGTGGGGAATTCCATTTGTTTCTTCCTTTACAAATATTCAGGTGAAATGTTTATTCAATTCATTTGCTGTGAGTATTGATAGTCTGGTGATGTGAAGATGTGTTCATTATGTGGTGATGTTTTCGTACCAGCGCCACCATTTTCAGACAGCTCAAACACAGGGGCAGCCATGTTGTTTTTGGCAACGCCTCCCATTACTGGTCACATGATTGCAGACATCATGCATGATGTCATTACATCTGGCCTCTAAAACATGGTGGCACTCTATTTTCCTAAACACTAAACAACCCAGCTTTCACAAATTAGCAGGCTCCATCACTAATTATCTTCCCATCAGGCTCCATTAGTTATGTCTGCTCAAGCGGTTAGCCGGCACCCATTCAGTTCCCTCCTAGAAGGATGACAATTGAAGGTCACTCTGCTTTTTACTAGTATTGTCTGCCATGGGCCTCTCCTCTTGAGATTTTGTCCATTTGGAATTGCTTTCCTCCATTTTGGTTAAGTTGTTCAGGAGGACCGAGTTATGGCTAAACAAGATTGGTCACTGAATCAGGAGAGTCACCCTGCACCATGCCATCCCTTGGTCCATGAGCTGCGACAGGAAGTCACAGGACCATCCCCCAAACACAGGATGATGACAAAGTAATTGCAAAAAAAAAAAAGGTTTATTTTAAAGAGAAGGAATCATTTCAATTGGAGAGCAGCACAGACAAACAATAATGAAGACCTAAACTTTCTGGGCCTTAACTGTGCAAGTACAGTGAGACCTGACTACCAGGTGGAATGGCTGCTCCACTTACATACAAGATGTTCTCAATTTCATCTTCCAAAAAAATTCCTGCCCCGCACTCTTACCTCTTCACTCTGCCAGTTGAACCCACCTCCAATTCTACCTCCAAACTCCAAGCTCGAGGGTCTGCGGACTGTGTCAAGTCACGTTTACTGTCATGTCCAGAGTATGCAATGAGACTCTTACTTGGCTTGCATGGCTCCACAGAACAGTTGACAAAAATACAATGCAATAAATAAGTATCATGCGTAGCATGCAGTTTTATACTTCGTAGTATACAGTACATTGTGGTCATGTGATGAACGGTCTATGGCGCAGGTCAAGATTTTTAATAAATAACAATGACACTCGCGTCTTCGGATGGGGAGTGGCAACGTGTCAGGTGCGACTTCAGCACGTGATGCGGGTGCGGACGCTCTTGCACTTTGCGTACGTATGCCGGATTGCCAGTGACCCAAATTAGCGCTGGACGTGTGATTGCTGTAGCTGCGCCTCATCCCGCTTTAAAAAAAGGGAGGCGCGAGTGTTAAAAAAAATAAAGAGTAAGAGAAAAGAACGGAGGTTAAAGAAGAGTGTGTGAAGCAGGCAGGGAACAGGGAAGAGCCGGTATCGGAGTGAGGAGACAAACAGCCAGGAGGAAGAGATCCCCGGGAGTACAGCGTGCGGCCGACGCTCTGGGCTGCGGTGATGATTCGCTTCAGCTGAATGATTCAATGGAGCAGAAGTGACCAGGAGGAGTGCAGGGCCAGTGGCGTAGCTCGGAGGGGGCGGTCCGCCCCTTGCTGCACATTTTTGGGGTCGGCATTATTGGCCAAAAGGCTCAGTACAATTCGTGTATAAACAGCAGGGTTCGGGAAAATATCACTCATGAATGAAAAAAGTAAAATTCTCTGATTTTTATCCATAAATGCTTCAAAAATAATTTTCAGACTGTCCTTATGTGACGGCATCAGACACAGCAGTTGAAATTTATGAGGCAATAACAAAAATTAACAAACATTACACCGATAATAATTTCTAGGAAGATAATATAATTTACAACTTACAATTTCATTTCGTTATCAATCCGAATACGTTCATGCTCTGCGCAGATAACATCCCCACCTATCACTTGTACATTACACTGGTTCTGGTTTTCGCAGCGTAATTATATTACACTAATAATTAGAACACGTCTTATCAGTGCGTCTATCCTATATTCCTGTCTAGTTGATGCTTCTAAATAATTATATGTGAAAAAATATTGCTGTTTCTCTATATATGAAAAAAATCTAGGCAAGAGTTTTTCAGTATACGTCATTTTAATTTTTGTTTAAATAGGATCACATATTCAGATATGTTGGAGGGCGGCAAATTGAAGCAGCGCCCCGCCCCGAACTCTAGCTACGCCACTGAGTGCAGCTTGGCGTAAGTCGGGGAGTCAGTGACAGGGGCTCGAACAGTGGGCCTTTCCTTGGTCCGTGGGAGAGAAGAACCCGAGCCTGGGTCCGGATAGGAACTGTTGGGGCACATGGAAGCAGCCCCAATAGAGTCCAGCTGCAGGCGAGATAATCCGAAGCCTCTGACAGATTCAGGAACCTGTGACATTCTGAGGCCCGTAAAATGACGCCGTTGAGAGCGGCGTCTCCTTGACTCCGCCCACTTTCCAGGAGCCACTCTTTTGTTTCACCGGTGTACTGGCGCCTACATTACACGCCCCTCATGTCGATTTCAAGTGCTTTTTGGTCCCTGCTCTCAAACCAGTGGACTCTGTAGTATTGAGGCCTATGTATTCAGTGTTTATTAAACTTCTAAAAGATCGAGGTGTCCCAGTTCTGCATCACCACTGAAAGAACGAATTGAGAAAGCGCGAGCGCGAGAGAGAGTTTTGGTGTAAAGAAATAAAATGAATCAATTTTCTCGGTAAATCAACACATCACATTAAGTGTCAACTGAATCCAGTTAGTAAATTCGTTAATTGTACGGTCATACAAGAGGTACAAAATAAACGTCTTCATGTTTCTCACATGAGTGGGGCGACGGCGGCATTAATGGACACATGTTTCAAGGGACTGTCTCCTGCACTGTTGGTTTTAAGCTTTAACCTCCACATAACCACCTTCTATTAAATCGGCTTTAATCGGTGGCGCAGTGAGTAGCGCTGCTGCCTCGCAGTTAGGAGATGTTCTCCCCGTGTCTGTGTTGGTTTCCTCCGGGTACTCCAAATTTCCTCCCACAGTCCAAAGACATGCAGGTTAGGTGCATTGGCAATTCTAAATTGTGCTTGGTGTGTGTGTGCCCTGCGGTGGGCGGGCACCCTGCCCAGGGTTTGTTTCCTGCCTTGCACTCTGTGCTGGCTGGGATTGGCTCCAGCAGACCCCCGTGACCCTGTAGATAGGATATAACGAGTTGGATAATGGATGGATGGATGAACATTTGGGGGGGGCGGGCGGCACTGCTGCCTCGCAGTTAGGAGACCTGGGTTCGCTTCCCGGGTCCTTCCTGCGTGGAGTTTGCATGTTCTCACTGTGTCTGCGTGGGTTTCCTCCCACAGTCCAAAGACATCCTAAATTGTCCCGTGTGTGTGCCCTTAGGGCTGGTGCCCTGCCCCATGTTTGATCCTGCCTTGCGCCCTGTGCTGGCTGGGATTGGCTCCAGCTGACCCCTGTGACCCTGTATTAGGATACAGTGGGTTAAAAAATGACTGAATGCTGTTTTGATTTGTTTATTCTAATAAACGCGATGAAGGACCTTTTCACCATCCTCTTGTTTCATGTGTTTGTCGTCATCTAGCCAGGCTCATCCGATTATGTTCTCGACGGAGTCGGGTTCAACAGGGAGCTAACCTGCACCATCACTGGCCACTAGGGTTCATCCCAGACATCCAAATCTCACACATAATTACAGCACCACATTTCCAGGTTCAAGCAAAGTGCTTTTATTTACAAGAAATACCTTAACGGGCTTCTTCTTCTCCACGGTTTCGGTAGCCAAAACACCACTACAACTCTTTTCCTCTCCATCCACTACTCCATTGTCCTGACTCCAACTTCTGGACTGAGTTGGGGTGTCTTCTTTTATGCTGGACCCGGGTATACTTAACAGTATTGCATGATTTGGAAGCTCTTATGAATCATAAAGGAAGAGCAAAGAGAAAAAAGCAGGGATAGCCCTGCCCTTAAACTCACCCCTGGTGGCACCCAAGTAACCTCAACAGAACTACAGCTCCCAATATGCTCTACAGCTTTACGAATAGAAGTTCCACCTACAGGGTGCTGCCATCCAGTGTATAGGGGGAATGCTTGGTCCCTGGGAGACAGACTCCTTCTGTCCATCTATTGTTATTGGCAAAGATACCAGCAACAAAGTTGGCCATAATGCTTTTCCATACACTACCCAGCCAGGTAAGGGACCAGGATGCCAGCCAGCCTGTGTTGTCTCTGACACACACACACATACAATACATGCACTTTCAAGTATTCTGTGGGAATTGCTTCCAGGGTACTATATATATATATATATATATATATTTGATGAGGAGCTCCACCTTGTGGCCTCAGGTACTCCTTCGCCTCTTGGGTGGGGTTGCCATTTGTAAACCACTTTGAATTATAGGATGGCCATCCTGTTCCAGCTACACTGTGACGGGACTCCACATTGCCATCTAACAACCTGGAGGGACTTGTAAAATTTTATTAGGACTCCTTACCACCATTCAATCTCTAGTTTAGGGTTAGTGCCCCCCTTTTGGTCATAAAATGGGTTGCTACGTGAATTAAGCTGACAAAGTGCAGGGATACTTACATGATGCCAGGTAGAGTGACGGGCTGCTCAATTATGGCACAGACAGGACAGTATGGCTGAAAAATTGGCAAACATCAGCAGCTGAAATGAAAAGAAACAAGAAAAAATCAAGTGGAGGTGACCAAGAGAAGCCTGGGAATGTTGATTTGAAGCGGTCACTTCCTCGTGGCTTTAGACGATAATTCTCTACCCGGTCCAATCCCACAACCTGAAAAAGTCACCGATTAACTCTACCTGTTTGGACAGGATGTCACAAAGTCGTGCCAAGGAGTTCTTGAGGACAGCGGCGCAGGCACAGATGTGCTTTTGAAGTGCGGTCAGCCACCCTCGAATGCTCTGCCACAGGATCCCAAAGCACTAGAGGGGGAAATAAAAGCCATGGTGGGGGGGGGCGGGGGGGCTGAGTGACCACACAGAGCAAGTGGTTCCAAGCAGTTACCATTATTCAAAGTCACACGGGTTATAGGTTTACGTGGGGGTCGCACGAACAAAGTCCAGTGAAATTCTTACTTGTCTGTGTTAATCGCTTTCCTCCGGGGGCCATGATTAGTGAGAGCAGAGCTAGCTGTGGACCTCAATACGCCTGTCGTCCTTACCTAAAGAACCTCAGAACATGTTCATCATCTTTACGAGATTCAATGGAAATACCCACTGCCTGACTTTTGAGATTTGTTTGATGTTGTACAGTCCTACATAGTAACAACTGAGTGGGTGAAACCTGATGAAATTCATCCAAAGATGCTGGCACTGCATGGAAGTGAAAACAGTAGAGGTGGGTTGGGGGGCACGCGCTGATTACAGCATGTTACAGTAGGACTCAATGAAAAGTGGGCAGAGAGGTTTGAGGAGGGAAGAACAAGTGTTACTGACTGAAGCTCGATCTGGTCACCCATCAACAAACATTTGGATATCAGCCATGGATCTGCACGTTCTATGGTAGTAGTAGTTTATTTATATAGCGCCCTTCACAGACAAGGGTCACAGAGCGCTGAACAGCAATACAATACAAAGCATAACAAATCAAACAAAACATAGACATAGTCCTGGTGCCACCGACTGAAAAGCACAATCCCCACGGGTTTTCAGCCAAGTGCGTGGCACAACTAAAAGGCCCTGTTGCCTCGATCTAAGAGTCCGACAAGCTGTATAACGATGGAGCAAGCAAGTAAAGTACTCAGGAGCTTCTCCATGCAAGGCTCTGTAGGTAAGTACCGCCATCTATCCATCCATTATCCAACCCGCTATATCCTAACTACAGGGTCATGGGGGTCTGCTGGAACCAATCCCAGCCAACACAGGGTGCACGGCAGGAACAAACCCCGGGCAGGGCGCCAGCCCACCGCAGTACACACACACACACACACACACACATCAAGCACTAGCGACAATTTTGGATCGCCATTGCACCTAACCTGCATGTCTTTGGACTGTGGGAGGAAACCCACGCAGACACGGGGAGAACCTGGGAAGTGAACCCGGGGTCTCCTAATTGCAAGGCAGCAGCGCT
>JANRMT010062807.1:2147456-2159079 GCA_026402145.1 Polypterus bichir lapradei
AGAAGAAGAAGAAGAAGAAGAAGAAGAAGAAGAAGAAGAAGAAGAAGAAGAAGAAGAAGAAGAAGGAGGAGGAGGAGGAGGAGGAGGAGGAGGAGAGGGGAACTGACATAAATATAATGTTAACCTGCACATTTCCAGAGACGGTGATGGGGCATAAGGATCAAGCCTATGTACATCCTAATCCTTAAGTAAGCAGAACTGCCTGCCTACTGCCCAGGGACATTTCTCTATGTATTAAATATTTTTCTCTTCATAATTTAATATTTTGTAACTGTTGTTCAAAATGTCCTTAATCAGAGGCCATGGAAGCCTCTTTTGGATTTTCAGACCACCTGACTGTCCTTTCTCAGTACATAATTGTAAACTCTTCTATCATGCCCTTTACTTTAATAGAACATTCTTGACTTATTTCTCCCACAGTTGTGTACACAGTTTGGATACTCCTGGTCAAACTACATGGTTTTAGTAGTAGTAAAACAGCACAAACTCTAAAAATCAATAAACAAAAGGGTATCCCTAGCTAAGCGGAGGCAAGTTACGCTCCAAAACACAGAGACAGATCGACTCCCCACTCCTGATCATCACGCTTCCCCCTCCCCTCGGCCCACAGCCTATGTCTCGGATTCGGGCAAATAAATCGGTACCGTAATCAAACTATGCTACTTAGCATGATGAGAGAAGTCACAAAATCAACCGGAATGTTCAAGCAAATTCTAGAAAAAAAAAGATCTAAATCTGTTAAGTAGTTCTCTCGTACGCTACCTCAGTAAATGTAAGATACACACTGAGCCTGACGTGTGAGTGAGGGGGGCTCCACCCCCATCCCCTCGGCCCACAGCGTCTCTCTCGGATTTGCACAAATAAATCAATACCACAAGTGAACTATGATACATAGTCTGATGAGAGAAGTCACAAAATGAACCAGAATGTTCAAGTAAATTCTAGAAAAAAACAACCTAAATCCATTAAGCAGATCTCTCATGAAAAGCAGACAGACAGACAGACGTTGGATTTTATAGACAGAGAGAGATGGGATCCAACGAAAAAAAAAAATCCAGTATTCCAAAACTTAATTTTGGTATTTTAAATAAAATATTCTTTTGTTTTTCTTGTTGTCCTTTTGTTGAACAGTCTGTATTAAAAATGATTAAAGCATCAGAATTCAATGCTTTTTAAAACTACTAAATATTTCAATTAAGGTCAAAATTGAAATCCGTTTTTTTTTGTACACCACTCTGTACTTTCGTTTGTATTGAATGAGTGTGAATTGTGAACTTGCAATGGCAAATTTAGAACACAGGGAGGGTGAGGAGTCAATGCGCTCCCTCCGCTCTCTCCCTCACTGCTATAAATTTTACGTTATTTCTTAGCCAAATATGCAGCCTACCTGTCTATGTGTGTGTAAATAATGCCGATGAGATATGAAACATAACCAGTAGTCAGTGTGCATGCTGGCTGGCAATTGAAAAGTGAATAACATACTCTTTGGGGTTTATATTTTTGCCACTCTGAAGGACTCAGCGCCTCACCAGCCATGAACCTCACCGCACGTCACTGCTTGACAGCACAGATGAAGGTAAAGAAATATGAAGTCACAAAGCGCTTTATCACCCAAAATGTCGCTCCTATCCAGAAAACGCCAACAAAATCGTGTAGTTGAAGTAGACTTTAAAAAGTCTCTGGGTGGGATATTGGGACAACAGTTTGCTGAAAGTTTTGCTCTTCGTTGCCCCATTTCTGATGAAGGTATTGAACCAGGGTCTGAGGCCAACCTATCTAAATGGCGGCACGTGGGCCACATCTGGTCCAGAAGCAACCTCTGATCTCCGGAGTTTGAAGTTTAGCACAGGATGGCGGGTGTCCTGCCTATTACTTAGAAGTTGTGTGTAACGAAAACACAGACCAGCATAAAGGTTTGGGGCAAAATGGGCACTAACTGGGGGCCCCCAAGAGCATAGGGGCCCTGCAATGTTTCTGTTGCCTATGGATGCTATCAAAACAGGGGTCCCAGTGCACTACTTTGCCCCGGGTAGCTGTGATGCTGTCACGATGACCCTGACCTCCGAGTGGCCCAGTCCGTGGTCCCACCAGAAAGGCAGAGAAAAACACATTCGCTCCCTTTAGGGTTTGCCACAGTGGATCATCTTTTTCTATTTCTTCCTGTCCTCTGCATCTTGCTCTGTTACATCCATCACCTGCATGTTCTCCATAAACCTTCTTTTAGGCCTTCCTCTTCTCCTCTTGCCTAGCAGCTCTATCCATATCATCCTTCTCCCAATACAGTATACTCAGCATCTCTCCTCTGCACATGTCCAAACCAATGCAATCTCACCTCTCTGACTTTGTCTCCCCACTTGAGCTGACCCTCTAATGTCCTCATTTCTAATCATCTCCATCCTCGTCACACCCAATGCAAATCTTAGCATATTTAACTCTTCCACCTCCAGCTCTGTCTCCTCTTTTCTGGTCAGTGCCACTGTCTCCAACCCATATAACATAGCTGGTCTCACTACCATCCTGTAGACCTTCCCTTTCACTCTTGCTGATACCCATCTGTTACAAATCACTCCTGACACTCTTCTAAACCCATTTCACCCTGACTTCACTCTCTTCTTCACCTCTCTTCCACACTCCCTGTTACTCTGTACTGTTGATCCCAAGTATTTAAACTCATCCACCTTCACCAACTCTACTGTTGTCATCCTCACCATTCCACTGACCTCCCAGCCGTGACCAAATGCTTTGGGAATGACCCAAATATGAATTTTTACAATGTTTGCTGCCTCAGTTTTTATTATGGCAATTTGCATCGACCCCAGAATGTTCTGAAGATGATCAGATGAATTGGAATTAATGGCAAAGTCCCTCTTTGCCATGAAAATGAATTTCTGCTGTTGTTGTGAAGAAGGCTTCAGGGCACCCAAGAAAGACCAGCAAGTGCCAGTTGATTCATGGCTCAGGATTGGGGGGCACCACCAGTGCAGAGCTTACTCAGGAATGGCATCAGGCAGGTGGGAGTGAGGCAGTGGAGAATGGCCTGGTGGGTGTCAAGAAGGGCAGCAAAGAAGCCAAGAAAAACACCAGGGATAGACTGATATTCTGCAAAAGGGACAGGGATTGGACTGCTGAGGACTGCTGGGGTGAAGTCACCTTCTCTGATGAATCCCCTTTCTGATTATTTGGGGTGTCCAGGATGTACCATCAGTCCTGTGTCATGTATGCCAACAATAAAGCATCATGAGACCATTCCTGTGTGGGGTTGCTTCTCAGCCAATGGAGTTGGCTAAGAACACAGCCATGAATAAAGAATGGGACCAAAACCTCCTTTGATAGCAACTTCTCCCAACCATCCAAGAACAGTTTGGTGACCAAAAATGAACAATCCAGCATGATGGAGCACCGGGCCATAAGGCAAAAGTGACAACTAAGTGGCTCGGGGATCAAAACATCGACATTTGGGGTCCATGGCCAAGAAACTCCTCACTGAGAACTTGTGGTCAATCGTCAAGAGGCGGGTGGACAAACAAAAAACCCCCAATTCTGAAAAACTCCAAGCATTGATTATCAGGAATGAGCAGCTGCCATCAGTCAGGATTTGGCCCAGAAAATGATTGCCAGCCTGCCAGGGTGAATTGCAGAGGTCTTGAAAAAGAAAGTAGGGCCAGCACTGCAAATATGGACATAAACTTCATGGAACTGTCAATAAAAGCCTTTGAAACTTCTGAAATGCTTGTCATTCTACTTCAGTGTACCAGAAAAACATCTGACACAAAGATCTCAAAACACTGAAGCAGCCAAATTGGTGAAAACCAATATTTTTGTCATTTTTGCCCACGACTGTATTCTGTCTTGGTGGTCCTACTGACCTTCATTCCTCTCCTCTCATATCTCCACCTCTCCAGGGTCTCCACAGCCTGCTCCCTACTCTAGCTAGAGATCACAATGTCATTCGCAAACCTCACAGTCCACGGGGACTCCTGTCTAATCTCCTCTATCAACCGGTCCAACACCATTGCTTTGCGTGACTACATAATAGTTTTGAAGAATTTTGAAGCTCATTATTAACCTGCAGTTAATATTCTTTCATTTTGGAAACTGTGTGTTTGTAATTTTAAACGATCAAGCACAATTTTACGCGGTAACTGTTTGCACCTGCGCAGAATGCGTAATGACGCTGCTGCCTCGCAAAAAGAAAACGCTGCGCTCGCGTACCGGTCCCGGTCCTCCATGCGTGAAGTTCGCAAGGCGCTTTGAGTAATAAGTAAAAGATCATTTCATATAATTCACGGTTTGTCGGTTTCACATTTTAAACGTTGTGGGTTTTTTTTCCATCAAATAAACAAAACAGCTCTAGGACTCTCGGCCTCTACATACCTTCACAGTAGTCCAGTGAAATTTCAGTTCTGATATTAATTGTAGTTTTGGGTTTTATTTTATTTTATAAAATTATTTTTCATTTTTATTTCGTTCTAGTTTTCAGTGGCGTCAACAATTTTTATTTTTTATTTATTTTTATTCTGTGTCTAAATTTTTAGTTTTATTTTATTTAATTCTGGCCTTTTTAATTTGAGTTGTTTTGTTTTTTTTCAGTTGCAAGGCCACAAACGCCGGCCTCCAAATATCTCAATGAAAGTTATGTTTCAGTCAACTAGATACATTCACAGTACATAATGCCGTTAAACACAGCTTGATTATCAATGATCAAAACCGATGAAGTGACCTATGAGTGTAGTCCGCAAGATCAAATGTTTCAACCCAAGAAACCATTTTGTACAAGCGCGTCGCTGTTAAGCTTTAAACGAGCACGCATTTTAAGGGATTTGTTCCTGTCGCAACGACGTCCATTGCACAGATGGCCACACAGTAAAATTTTTCGCTCGACGAACGCCAGTAATGCAGGGGCACAGACAGGGTCCTCGGCCACTGGTGCCAGCGTACTGAATGTTAACGATTTCTGTTCCCAGTATTGAAACGCAGTCAGTGTTGCCAGAGAAGCGCAGGACTTCCACTGAGTACTGGTCCAGCTGGTCCTGCACTAAAGCTCCAAAACCTATTCTTACCTTCCCTCTTTCTCTTCTCAGCTTTAGTTTTCCTCATTTAATGCACTTAGAATCGCTGGATGATGTCGAGCTGAATGAGCCCTCCGATTTGTAATATTCTTTCCATTAAGTAAAACCCGCACTCTTGTTTCTTCTTCTCGCACGCTACTTTTGCTTTTATTATCATCTGCGCTGTAATTAAAATATAGCCACAAGTTACTTTCTCGCTTTCTACCCGCAGACATTTGTGCAAAACCGCATGTGCTTACTGCTTCAACCCAACGAACCGAATGTGCTCAACAAACAAACAAGTTACCGCATAATAAACAGCTCGACGTAACTGGACGCTCAGGGCAGGGGCGACCTTAGGCATGTGCAAACTGTGCACCTGCACAGAGCCGCCATATCCCAGGAGCCGCCACGCCAATATATATTGAATATAAAACAGAAAGAGAAAATAGCGACATAGCTGACAGCTGAAGCGAAGCTAGTGCGAATGGGCGAGTCGTCTTACAAGTTAATGTTTCACCTAGTTTTAATAAAGTATTAGTGTTAGCGCAATAGTCATAGTGAATATCTGGTCGGATTGGGGGCACAAGACGTTCGCATACCCATTCTAAGCAAAATGAAGAGATTTCGAGTACACGAATCTGGTTATTCGAAACGAAAGAGAAAGGCGGCTCAGGAGGCTTCCATTGCGTCACAGAAAGGAGCAATCCTGAACTTTATCATCAGTTAAACGCTTGTGTCATGAGCACGAGGCGGCTATGCAGTGTGCGCAACGGACGTGGCCATCCGCCGTGCATAAGATACCATATTGACATTGGCTGGCAAAGGGGCCACCACGAGCCCTGAGCCGCCCCTGCTCAGGGCCAACACGCTGTACGACTGGACCGGATTGAACGAAAATGCTATTTTTTTTTTTCTTTCGTTTTTACTCAGTTTTTGTTCTCGTTTTAGTTCGTTCACATACCACTGATATTTTATTTTTATTTCGTTTTAGTTTCTCTGTGTGCCTCAATTGTATTGCTCGTGATTGTAAAACGAAAAACAATCTTTTTAGTTCTAGTTCTCGTTTCCGTTATGAAAATATCACTGCGGCTACGACTTGATCCAAACGCAACGTATGTATACTTTAACATGGCCTTCTCGTAACTTCACTGTAATTAAAATCCTCATACTCTGTATATCCAGCTCATTATAAAAACTATTCATGGTGGCTCTGAAATCTGTACTAACCCCTACTCTCTCTTCTGTTTCCTTTTCCGGTATCCTTTTGAGCCACCACCATCTACTCAAAGCAACGTGATGTTCCAACAACGATGGATGGATTAAGAGCCAGAAGTCTGTATGACCATCAACATCAAGTGACTCTGTGAGAACCCTAACTACAAAGTGGACTATTTCATTTATGTTAGGTAGAATGCCCAGAGGGGACTGGGTGGTCCCGTGGCCTGGAACCCCTGCAGATTTTTTTTTTTTCTCCAGCTGTCTGGAGGTTTTTTTTTTTTTTTCTGTTTTTTTCTGTCCACCCTGGCCATCGGACCTTACTCCTTTTCTATGTTAACTAATGTCTTATTTTAATTTCTTTTTTTGTCTTTTATTTTTCTTTTCTTCATTATGTAAAGCACTTTGAGCTACTTTTTGTATGAAAATGTGGTATATAAATAAATGTTGTTGCTATACCGCCACGTTTTTATTTACAAAAAAAAAAGCGCTGTTAATCACACGTGTGGTGATTTAAAACGAACCTGTGTGCAATAGACGTTGAATTCATGTGTGTTAGTCACTGTCACTCAGTTAGTCATTTTCCAACCCGCTATATCCTAAAACAGAGTAAAGGGGATCTGCTGGAGCCGATCCCAGCCAACACAGGGCCGCAAGGCAGGAACAAATCCCAGGCAGGGCACACACACACCGCCAATGCACGTAACCTGCATGTCTTTGAACTGTGGGAGGGAACCCACGTAGACACGGGGAGAACATGCAGACTCCACGCAGGGAGGACCAGGGAAGCGAACCCGGTTCTCCTTACTGCGAGGCAGCAACGCTACTACTGCGCCCCCCAATTAGTCATTGTTATCGTTTGTTATGGGTTTGTGCACTGATAGTACAGCGACCTCAACGTCAGGTTCGAAAAATAAGAAACAGCGAAGGACGAAGTTGGGATCACAGAGCAGTTAATTGGAACAGTAGAAATGACAGCCAAAAGAAAAAAAAAACGAACGACTTTAAACTTGATCTATTTACAGTTGTCAATGAATCTCTCATTTTTCTGGCCCTGAGAGACGCCGTTAAAGAACCAAAAAATAAACAACAACAAAAACGCTGATTTCGTCGGCACCAACACCTCCCCATACACACCTCGTCTTCCTTCTCGAACCGTCTAGAAAACGGAAAAAAAGAAGAAGAAAAAAAACGCCTCCACTAGCTTCGTTCAGGGTACCGCCCCCTTTCCCCTCCCCTTTTACTGTCAATCACACCCCCGCTGTCAGTCCTCCACGCCATTCTCCGCCCTCCCTCGACTGATCCAACAGTCACTTTCCACACCGGGCTTCATTCAGCCTGGCCGGGACGCTACAGCAGCATTGATTGATCTTTTTTAATTCTGTTAAATGCACTTTGTGATGTGCCTGGGTCAGATATGACCAAAATAATTAAAAATAGTTTATTATATATAAGCATATATAAAGCTTATATAAAGCATATTTGTGAGTGGCAAAAGTATGTGAACCTCTAGGATGATCAGTTAGTTTGAAGGTGAGGTGTCAGGTGTTTTCAATCAATGGGATGCCAGTCGGGTGTGAGTGGGCACCCTGTGTTATTTAAAGAACAGGATCTATCAAAGTCTGCTCTTCACAACACATGTTTGTGGAAGTGTATCATCGCACGAACAAAGGAGATTTCTGAGGACCTAACAAAAAGAGTTGTTGATGCTCATCAGGCTGGAAAAGGTTACAAAACCATCTCTAAAGAGTTTGGACTCCACCAATCCACAGTCAGACAGATTGTGTACAAATGGAGGAAATTCAAGACCATTGTTACCCTCACCAGGAGTGGTCGACCAACAAAGATCACTCCAAGAGCAAGGCACACGTGTAATAGTCAGCGAGGTCACAAAGGACCCCAGGGTAACTTCTAAGCAACTGAAGGCCTCTCTCACATTGGCTAATGTTCATGTTCATGAGTCCACCATCAGGAGAACACTCAACAACAATGGTGTGCATGGCAGGGTTGCAAGGAGAAAGCCACTGCTCTCCAAAAAAAACAATGTTGCTCGTCTGCAGTTTGCTAAAGATCACGAGGACAAACCAGAAGGCTATTGGAAGAAAGTTTTGTGGACGGATGAGACCAAAATAGAACTTTTTGGTTTAAATGAAAAGCGTTATGTTTGGAGAAAGGAAAACACTGCATTCCAGCATAAGAACCTTATCCCATCTGTGAAACATGATGGTGGTAGTATCACGGTTTGGGCCTGTTTTGCTGCATCTGGGCCAGGACGGCTTGCCTTCATTGATGGAACAATGAATTCTGAATTATATCAGAGAATCCTAAAGGAAAATGTCAGGACATCTGTCCATGAACTGAACCTCAAGAGAAGGTGGATCATGCAGCAAGACAACGACCCTAAGCACACAAGTCGTTCTACCAAAGAATGGCTAAAGAAGAATAAAGTGAATGTTTTGGAATGGCCAAGTCAAAGTCCTGACCTTAATCCAATCGAAATGTTGTGGGAGGACCTGAAGAGAGCAGTTAATGTGGGGAAACCCACCAACATCCCAGAGTTGAAGCTGTTCTGTACAGCGGAATGGGAGAAAATTCCTCCAAGCCGGTGTGCAGGAATGATCAAAAGTTACCAGAAACGTTTAGTTGCAGTTATTGGGGGGTCACACCAGATACTGAAAGCAAAGGTTCACATACTTCTGCCACTCACAAATATGTAATATTCGATCATTTTCCTCAATAAATAAATGACCAAGTATATTTTTGTCTCATTTGTTTAACTGGTTTCTCTTTATCTACTTTTAGAACTTGAGTGAAAATCGGATGATGTTTTGAGTCATATTTATGCATAAATATAGAAAATTCTAAAGAGTTCACAAACTTTCAAGCACAACTGTATGTCTGTCTATTATAAAAAAAAATCTTGGGGAGGCAGAGTATTTTTTGAGATGTGATCATCTCAGAAGACAATTTGAAGTCCCGCGAGAGACACTTTAACTTACTCCCAGCTCTTAAAACAATGACAAGCAAAACACGCAGCTCGCAGCAGATGATCCGACCACTTCTCCTTGCGTGCGTTCAACCACCCTAAACCCCCGTCTTTACAATGCAAGCAGTAGAGACACGAAGTGTCAAAAAGGACAGCGGCTGTACAGGCTTTAAAATGATCGCTGCCCCCTAACCCCCCCCCCCCCCTTTACAACACGAGCTGCATTAAACATCCTGCGAGAAAGAGATGTAACCACGCCTGGGGCTGGAAATAAAGGACAAGTATTGTTTTTACAATGTCACGCGAGACAAGGCAGTGAGCCATCATTTAAAACAAGTCCACGAACATCTAAGCTAGCAGTTGTTGGATTGCTTTTGGCAGACACGCATCATGTGCTCCCAGCTCTTAAAACAATGACATGCAACAAGCAAAGCAGGCAGCTCGCCAGCAGCAGAAAGCCAGCAGATGATCTGACGGCATCTCATTAGCGTGCGTTCAGCCACCTCCCCCCCCCTTCACAACGCGAGCAGCGTTATACGTCCTGCGAGAAAGAGATGTAACCACGCCTGGGGCCGGAAATAGTCTCAAATATAAACATCTACACGTTGAAGTGTGTGTGTCTGTCTGTCCGGCCCAGAAGTGTGAGGTGGAGTCGGGGTAAGGGCTCCACCTCTGAGGATACGCAAGCAAGGCCAGCACATCGGCAAAACGAAACCACTGAAGAAAGACAAAGTCGCTTAGCCGCTAATGCACAAGCGATGCGAGCACATCGGCAAAATGAATCCTCCAAGGAGAGAGACACCCAGAGTAGTTCCTTTCAATAACCTGGCATCTCGACATTTCAATTTTTTTTCGGACAAGTTCAATAGTGTCAAGGACCCCGGGCTTTTTACCGCATGGACTTACATAGCTTGTATATATACTGTATATATGTGTGTGGACTTTTACCTCAGTGTGATGTGGTGTGGTGTGGTGTGTATTTGTGGGAGTAGGTGTGAGCTTTGAACCAGGCTAGACGGTGTCCTACACAAATAAATGCTTTAAACAATATAAATCTTGGCAACCCAGTGTTGTTGTTCCCCCGACAACTTTTGCAAAATCTCTAAATGATGCAAAAAGAAATAAACTTGGCCCTAATGAATTTCTATTACTTATTTATTTCAAATCAGGATTGTGGAGACCGGGGGCTCATTAATAAAATAGTGAATCGCACACTTGAGGACACGTATGAGGATGTGCAATTCAAGAGTTTTTCAAACAAAGGTTATCGGAAATGTAAAAATTCGGAGCAGATCCCCAGGCAACAATTAGAAAATGTCTAAATTATGTAAAATGACACAAACTCGGTTCGAGTGAATTGACTCACTTGTGGACACTTGTGCATTCAAGAGTTTTTCACAAGAAGGTGCTTAGAAATTTTGACTTGGAGCGGACACCCTGGCAACTTTTATCACATGCCTTGAAGAGATTATTGGATAACTTAACTGTCATCTAACCAAATGACTTCGATGGGTAGGGCAGTTTGTTATCACATTATCTTGTATTGTCATAATGTTTACCCCAAATACAGAAGTTGTAGAGATTTACCACACTGACATCTTCCCAGGGACCCTGACTAGATAAAGGAGACTTGGTCACCTACTTTCAGGTTAAGCTCCAGGAACTGCTTTCTCAGACGTTTAAACTCCTCTTGATAAAACAGGGTTTCCTCTTTGAGTTTCTGAACTTCTCTTCTCAGCTCTCGTTTTTCCTAGAAGTACATAGCGCCAGAGAGGTCATCCTCTATTTATTCCAGCCTATCATCCTATTACAGGGTTAAGTCCATCAAAGTGACAGCCTTACCAAAAGGTTCATTGTCAGTTTGACGGTGAGCTGCTTCACTTCCAGGCTTTGAACATCAATGTCAGACACAAAACCGTGAATATCAGAACGCAATCTGCAAAGTGAAAGGAAGAATTTCAAGAGACATACAATTAAATGTGAGAGGGGCAAACAGCTTTGGTGGACTATTAATGGGAACTTTGGTCAGGAGACACTCATCAGTCAAACAGATGGCATCTCATTTCCTAATATCTTTGATTCAAGGGTTTAAAACAGAAAGCCATTTGGGAACAGGTTTCTACTTTTTAGGCACATTTGCATATAATTTGAAAGGCACCTACTGTCGTTGTCATGTCTGTCTGTGTGAAACAACTCCCAGCAAAACAATTTTATTGAAATTTGGCACTTACTCATCAAGAAAATTTGTCAGGACACTTCCATTTTGGTTGAGATATCTTGAAACAGAACAGGTTAGAGAACGTTTTGTAGATTGGAACACCTTGGCGAATTGTAACACTTCAATGTGTCACATTTGCATATAATGCAAAAA
>JANRMT010062807.1:2162664-2173141 GCA_026402145.1 Polypterus bichir lapradei
ACTACAGTAAATGTATTGCAAAATACATTCCAACAGATGGCGCATTGCAAATGACAATGCTGAATAAAACAGATAGAGTGAAACTTCTGGATGGAGAGATTGGCTTATATGATATAGATACTGTAGACTTTTTTCTATTTAAATTTTCCTTTTTTAAGTTAGGGTAAGTTTTTATGTTGCATCAATGTTAACGGCATTTTCTGCAGGATTCTCAGCAGTGGTGTAAACGTTTGTGATTATCTTTGTTTTGCCTTTGACTTCGAGAGACGTCTTGCCGGCTTTGTGTCCTGATGACCTTGTTATTGTAATTTCACAGTCTTGACCCCTAGTTTCTCCAGTCCATGTCTGGGCCATTCTTAATCACCTCTTGTTTTTTTTTTTTTTGATAATCCTCAGACATTTCACGTGTCCCCTAAACCATACCTTTTCATCAGACGTAGATAATGTTGAAGACATTGGGTGCTTTGAATGGTGGGTCTGGCCATTGGTTTGGTTCTCAAACCCCTAACAAGACTATTTTTCTACCATCAAGGTTTTCCTTTCCACTGACTATTTTAACTATTAGATTTCATCCATCCATCTATTATCTAACCCACTATATCCTAACTACAGGGTCACGAGGATCTGCTGGAGCCAATCCCAGCCAACATAAGGTGCAATGCAGGAAACAAACCCCGGGTAGGGTGCCAGCCCACTGCAGGGCACACACACACACACACACACCCACACACCAAGCACACACTAGGGACAATTTAGGATTGCCAATGCACCTAACCTGCATGTCTTTGGACTGTGGATTCAATTATAATTTAATTTGATTTCTCCTACCTTTTATTAATATGATTGTCATTTTTCTTTCACTGCTTAGAAACCTTTTTTGTGAAAATTCCTTACAGAAGTAAAAGTTGTCTGAGATGGTGCACTAAGCAGACTGAATCCTAGGCGGAGCCTTTTCAAAGTGGGCAGGGCAAAAATTGCCAAAGAGGAGGAGTCACAGTCAAGTCAGAACTGGTCTTGATCAGTGACATCCTAATGAGAGACCACTGACTGGTAAGAGATGAGCTGCACACCTGAGGTCACTTTGAGGGTCTCATTGCTCTAGTTGTGCCAGGACAGTCCCACGTTTGAAGACACTTGTAGTCACTTTTCCACTTTACCTTTGGAAGTTTATGTTGGCCTTTATTGTTGAGTCTTGAATTTATTCAGCCTGCCCCCACCCACACCCCACTGGGTGCCTTTAACTTAACGTCCTCTCCCAGCTTTCATTTTGCCCACCGTTTTTTAATGCAATGCAGTTAATAGGAATATCCATTAGATTTACCCTACCGTTGGACCCACTCTTTTTGCAAGTCTCTCGCATTTTCCATTTCCTCCAATTTTGAATCGTGAGCCTCTTCTAGTGTCCACTCTTCCACAGCCTGTGATAAGGCAAACCAGAGAACACCATTGGGTTACACATTGAATGAATTGAATGAGTAGTTAGATGAGTCAAACGTTGGCGGACGGCTGTTGTGATTTTTTAAGGCTTAGAGAAAAGAAAAGACAAAACGCTAGGAAGCAAACTTCACGTTTTAATATTTAAATGGGGGAACAAAAATTTGAAAATGGCTTTTAATATCCAAGAATCCAGAATCTGAAATAAACCAATTACTAAATCAGTGGGCACTACCCCAAAACTACAACAAGTGACAACAACTAAACAACTCAAACAGTGGCATCTCTGCATTAAGAGCAAATGAGGCCACTGCTCTCATTCCCCAGTAGATGGCGATGTTGTGCTAAAATTAAAGCAGTTTTAAACTAATCACAAAAATGTAACCTTATTGTTAAACTATTTAGAGCAAACCCAACTTTGTTATCATATTTGTCACAAAGCAGCACAAAACTGAATGCAGGAGTCCAAAGTCTTATTCTCTATGAAGCATCACTGTGTGACACAGCACCCTTTCTTTCTTTTTATACAGATGCTGTGTTTGCCTGAGGTTTGGTGGTCGGTATTCGGTCCTCTAGTGGGCATTTTTGAAAGTGCTTTACGTGCCTTGGGGCTCCTAGTCCATAACAGGACCAGCACTGTTAAATTTCAGGCCCGCACTAATGGAACAATTAGAATAAAAATGCTTATTTTAAGGAAGAGCAAGGCCATGAACGGAAACAATTATTAAAGATGCACAAAACAAAGAACACAAATCTATTACCTTGAATGACAGCAGCGATCAAAACCCAGGAAATCCACAGGGAAGAGCAAAATTCACAGAAAGGTGAGTTTCAATCAGAAACATAAATCTGAAGCTGCTGTTCAAACTGAAAGCTTCTCCTTCTGTACAGCTGGGGCCGTTCCGGGCTGCATCATCTGCTGGCCCCGCCCAAAATATTAAATAACAGCAAGCAGAAAAGACTGGATTGCTCTGTTCAAGAAGTGGGTGGGGTGTTGGGGTGGAGCGGGTGGAGCGCTGGGGTGAGGTGGGTGTGGCGTTTGGGGTAGACTGGGTGCGATATTGGGGGTTAGTGGGTGGGGCGTTGGGGTGTTAGGGGTAGGTGGGTCATTGGAGTGGGTGGGTTCAACTGCCCTTATTGGAGGAGTTCAATTATCCCTGGACCTTGCTAATAAGAGGTGGAGAAAGGGAAATAGATTGGCACAGAGGTTCTGGTCTGTGGTGGCAAATGGTAGCTGAGCACATACTGTACAGTTGTGGCCAAAAGTTTGGAGAATGGCACAAATATTAATTTTCACAAAGTTTGCTGACTCAGTTTTTATGATGGCAATTTACATCGACTCCCAAATGTTATGAAGAGAGATCAGATGAATTGCAATTAATTGCAAAGTCCCTCTTTGCCATGAAAATGAACTTCAATCCCAAAAAAAAAAGTTTCCATTGCTGTTATGAAGAAGGCTACAGGACACCCCAGAAAGTCCAGCAAGCACCAGGACCATCTCCTAAAGTTGATTCATGGCTCGGGATCGGGGGACACCACCAGTGCAGAGCTTGCTCAGGAATGGCAGGGCAGCAGGCATGTGGGAGGGCATCTGCACGCACAGTGAGGGAGGATGGCCAGGTGGGAGTCAAGAAGGGCAGCAAAGAAGCCAAGAAAAACATCAGGGACAGACTGATATTCTATAAAAGGTACAAGGATTGGACTGTGGAGGACTGCTGGGGTCAAGTCATCTTCTCTGATGAATCCCCTTGCTGATTGGAAAAAAGAAAAGTTGAGCGGCGCTACCATCAGTCCTGTGTCATGTGTGCCAACAGTGAAGCATCCTGAGACCATTCATGTCAGCCAAGGCAGTGGGCTCACTAAGAACACAGCCATGAATAAAGAATGGGACCAAAACATCCTTTGAGAGCATCTTCTCCCAACCATCCAAGAACAGTTTTGTGACCAACAATGAACAGTCCAGCATGATGGAGCACTGGGCCATAAGGCAAAAGTGACAACTAAGTGGATCGGGGAACAAAACATTGAAATTTGGGGTCCATGGCCAGGAAACTCCTCACTGAAAACTTGTGGTCGATCCTCAAGAGGCAGGTGGACAAACAAACCCCCCCCAAATCTGACAAGCCCCAAGCATTGATTATCAAGAATGGGCAGCAGCTGCCATCAGTCAGGATTTGGCCCAGAAGTTGATTGCCAGCCTGCCAGGGGGAATTGCAGAGGTCTTGAAAAAGAAAGAAGGGCCAACACTGCAAATATGGACTCTGCGCATAAACTTCATGGAATTGTCAATAAAAGCCTTTGAAACTTCAATAATGCTCGTCATTCTACTTCAGTGTACCAGAGAAACATCTGACACAAAGATCTAAAAACACTAAAGCTTAGTGAAAACCAACACTTGTGACATTCTCAAAACTTTTGGCCACGACTGTAGACCAGTGTCCTCCCTTACGGTCATGAGCTACAGATAATGACCTAAAGAATGAGATCACAGAAATGAGAGGTCTTTGTCAGGGTGGCTGAGCGCGAGAAGATCAGCACACTGGAGGAGCCTCGGAGTACTGTAGAGTCACTTATCTTCTGGATCACAAAGGAGACAGCTGAGGTGGTTATGGGTCTCTCGTAATGAAGGCCACCACTTTGTGGCTACACCAGAAATGTTCAGGGTGTGTCCCACTGGATGGAGACCCTGCAGCATACCTGGGACATGCTGATGGGATGGTATCCACTCAGCTGACTTGGGGATGCCGGTGAATTTCCCAGGAAGAGCTGGAATCTGTAGCCAGGGGACAGACCTGTTTGGCCTGCTGCCACCATAACCCTCGCCAGACAATGGGGTTTCAGATCAGATGAGATTAAGATCTTGAACAGCCACTGCCCAGTTATTACTTCATGGTCACTCATGTGGCGGTGCTGTTGTCAGTCACATTATGACCAAACGAAGCCTGTCCTTAGCATTTGTGACATGGCACCTAATTGACCAATAGGTGTGCCCCAGTTCTAATGTGTCCTGGGTGCTTTCATGAACTTAAAAGACTTAATGGATCCTTTGTGAGACTCTTGTCCTACTGCAGTAACTGACCAACAGGCACATCAAGGTGTTCATTTTTGGTGGAGGTGTCATCTTGAGCTTTATAACTTGTGACAGATGGCTGGGACCATTACCCGGCTGGGACGCCCACCAGGAGAGAGGATGGGTGGAACATTATCTCCCCCAGGACGCTAGAGGGCAGTCCCCCTGGGTTGCTGAGGCACAATGGCTTCCTGCAGGGCATGCTGGGAGATGGAGTTTGGAGCAGCCCTGTTGGGTTCCGTGGGCACCTCAGCAGAAACAATGAAGCTCTTTGAGGCAGCATTTCCACCACACCCGGAAGGGCTGCCAGAAGAAGGTCAAGGAACACATCCTGGAGCCACCTCACTCTAGTCGAAGAGCCAGAGTTGGGAGGTGGTGGACAAAGCTTGCTGAGGAGGAGTGGAGACAAAAATGGAGATGGAGAAAGAAAGAGACAAGAACAGAAGGAGGGACTGTGCTGTTTTGGTGCTCGTATTGTGCTGTGTAGCGGGGAGCTTCCTCACTTAAATAAGGGCATGCTGTGTGGCAAGAGTGGCCTCTGTGTCTATTGTGACTGGGTTTGGGGAGCTGGTGGTCCACAGGCTCTAAACACGACCAGCATACAGGCTTGGGCAGATGAAATATAATGTCAGTAAATGTAAAGTGTTACATGTAGGAAGTAAAAATGTGAGGTTTGAATACACAATGGGGGGTCTGAAAATCGAGAGTCCACCTTATGAGAAGAACTTAGGAGTCACAGTGGACTCTAAGCTATCAACTGCCAGACAGTGTTCAGAAGCCATTGAGAAGGCTAACAGAATGTCAGGTTATATAGCGCCTTGATGTGTGGAGCACAAGTCACAGGAGGTTCTGCTCAAGCTTTATAACACACTGGTGAGGCCTCATCTGGAGTCCTGGGTGCAGTTTGGGTCTACAAAGAGGACATAACAGCACAAGAAAAGGTCCAGAGAAGAGCAACTGGGCTAAGTCCAGGGCTACAGTGGATGAGTTATGAGGAAAGATTAAAAGAGCTGAGCCTTTAGAGTTTAAGGAGAAGAAGATGAAGAGGAGACCTGACTGCAGTGTTTAAAATGATGAAGGGAATTAGTCCAGTGGATCGAGACGGTGACTTGAAAATGAGTTCATCGGGGACACAGTTGGAAACTTGTTAAGGAGAAATTTCACACAAACATTAGGAAGTGTTTCTTCACAAAGAGAACCACAGACACCTGGAATAAGTGACCATGTAGTGTGGTAGACAGGAGGACTTTAGAGACTTTCAAAACTGGATAGGATAGGACCGGTGAGCTTTGTTCTTCTAGATTGTTCTAATGTTCAAGTATAGTTCAGCCTCCTTTAAGGACTTGCTATGTAGCAGTAGGTGGCTAATAGATTAACTGCAGCCCCACTGTAAAGTGTTATTGGAGTGCTGTAAGCCTCCAGTAGACCAAGTGAAGCCTTTCCTAAGATCTCACTAAGAGGTAGTAAGGCATCACCTGTAGGCAGCCCCATTGTAAAGTGTCTGTGGAGTCTTGCAAGTCCCAACAGGTTCAAGCAAAGCCATTGTTGGGGTCTTGTTACACAGTACAGCAGTGACTGACTGACTGACACACTATAGGTAGCCCCTGTTCGGAAATGTCATTGGTGCTTTAAAAATCTTCTTAAACTGAAATAAAGCTTTCATTAAGGTCTTGTTGAATAACGGCAACTGGCCACTGGGAGCGCTGCAGGTAGCCCTGTGGTGTTGCTGTCAGTGATGGATTTAAAGTCCCGTTAAGAACAAGTAAAGCCTTTTCATTACACAGCAGTCACCGACCAATGGATGTGCCAAAGTAGCCCCCATTCCAAAGTGTCAAGACCTAACATGGCCTAAAGTTAAGATCTTCATATATTTCCCCGAGTGTGGTAGCCCTAATTGAGTTGTGAAAGGGTTTGTTACCAATTTATGTGTTTCTTCTCTTTCTTAATTTAAGAAGTTGAGCACTTGGTTTAGGGGTTTCTGAAACCCCTAATTCTGAAGCTCTAGTTTTTTGATGGAAAGCTTAACTTTCCATTTTCCATCCATCCATCCATCCATCCAACTTCCAAGCCCGCATTATCCTGAGTAGGGTCATGAAGAAACTTACTTTTCTCATTCTGTGCCATTTTCACCACCACTGTTAGGAAAGCTGCATGTTATCATGGGGGGCTGTCAGCCAGAGGTCAGGAACTCTTATAATGGGGGGTTTCTGAAGCCCCAGATTCTGAATCTCTAAATAGTTTTTGGATTGAAAGCATAACTTTCCATCCATCCAACCACCCATCCATCCATCCTCCTACCCATCCATCCATCCATCCATCCATCTTCCAAGCCCGCATTATCCTGAGTAGGGTCATGGGGAAGCTTACTTTTCTATTTTTGTACCGTTTTCACCACCATTGTTAGGAAACCTCCACATTGTCATGGTGCATATCAGCCAGAGGTCGTGAACAGTAGTAATGACTTGAACACATTTTGGGAGTTTCTGAAGCCCCCAGATTCTGAATCTCTAATTAGTTTTTTTTGATTAAAAGCTTTCCTTCCCATCCATCCACCCATCTTCTAAACCTGCATGATCCTGAGTAAGCCATGAGGAAGCTTACTTTTCTTGCTGTGAATTATTTTGTACCATTTTCACCGCCATTTTTAGGAAAACTCCATGTTGTCATGGGAGGTGTCAGCCAGAAGTCATGAACTCTAATAATGACTTGAGCACATTTTGGGAGTTTCTGAAGCCCCAGATTCTGAATCTCAAATTAGTTTTTCAATTGAAAGCTTAACTGACCATCCAACCCATCCACCCATCCATCCTTCTATCCATCCATCCATCTTCCAAGCCCACATTATCCTGAGTAGTGCCATGAAGAAGCTCCCTTTTCTTAATTTTGTGCCGTTTTCACCACCATCATTAGAAAAGCTCCATGTTGTCATGGCTTGGGTATCAGCCAGAGGTCGTGAACTCTTGTAATGACGTGAGCACATTTTGGGGGTTTCTGGAGCCCCAGATTCTGAATCTCAAATTAGTTTTTTGATTGAAACCTTAACTTTCCATTCATCAATCCACCCACCCATTCATCCATCCTTCTTCCAAGCACGCATTATCCTGAGTAGGGTGATGAGGAAGCTTACTTTTCTAATTCTGTACCGTTTTCACCACCATTGTTAGGGAATCTCCACGTTGTCATGGGGGGGGGGGGGGATGTCAAAGGTCGTGAATTCCGGGAATGATGTAATGGGTTAAAAAAAGGCTGCCATTCCAGGCTTTCCCTCATCCGAGTTTGCGGATTCCCAAACCTTTTTTGACGATCAGTCTTTTGTGTAGAGCAACCATTTTTTCTAAAACTGCTATTTTTGGTGATTTTGACTTTTGTCTGAAGTTTTGGTCAAGATTTAATAGTGTGGCAGTCTTCTTGGTTTCAACACCTTTTTTTTTCCCTGGCTGTGATTACGTCTTTTCTCCTAATCTCTGTTTAAGAAAACCTTCCTTGCTTGTGCATAGTAATTTGAAGTGTTTATGTTCATACATCTCAATGAAGGTTGAGTTACAGAGCAGTTGTGTGACACAGAGCTGTAGGAAGCCCCCATCGTAAAGCTTCACTGGAGGGTTGTGAGCCCTATTGAGATCGGAGAACATTCCTTGCTATATGACGGCACCTGTCTAAACACTTTGGTAGCCACATGTCAAGGTGTTTCTTGTGTTTTATACATCTTAATTAGAACAAATAAGGACATTTTACTCTGCAGTAAGTGTTTATCACAGATTGACCGTATGTAGGCCCATCATAAAGCTTCACTGGAGTGTTGTGAGCCCTATTGAGATCGGAGAACATTCCTTGCTATATGATGGCACCTGTCTAAACACTTTGGTAGCCACATGTTAAGGTGCTTCTTGTGTTTTATACGTCTTAATTAGAACTTATGCAGCAGTAAGTGTTTATCACAGATTGACCGTATGTAGGCCCATCATAAAGCTTCACTGGAGTGTTGTGAGCCCTATTGAGATTGGAGAACATTCCTTGCTATATGACGGCACCTGTCTAAACACTTTGGTAACCACATGTCAAGGTGCTTCTTGTGTTTTATACGTCTTAATTAGAACTTATGCAGCAGTAAGTGTTTATCACAGGTTGACTGTATGTAGGCCCATCATAAAGTGTCACTGCAGGGCTGTGACTCTTAACATCACACAAATCCTTGGCTGAGGTTTTGTTCCATTGTCTAACAGATGCCCCAGATTAGACCCAACACAACCCCCAAGTGACGTCTGATTTTTCCAAACTTTGCCCAGACCTGATATTCAGAAACTGCTCTCCAACAGACCATCTCAAAACCAATGCTTCTCTGATGCCAGGCTGTTCCTCAAGATCAGAAAGCCCCCACCTACCCCCCAAGCTGTAAACAGTATAGAGGAATCCCCACGTCACTGGCTGACATGCTGTAGGAGTTGAATCCCATTTAAGCTCCACGGGGAGAAAGAACGACGGCTCACCTTTTTGGTGTCTTGGTTTTGGGCAGCGATCTTCATGTCGTCTCTGACCGTGGAGACCTCATGCAGCTTCTGAGTCCCCTCTCTCTGGGATACAGCTTCTTCCACCATGTTCTGCAGAATGGGCCTGAAGTGGTCACCACAGTACTAGGAGGAAAAACATGAAGGGGTGGGGTGGGGTGGGGTGGGGGGGGTGGGGTGTAGAACACGCTAGAAACTACAGGTGGTGCTGGGATGGTAATGTGACCACACTGCTGGTCAGAGGGATCTGTAACAGTGTGTAGCCAGAGAGAGAGAGAATACTATAACTTTCTCAAAGCCCCTTAATTGATTTGAGGGTCAGAGGGACAGTGGGACCATTCAAAGTCCAACTTGGGGTCACCAGTATGCAGAGCACTGGGAGAAATATCCAAAAACTCAAAGGAAGAACACGCAAAGTTCATATAGATAACACCCTGCAGTTATGCTGGATCAGTGAAGCAGCAGTGCACCAAGTGTTAGAAAATGAGCAAAATTCTATTTCCACTCCCTGTGGCCCAATTATTGAAAGCACAACAAGTCTTGATGCACATGTGAGCGGGCAACCAACCTTCTTTGTAATGGCCATCGACTGCTATTCTAACCTTTGAATGCTTGGATCTGCCGAGCATTTCCTCCAAGGCGAGTTGGGCTCCTCTGCCAGGCTTCATTCACATCTGGGGGTTGGGGGGGGGAGGGTACCTAGCCTGGCATGTGCTCCTCGATGCAGCTGGCCCACAGACTAGTAGTACCATGCTAGTAGCTTCTTGAACTGTATCCACCCAAGCTCCCACAGTGTAAGCTGACTCACCTGCGCAGACATCTGCTCGTAGAACTGTCTCGACGCCTCCTGCTGGTCCATGATGTAGGTGCAGATGTCACTGCGGAGTGCTGTAAGCTGATGATGGAGGCGGAGAGCCACCTCCCTTCGAGCCATTGTGGCTTCAACTAGGCCTTTGACCAGGGTCTCCATTTGGATTAATGAGTTCTGAAATAAAACAAAGAGCGAAATGAGGGCATCAAGTGGACATATTAGGGGGTCTGATCAATAGGGTTAGGGTTGGGGTGAGATAAAGTTTAAGTAAAGTACATGGTGAAGAGGACTTGGACTTTAGAAACAAAATCCAGACTGGATTCAGGGTCTCTTCTCAACCAGCTTTTAAAAGTCTATGGTGACCACATGACAAAGGTTTGACCATGGAACATTCAATTATATTGAGAATCGAATATAGACTAATATGCAGTATGCTTAAAAAATACAATTATGGACATATGCATTTTCTGAAAAATCATTTTTACATATCTGTCCTTTGATCAATAGTGGCATTTGTGGAAGTGATATTATCACTGTGTTTAACATAATTTGGGAGTGGCTGGAGAAAAATGAAAATTTGACTTTCACGCAATCAAAGAACTGATTTGAAAATAATAATAATAATAATAATAATAATAATAATAATAATAATAATAA
>JANRMT010062807.1:2203275-2232615 GCA_026402145.1 Polypterus bichir lapradei
TACCCATAAGGCGTCACTCCGCCAGCGCTTGCTGCCGGGTCGTTACAATATATATATTTATATATTTATATATATATTTATTTATATATTTATATATATATATATAAATTATTATTTTTTTTCTTCTTCAAAAAGTGAGTTTTCTGAAAAGCAAACAAAGTAATGGTTTCTCACAGAACTCAACATAAAACGTCTGTTGCTGTGTGCTGTGGCCACCAGTTCACCTGGAATTGGATTGTTTATTATTTGTTGGCTGACTTTCTTGTCTGTGTCCATATTAAGCCATGGAATTCCTCTGTCCAGTAGAATACAGAGTTCACTTGTCACACTCCAATAGATCTGTTGAACATTTATGTACAGTCATATGAAAAAGTTTGGGAACCCCTCTCAGCCTGCATAATAATTGACTCTACTTTCAACATAAAAGATACTAGTGGTATGTCTTTCATTTCCTAGGAACATCTGAATACTGTGGTGTTTTCCGAACAAAGATTTTTAGTGAAGCAGAATTTAGCTGTATGAAATTAAATCAAATGTGAAAAACTAGGGGACCCACATTTGTGCACAGCCAGTCATTTTGCTGATTTGAATGTCTGTCACTGCTCAGTGCTGATTATTTACAACACCACATTGGCTGGATTAGCTCGTTAAGCCTTGAACTTCATAGACAGGAGTGTCCAAAGGTATTTAAGGTGGTCAATTGCAAGTTGTGCTTCCTTCCCTTTGACTCTCCTCTGAAGAGTGACAGACAGCATGGAATCCTCAAAGCAACTCTCCAAAGATCTGAACACCAAAGATTGTTGAGTCTCCTGGTTTAGGGGAAGGCTACAAAAAGCTCTCTCAGAGGTTTAAACTGTCAGTTTCAAGTGTAAAGAATGGAATCAGGAAATGGAAGGCCACAGGCACAGTTGCTGTTAAACCCAGCAGGTCCGGCAGGCCAAGATAAATACAGGAGCATCATATGCCCAAGCAGGATTGTGAGAATGGTTACAGACAACCCACAGATCACCTCCAAAGACCTGCAAGAATATCTCGCTGCAGATGGTGTATCTGTACATCGTTCTACAATTCAGCGCAATTTGCACAAAGAACATCAGTATGGCAGGGTGATGAGAAAGAAGCCCTTTCTGCACTCACGCTTGTTGTATGTAAAAGCTCATTTAGACAAGACAGATTCATTTGGTAACAAAGTGCTTTGGACTGAGGAGACAAAAAATGAGTTATCTGGTCAGAACAAAAAGCGCTTTGCATGGTGAAGAACAACACCGCATTCCAAGAAAAACACCTGCTACCTCCTGTCAAAATTGGTGGAGGTCCCATCATGCTGTGGGGCTGTGTGGCTAGTTCAGGGACTGGGGCCCTTGTTAAAGTCAAGGGTCGGATGAATTCAACCCAATATCAACAAATTCTTCGGGATAATGTTCAAACATCAGTCATAAAGTTTGAAGTTACTCAGGGGTTGGATATTCCAACAAGACAATGACCCAAAACACAGTTCGAAATCTACAAAGGCATTCATGCAGATGGAGAAGTACAATGTTCTGGAATGGCCGTCACAGTCCTCCTGACTTGAATATCGAACATCGAAAATCTATGGGATGATTTGAAGCAGGCTGTCTATGCTCAGCAGCCATCAAATTGAACTGAACTGGAGAGATTTTGTATGAAGAACGGTCAGAAATACCTCCATCCAGAATCCAGACACTCATCACAGGCTATAGGAGGACAGCGTCTAGAAACAAAAAGGAGGCTCAACTAAGTATTGATGTCATATCTCTGTTGGGGTGCGCACATTTACACACCTTTTACATCTAATTTTGTTATGATGCATATTGCATATTTTCTTTTAATCCAATAAACTTAATGTCACTGCTGAAATATTACTGTTTCCATAAAGCATGTCAGAAAGTAAAAGGAAGTTCAGCCAATGATAAACAAAAATCCAAAGAATTAAGAGGGGTTCCCAAACTTTTTCATATGATTATGTACAGTATATGTGTGCATATACATCTTTATATGTATGTGTGTGTGTGTGTGTAATATATATATATACACCCCTAGGAGATATGGCCGCTCCTCCGAAGGCCCCTCCTAAACGGTGGTACAATAGGAAACAAGTACAGTTTTTTTTTATATATATATATATATATATATATACATCCTCTTTGCTCGATTATCTGCTGGCTTGCTGCTGCTGCTGTGCCGCTTGATCTGCATCTCACGCAGTGCTTTTAAAAGCCTGTACAGCAGCTGTCCTTTTGTCGAACTGCCTTGTCTGTCTTCCCCCAAATATCCTCTGCTTTATTCTTTGTTTTAGCTTTGTTTGTTTAAAACCCTGAATGAATGTGTGCAACTGTGTGACCCAAGTGTGACAATATATATACAAATACACACACACACACGCATATTTATTTATATATCTATGTGTACATGCAAACATACATTGTGCATGTGGAAATCGAACTTCAGAAGTTTTTTTTTTTTTTTCTTATTTTTTTAAAGTAATCCATAGCAGAGACCTGTATCTGGGGTAGACCTTCCATGTTTCATGAGTGCCTTATCAATGTTTTTTTCTGTGTGTCCACTTGCCACAGACAATGACTACAAAATACATTTGACAGTTGTTACAGGGGGGCAGATACTTTTGCTCAGCACTGGGTTAACATTAAACCTCTTCCTTTTTTTTTTTTTTTTTTTTTTCTTTTTCAGTCCTTGTGGAATCCCAACCAAAGATCCACCTTCCTGTGGCCCCCTTAGACCCTCCTGAGGTTTTAATTAAATCTGAACCCTTGGTACCCATTCAAGACAGAGAGTCAAGGGACAGCCAGGAGAAGACCACCAATCAAGAAGCTGGGAATAATCAGGTGGAATCTTATGAGTGTTCTGAATGTGGAAAACAGTTTTCAAGGAAGTACAATCTCAAGCTGCATCAGTCCATTCATACTGGGGAGAAGCCATATTGCTGTCCTCAGTGTGGGAAGAGGTTCAGACAAAAAACATATCTGCAGATCCACCAGAAAGTTCACAGTGGAGAAAAGCCATTCTGCTGCTCTGATTGTGGAAAGAAGTTTACAGAGGAAATTAACCTTCGTCTGCACCAGAAAGTTCACTCGGGACCCATTCCGTATCATTGTGACACCTGCGGGAAGAGTTTCACACAGCATGGTAAATACAGACGTCACCTTAAGACACATAATGGAGAGAAGCCCTATTGCTGTACTGAATGTGACAAGTCGTATGCTGACAAAAAGTCTTTCAGAAGACACCAGGAGACCCACAATGGAGAGAAGTCCCATGTGTGCACTGAATGCGGGTCGAGTTTTACACGAAAGTACCATTTAGTCCTTCACAAGAGGATTCACTTGGGAGAGGAGCCGTTCAGCTGCGCTGAATGTGGGAAGAGATTCTCGCATAAATATAAGCTGACGAGCCATCAGCAAACTCACAACCGGGAATATTCATGTGTGAAGTGTGGACTCCGCTGCAAGGACAAAATGAATCTCCTTTTACACCAGAAGGTTCACGCTGGAGAAAAGCCCTACTCCTGCACGCTTTGTGGAATGAGGTTTGCTCAGAAACACAAGCTCACACTGCACATGCGGATTCACACTGGAGAGAAGCCATTTTCCTGTGGCGGATGTGAAATGAGGTTTACTTGCAAAAGGTACCTGAAGATCCATCAGGTTATTCACACCGGAGAGAAACCTCACCGCTGTCTGCAGTGCGGACGGGGTTTCTTTCAGAAGCACAACCTTAAATTACACGAGAGAATCCACACTGGAGTGAAACCGTACTGCTGCCGAGAGTGCGGAAAGTCCTTTTCACTTAAAATCTCTCTTCAGCGCCACCAGATGATCCACAGCGGGGAGAAACCCTACTGGTGTGGCGAATGTGGGAAACTCTTCAGACTGATTGGGAATTTGCGAGAGCATCAGAGGGTCCACGCGCAGGGCGCGCCATACTGCTGCAGCGAGTGTGGGAAGACTTTTACAAACAAGAAAAAATTTCAGAAACACCAGACCATCCACAGAGGGGAAAAACCGTTCGGCTGTGCACAGTGCGGCAGGCGTTTCTCACAGAAGCAAAAGCTTCATTTGCACGAGAAAATTCACACGGGCGAGGCGCCCTACTGCTGCCAATGGTGCGGGAAGGCCTTTGCAGATAAAAAATCCCTTCAGCGCCATCAGAAAGTTCACGGTAGGGAGGAATCCCATTCCTGCGCGGAATGTGGACAGCAGTTCAGACGTGTTGGAAAGCTGCGCGAGCATCAGAAGGATCACCGAGGCGAAACGTCCTACTCCTGTACTAACTGTGGAGAAACGTTCTCGCACAGGCATACGTTTCTCCTCCATCGGAGAACTCACACTGGAGAGAAGTCCTACAGCTGCAGAGAATGTGGGAAAAGATACGCATATAAAAGTAGCCTTCAGCGCCATGAGCTGGTGCACGGCGAAGAGAAGCCTTATCACTGTACCGAATGTGGAAAGAGCTACACCCAGAAGTACAATCTTCAGCTCCACCAGAGAACCCACAGTACACCTGTAACAAGTGTGGATTCCAGTTTGACTTGAAACGAGAACGGCCCGCGCAACTCTGACAAATGGAAATCCGAAAGGAAGGAAACACCAGGGATGTTTTGTTTGCCGTCACTCCTCCTTGATAGGGTGCCCAAAGTTGATGTTGCTCTCTTACATCAAGATTGCTACTTTTATTCCTTGCAGCAGGTGCATTTAGTTTGGCATTAGTTAGCCCTTCCCAATCCTCTGGCTGCAAGAAAACCCAGGGACAAATGCTTAATAATCGGTGGCACGAGTACAGCTCATTTATTATGTTTAGGGAAAAATCTCAAAGCAGCGTGCTCCGTTTTAAATGTATTCACTTAGCAGGTGCTTTTATCCAAATTGACCTACAAAAGAGGTCCATCTGCACGATCAAATAGGTACTGAAGGGATATTGAGTGTTTAATTTTCAATTATGAAAGGATGAAAATGCGGGTCATCTAATAAGCCCCTCCTTTTTTTGTTTTAAGTGCTCTTAAGATAAGGGGAAAAAAATCACTTTGTCTTTTACTGTGCTGTGGAAAAGTCTTCCTCATCCTCTCGGTTTCTGCTAATTTGACTCACGGAATGGCCTCAGACAAAATGTAACATGAGAGAAAGGGGGACCTGAGTGGACGCATGATACAGATTTTTAAAACTTGACTTTCTTCACTCAACCGCACTGTCGCCCATATGTGGTTGGGGTGGGGGGGTGTAACTACCTCCATAGCTTCAATACTTTAACAGCAATCCTCTTGTTTGACTGTAATCTTTGACACTGTGGTTGAGAAATTTCCAACCACTCTTGTGCAGAACTGCTTTAAGTCAGATATAGATAGATACGAAAGGCACTATATAATACAGAGAGGGAGAGACAGTGGTGATAATTTGTCCCCAAGGGGAAAATAAATATTGGGAGGCTTGTGACTTTGTGTAGCTGTATCTGTCCAATAGACAGAGCTGGGCACTTGTAGTCTTATTCTTGTGTTTTGTTTTCATTGCACTGTCGAATAAAGCAATGCCGCATCAACCTCATGTCAAACAGATGAGTGGACCTTCACCAGAAAATTCCCAAGGAGAAGTTGGCAAATCACGGTCCCTTCTATAATGGCTAGTCTTCCAAACCATCTCCACCTCTGCCGAACCCAATTTTTACTGGAGGTCCACAACTCTGGACTGTCAAGCACCAGGTGCCCCTGTGAAAAGCACTTTGAGCTACTTTTTGTATGAAAATGTGCTATATAAATAAATGTTGTTGATGTTGTCATGCATAACGCCTTGCATAGAATTCGCACCATAACATGACGTAAGCACAAAAGCCAAATTGTGCTTATGCACAGAAAAATCCAGATGCATAAATCTGTGCTCTTGGCCATTGTTACATCTGTACAGAGCGGCTCAGGTTATGGTCTTCTGCTACTGAATTAGTAGAAGATTGGCAGTGTGAAGCGATTTTCATGTAAACGTGTGAGCATGTGGAGAAAAGAAGATGCAATTATATTGTCGGGGGGGGGGGGGGGGTGTGTATGTGGAGAAAACAAATACTTGGAAATGAAGACACAAAAGGGACAAGACCAGGCATAATAGAAAACAGAGTTCTGATCAAAAGCAGAAATGACAACAAACGGGTCATGCTTTACATTTACAGGCAAACAATCAAAGCTGCCTTTATCTGGGATGGCGGGGCACTTGAGCACTTCAGATACAGTTGGTTACATTTTTTAACCTTCACATTTGGTTATCATTTGTTGATGTGTTTCTCTTTTTCCAGCTGGTGCACAGTACCGATGATCACACAGTGTTAGCAGGGGGATTTGAAGTCCAAACTCTTTACCTGATGCAAATTATCGCCTCTTTTTGCTAACAAGCACTAGACATACTTTTATAAAGGGTCTTTGATTAAGCTGAGGGGTGTCTGACCCTGTCAGGTGCCACCGTTTTATAACAGAAGCCCTGGTGGCATCACTTCCTGCTACACAGCAACATGGCGGACAAACAGGACATTATGCTTTATTTGTAAATGTACAGGAACAAAAGAAAATGAGCAAGCAATTATTGTTAATTGTAAATTAGCAATAATTATTGTAAATTATTAAAAGCCAGAATAACATTTATTAATAATTGTTTTGCAGCATTCTGTTCATTATTTTGACTTGTTGTTATTGGGGTTCTGGTTTATTTTTATTAACATTTTCACAATTTCCACACACTGAGATTTACTTTTGTGTTTTTCTAGGGGCTGTCCATCGTCTCTCTTACTTTTTCATATTTCACTTGAACCCCTTTCTCTTGCTTTTACTTATTATTATTACCACGCTTCTTTTAACTTCACCTGTTTGTGGTCTGGTACAAATCTTGTAATCGATATTTAACCCACTTCCTACTGTCCAAATGACTTGAAACTTTGGCACACTTGCATCTGATGACCATACATGAATCAGTAATCAGTTTCACTAATTGTTCGATTAATCCATGTTAATTAAGAAATGAAATTTTCATATGAAGAATAGTTAAAGATATCACCAATAGATGGCGCTAGTAATGATAGAAATATTAAAGGAAGTGTTAAAATATTGATTACAAAATTATACTAAAACAAACCCAAGATTAAAAAGTTGAAAATTATATAAATAATACTTTTTAAAAACCACGCTTATATTAAGTTAAAAAGTGTAGTAAAAAGTAAAAAATAAGTCTCTCATACATCACTCGTAAAGTAGAAGGTGTGCGCTTTTCATCAATCAATAAAATCTTAGCACAGGGGCTCAGATGGAAGTTTACTAAGCACAATGGGCTTTTCATTTGTGTGAAACTCTTCCACAGTAATCGTTTCCCACAAACCATAGCTCTGCTTCTTGAAAACAGCACTCTCTGTAGCTCTCCTGTCACTCTTCCTCTGCTTCTCTGGCAAGTTTCATCCTCCTCCTCCTCCTCCTCTCAACTCTGGCTCTCCAATTGAATCAGGGCTGCCCCTTTTATGTAACTCCTGGACGCACTTCCAGTGTCTTGAAGCTGTGGTTGGGAAGCACACAGAGAACCCAACAGGTCTGAGCTGACAAACTCCAATTTCCAGCATGGGGGAACCTGGGGAGGCTTCCATCTAGCATCCTGAGGAGACAGTGTCCTGTTCCCATGTGGCATCCCTCACACTATTCACAGATGAATCCAAGGCAGAGAAAACGTATTGAAAAACCTGGGCATGGTAAGAAGATCTCAAATAGAATGGTACACTAACAAGAAATCACATCTGTTCTGATCCTGGAAAGCAATTTTCACATAATTTCAGCTTTCATATGCACACAAAAAGACACGGCAGGCACACTTTATTAACAAGCGGGTTGTGGTAAATAGTTATTGCATAGAAAGATACTTGGATTATTATACCAAGAAATCACAACAGTTCCAAATGTGGCAAGCAATTTTCACATAATCTCAGTCTTTGTATACACAAATGAATTCTAGGCAGGCTATATAAGAAACATCACCTGGATGCACTAGGACACATTATCAGTGATGTATCCTGAGGTCATTTGGTGTTTTGGGTCTCACAACATCATACACCCTCGCTCAGGTGACCCAGCCGGGGTTGATCACTCCCCAACTTGTATCCCGGTAGCAATCCACGGATCGGCCCTCTTCATCCAAAGCCACCTTGAGGCTTTCTCTGCGGCTTCACTTGTGGATTTAATGGCCCTCTTCTTGGCCGCTCCTGTTATGCCCAACCGTGTGAGGACTCTACAGAGTGAGCGTCCTGCAAATCCTCTGCAACCAATTGCTATGGGTTCATGGAGTACCCTCCAGCCTCTGCCCCTGCACTCCTCCACCAGCTCCTGGTACTTGGCGCGTTTCCTCTCACTAGCTTCCTCAATATGTTCTTCCCAGGGCACAGTCAGTTCCAGCATGATCAGCTGTTTTGAGGCCTCAGATGTAATGATCATGTCTGGCTGGAGTGGTGGTGTTATAATTTGCTGCGGGAACTTTAGCTGGTTTCCTAAGTCAGCCTGCAGCTGCCAGTCAGAGACTGTGTGGAAGAGGCCTGTTGTTACTGGCTTTGCCTGGGATTGCTCTCCCTCTTTAACGAAGGTAACTGACTTCTTAGGGCCGTGGAGGAGTTTGCTTGTCTTGATGGCTGCAGTCAAGCTTTCAACAACTGCCTTGAGCACCTTGTCATGGCGCCATCGGTAGCGGCCGTCTGCCAGTGCCTTAGATGTTCTAGAGAGCCTCTTCCTGAACAAAGTGGGCAGGATGGTGTCTCGCGCTTTCCCCAGACGTGGAGGTTTGCTGGGCTTGGCAGGGCATCGTAGACCGTCTGCACCAGGAACTGCACACGAAAGAAATCTCCCTGCATGATGTCCGACCATGTGATCCTTCGCTGGAGAGTACTCTCCCACCTTGTCCACGCACCCTGTTGCCGGAGTCCTACTGCCCTGTTCACTTTCTCTTCCTCCACCCCTGCTCAGACCTCTTCCTGGAGTAGATGGATTCTCTCCTTGCCCTGGGCCTTGCCGACCTGGGTCTTTGGGAAGTAGCCCAGACCTGCTCTACCTGTTGCCACGGTGCCAACCAGAGCCTTCTATCTCAGGTGTGACTCTGCCACCTCCGCAGCCTTCTCTGCCCTCCATTTCCTGCCTGTCCTCACCTCAATGCCAGCTGCTGACACCTTACAATCCTTGGAGTCCTTGTACTGTAGGGCTTCTCTGGTGTGTGCTACCATGAATTCTTCCGTGAGGCCGCTAAATGGTAGCCGCAGGATGTTCCTTGTTCCACATAGTGCTGCGCTGGTGAGGCTGCATGGGAGTCCCAGCCACCTCCGAAGAAAGTTGCTGATCTTCTTTTCAAGGGACTCAACTGTTGAAAATGGGACTGCATATACCAGCAGAGGCCATAGGACCGGGGGCAGGATTGAATGCTGATAGATCCAGGCTTTAAACCTACCAGGCAGGCCAGACCTATCAACTTTGGTGAGCCATGTCCCAAGCTCCTGCGTGAATTTCTGAATGGCAGCTGTGTCTTTCAGACTTGAGTCAAAGACTTTCCCCAAACTCTTGACTGGCTGCTCTGTGATGGATGGGATGACTGTTCCCGTAATAGCAAATTGGTACTTAACAGTCACCTTCCCCTTCTTCAGCACCATGGACCTTGACTTGGAAGGCTTAAAACTCATCCTTGCTCACGTGATGAGTTTCTCAAGTCCAGCTGTACTAATGAACTGAGTGTGGTAAGCAGTTCCCACAGAGAAAGGTACTTGGAGTATAATAGCAATCAATCACAACTCAATAAAGTCACTGTATACTCAAGCAGGTAGCCTGCTAGTATATCTGGACTTACCAGGACTGGGGGGATTGGGGAGTAATAAGAGAGGCACAAGAGAGGTAGATTTAACAAAAAAGTACGTTTTTATTCCACAATAGCAAAAAAAAAAAAAAAAAATACAGTTGGTGATGCAAATGTGTGCACACAAAATAAAAAAATAAAGTCAGGGGTCAAAACAATTCTAATTGTTAAAAATATAAATACAAATAGAATGCGTAAACACAACACAGAGGCTGTTACCCTGATGTATACTCAGTCACTTTTAGTTCCGGTAGCGGTTAAAAGCAGCCATAAAATAAAACTGGATTCTGTTTCGCCCCCTCTCGTCAAAAAAAAAAATCTCAGGAGCTGTTAATGGTTCACAGGAGCCTGAAGCCGCTCCTTAACATCAACCAGATGCTCAGCCACCAGGCACCTCGCACACTTCTTAAATGTCACTGATCGATTGACCAAACTTCCGCACCTTTTGCGGCCACAACTGTACTTAATAAAGGCTTCTCGATTCCCCCGCTCAGCTTGTCTACTCACAGGGAGATACCATTTCGGGCCTGCTGGGGGAAATCACACACATAGAACAAAAAATCAAGACATCCGACAACAAAATACACATATTTAAACACTAAATAACTATATATACATACATACCTATATATACACCTATCCTCGAGGTGACTAAGACACAAAAGAAAACGTAACCGTACAAGTGCACTATTAATCCAAAATGGACTCCCCTGTTGCTGTCTTTCTGCTTTCCCAGACACCCGCGACTGCGCTTAACTCCGGCACCACCTTTAAAACACCGGCCGGTGAACTTGGAAAACTATGCGCCAGGATCGCAGCTGAAATGAATACCGGAATACGTAAAAAAAGAAGAAAGAAACAACCTGCCGGTAAGTCCAAAGCCTTGTCAGGTATTGTTTAGTTTTTTTTCGCGCTGTAAACTTCCTGACATATTGCTTATTGCGGCTATCTGTGAGTCTGGCTGTTCAGTATGTGTCTGCACTTTACTCTGTTAGCGTCCCGGTGAGGCTACAGCGTCACAGTCACATTTCCATTCTTAATGTTGCACATATGTTTTCCAGGAAAAGCCGTGTTAGCGGACACAACAAAGAACAAGAACATATGGATCATGAGAATTGATTTTTCCTCCAGCAAGTCAAGGATAAAACATGGCTCAGAAAACAAACAAGCAAACAAAAACAAAAAAAAAAAGTTTAAGTCTGTTTATTATTCCACTACACAAGAATGGCTTGAAATGCAGACATTATGCAAGTACTTCTTTTAATTATCATATTTTATTAGAAAAGTATTATTATTATTATTATTATTATTATTATTATTATTATTATTAGTTTAACATCTGTGGCAGAGCAGACTGAGGAGATCGTTCCTCCCCCACACTACGCGACTCTTCAATTCCAACCGGGGGAGTAAGTGCTAACATTACTCAAAGTTATTGTCTGCTTTTACAGGCATTTTTATTACTATTTAATTAATATTGTTCTTTATCAGCAGGCTGCTGGAGTATGTGAATTTCCCCTTGGGACTAATAAAGTATCTATCTATATGTCTATCTATTAGTGCCTTTCACATCTATCTATCTATTATATAGTGCCTTTCATATCTATCTATCTATGAAAATGTAAAGGTATAAACCAAAGAACTGAAACACTAAATGCAGTGTCTCATCTTACATCACATTATACATATTTCTCTATAAACACAATTCTTTTCTTTTTATAATATTGTTTTTTTGTATCAGTATACTGCTGCTGGATTATGTGAATTTCCCCTTGGGATTAATAAAGTATCTATCTATCTAAAATGGCACAATGAACTGTGGTGGGCTGGTGCCCTGCCCAGGGTTTGTTTCCTGCCTTGCACCCTGTGTTGGAAGGGATTGGCTCCAGTAGTTCCCTGTGACCCTGTAATTAGGATATAGCGGGTCAAATCATCTCGTAATGATCTGGGCAAACTTGTAAATATAATATACCAATGCCTACAATTTAATATGGATGGGTCTTTCTTAATGGACATTTAAAATAATTGGCTGAAACGTGCGTTTAGATGATTTTTCGTATTAATCAAACTTTTCAGTGCATTCTTGCGAGTATTGCCCAAGGGGGTGGCGGCTGGCTCTCAATGCCCCCTTAATATGTCTTGGACCAGAAGTGCCCCCTTAGATTTCGTCAGCACCCATCGGTGGGCGGTACCGACCCCATTGGGAAGCTTAGATCAAATTCTTCCGCGTGAATCCTGAAAGCCATGAGGACTGATTGAGATCATTTATGTTGGGTAGAATGCCCAGTGGGGGACTGGGTGGTCTCGTGGCCTTGGAACCCCTGCAGATTTTGTTTTCTTTTCCTCCAGACCCTTTTGTTTTTTCTGTCCTTGTGGCCATCTGACCTTACTTTATCTATCTATCTATCTATCTATCTATCTATCTATCTATCTATCTATCTATCTATCTCTTATTACTTATTTTATTTTTCTTTCTTCATCTTGTAAAGCACTTTCAGCTATGTCATTGGTATGAAAATGTGCTCTGGAAATAAATGTTGTTGCTATTGTTCTTGTTACTTCCTCCATTTGTTTATTTCAGTTCTCCACTGCGATAAATTGGATAATCATGTTCAGAAATAGAATTGTTATTTTGGTAAATAAATACCAGCTGGTAGAAACTGGCAAAGGTAACAAAATAAAGGTTTTGTATCAAATGAGGAAAACTCAGGCATACATTAGAACTGACATTAATATATCAGACTGCTAGGCTTAAGAGCAAATGACATTTTTGACAATATGCTGTAACGTGAGGTGTAAAATAAGATGGAAATCGATCAATGTGTGACAGATCTTTGGAACAGCACATTCATCCAAAGAGCCAAATCCCTGGTTGTAGCTGTTCACATGTTTTGAGTGGTACTGGCGGTTGGGATCTGCCCTGTAGTTTGATTTATTTGCAGCACATTTAGCAGAGTTGTAGTGGCACTTTAATGAACTGTTTGGAGTCGGATTTGTACGTTTAGGAACCCATTAAACAAGAATACTCTGAAAAGCCTAACGTAAAGCAAACCCACGCTGTTTGATAACTTTAATAACTAGCAGCAGGTGCTTCATACTGTATGACACTTGACATTCTGGTGTGATTCTGAAGAGAGCGCACTTGTGAGAATCGCTTACCCCACTGAGCACCACAATACAGCTTTTCCCCGGTAGGAGTTTTTCTGTACTTCTATACAAGGCAATTATGAGAGAAGCCTTTACCACTTTACTGAACGACTATAAGGTTTCCCTCCAGTTTAAATTTTAAATGGCTCTGAAAATTAAACATTTGTGAAAATTGCTTGCCACATTCAGAACAGCAATCTGGCTTCAGTCTCCAGTATGGATTTCTGAGTGTGGCTGACAAGTGACACTTCCAGAGAATTGTTTGCACATTCAGGACAACAGTATGGCTTCTCTCCAATGTGAATTCTTATATTTTTCTGAATACTGCTGTTCTGGGAGAATCTTTTGCCTCGTTCAGAACATCCATCCATCCATTATCCAACCCACTATATCCCAACTACAGGGTCACAGGGGTCTGCTGGAGCCAATCCCAGCCAACACAGGGCAGAAGGCAGGAAACAAACCCTGGGCAGGGTGCCAGCCCACCACAGGGCACACACACACAGGACAATTTAGAATCGCCAATGCACCTAACCTGCATGTCTTTGGACTGTGGGAGGAAACCCACGCAGACACGGGGAGAACATGCAAACTCAACACAGGGAGGACCTGGGAAGCGAATCTGGGTCTCCTAACTGCAAGGCAACAGCGCTACCCACTGCGCCACCATGCTGCCCTCATTCAGAACAAAAATGAGGTTTTCCTCCAGTGTGAAGTTTTAAATGGCTCTGAAAACTGCCTATTTGTGAAAATCGCTTGCCACATTCAGAACAGCCATCTGGCTTCTGTTTCCAGTATGGATTTCTGTGTGTGGCTGAAGAGTGACACTTTCAAAGAATTGTTTGCACTTCTCTCCAATGTGAATTCTGAGCTTTTCTGAAGACTGCTGTCACGGGAGAATCTTTTGCCACATTCTGAACGACTATGACGTTTCCCTCCAGTGTACATTTTAAATGGCCGTGAAAACTGAACATTTGTGAAAATCACTTGCCACATTCAGAACAGCTATCTGGCTTCTGTCTCCAGTATGGATTTCTGTGTGTGGCTGAAGAGTGACACTTTCAAAGAATTGTTTGCACATTCAGGACAATAAAACTCCAAAGGGCACATTAAACAACTCTAGGAGGGTAAAATATGTCCAATTAGTGCAACAAAATAAGGATTTAAAATGACAATCCCAATGGGATTACAGCTAAAATACCACGTATCAGGGATATCGCAGAGCCAACTATACTTCCTTAGAAGGCTGGCGTCCTTCAACATCTGCAATAAGATGCTGCAGATGTTCTATCAGACGGTTGTGGCGAGCGCCCTCTTCTATGCGGTGGTGTGCTGGGGAGGCAGCATAAAGAAGAAGGACGCCTCACGCCTGGAGAAACTGGTGAGGAAGGCAGGCTCTACTGTAGGCACAGAGCTGGACAGTTTGACATCCGTGGCAGAGCGACGGGCGCTGAGCAGGCTCCTGTCAATCATGGAGAATCCACTGCATCCACTGAACAGGATCATCTCCAGACAGAGGAGCAGCTTCAGACAGACTGCTGTCACCATCCTGCTCCACTGACAGACTGAGGAGACTCCACACTATGCGACTCTTCACCCGGGGGGGTGGGTAAACGTTAACATTATACAAAGTTATTGTCTGTTATACCTGCATTTTTATTACTATTTAATTAATATTGTTCTTTATCAGTATGCTGCTGGGGTATGTGAATTTCCCCTTGGGACTAATAAAGTATCTATCTATCTGTCTATCTATCTATTAGTGCCTTTCATATCTATCTATCTATTATATAGTGCCTTTCATATCTATCTATCTATCTATCTATGAAAATGTAAAGGTATAAACCAAAGAACTGAAACACTAAATGCAGAGTCTCATCTTACATCACATTATACATATTTCTCTATAAACACAATTCTTTTCATATCATTTGTTGGAGGAAGGCTTTGCGATCAGCACTGCTGCCTTACCGATGAAGCAGATCAGGTTCGACTCATTCCTGTACCTGTGCCGAGTTCACATTTTCTCCCTTTGTCCAGGTCAGGAGTTCTCCCACATTCCAAAGATGGGAATTTTTTTAGGTAAATTTGAGACTCGAAATTGTGCATCAGGTACACTTGTTTTCTTCAGGTATGCTCTTCATGATGTTAACTCTTAAACCGCCACATACTTGGGGGTGGGATTAATGCACCCCCGGACGCCAAATACTATTTTTTCTGCACTTTTTAAGGAAAGGTCACAATTCATCAAGAAAAGTGAAATTATAATGGAAAATGTACATTTTTCATGCAAAGAGCATCACAATTACTGCAACACTGATCATTTTACACACTGCCAATGAACTGTAAAAACTATAAAAAAAAAATAACTACTGCAACAATCTCTTGTTATACAGTATGTAGAAGGTGCAACTGACACCATTGATGAGATTCAGTAAATCACTGAGCCAACTGCACTTAAACTGGCTGCACACGGGGGCCAGCGTCGACCCCTGCAGGCCAGTCTAGTGCAGTGGCTGAATGCCAGGTAGAGTGAGGCTGATCATTCACTAGGGGGCACCAGTGGTCACACGCTGGCTGCTCAACGAGTGGATGGCGTGGACTGATCAGCTCTGGCGTGCTGGCAAATTGCACTGGAAACCGACTATAGCCAGTTGTGGTGGTTTAAGGGTTAAGATAGCCTTGGACTCTTCTTGACTTTAAAGTGGACTGGCTTGTTCACAAAATGGATGGATCTAATGACTGTTTTAAAAAATCATACACTACCTCGTAGAAAATGGTATCGGTAAGAAGCCATTGGTTTTATACTGAACATTCTCTAAAGCCTTATTTGGTTTGGATTTACAGCAGGACATGGTTTTAAAGTAATTATAACTAAAGGAACTTTATCGCCAGCAAATTTTTATAAATGGTACACGTCTAAGTGAAGATTAGGGAATGTTTGACATCATCTGTGAAAAATAACCTCAGGTTAAACTAATCCAGTGTGAATTGACATGTCAGTAAAATTCCATCATTTGAGAGATTCAGAGAGAGGCGCTGATAGCACCCACCACACGACGAACCCCTGGATTGGGACCTCAGCACCACACTGAAAGAGTGTGAGTTTTTTTTTTTTTTTTTTTTTTTACGGAGGCTGGTGGGGTGCCAACCCCCAAGTTTCTTCCCTGCCAGTTGGAGGACCTACATGCATGGCTGGATGCAGATTAACATCATACCCAGGATGGAGCATTTGAAGGTTAAGGGCCTTACTGAAGGGCCCCATGGAGTAGAGTCACTTTTGGTGTCTACGAGGATTCAAACTGGCAACCTTCAGATCGCTGGCACCGATTCCTAGCCTCGGAGCTGCCACTCCGCCCCAGATAGGCAGACAGTACTAAAATTATGGTGGTCCTCCAGTAATAACAGGCCATCTTCTGGTGTAAAACTAATCCCGTCTAAATAAGACTTTATACAAGAACATGTGGGCACAGGTTAAATCCTGCTCAGAGCAAATTTTGCATAGATCTTAGAAGGTCTTTTCCTCCCACAGATAACCTTAGACAATTCATTGAGTGGATTAACAGAGAGTGGGACCTTAAAAACTGAATGCAATTTCTGAGAGATTAGGTGAATAAGCATTAATGAGCAGTTTTGGCTGAATGGCCTGTTCTCCTCACAACTCCCCTAATAGGGGAGACAGAAAACTCATACATAAGTCAGAGTTGACATTAATTTATTGGACACTATTAGGATTAAATACAAATGCAATTTGAACGTGTGGAATTGCAACTATAGTGGACAATAATGCATCGCAAATCTTTGGAATAGCACTTCAATCAAACGAGCAAAGCCCCTGATCAAAATCGACTGCAGTTTTCTAGCTATATTTGAAATCATGACCTGGACTGTCATTTGATTTATGAGTGGCCATGATAACCTTAAGAAACCATACTGAGTCAGAGGTGGATTTTGTACATTTATCAATCAATAAAACAAGGAAAATAATAGTCAACCCATGTTAAGATTATCTTTATTCAATAGCAGCTGCTCCTTCATACTGTATGCTGTTCTCTCCAGTATGAAGTCGTGTGTGTTTCTGAAGACTACTATTATGGAAGAATCGCTTGCCACATTCTGAACAACAGTACAGCTTCTCTCCAGTATGAATCCTTGTGTGACTCTGAAGACCACTTATTTGTGAAAATTGCTTGCCGCATTCAAAACAGCAGTACGGTTTCTCTCCTGTGTGAATTCGTATATGGCTATGAAGGCTGTTACTGTGAGAGAATCGTTTGCCACATTCAGAGCAGCAATACGGCTTCTCTCCAGTGTGAATTCTCATGTGGCTGTTAAGACTGCTGCTGTCTGAGAACCGTTTTCCACATTCAGAACAGCTGTGTGGTTTCTCGCCAGTGTGAATTCTTTTATGGCTATGAAGGCCACTGCTGTGTGAGAATCGTTTACCACATTCAGGACAACAGTACGGTTTCTCTCCAGTATGAATTCTAATGTGGCTTTGAAGATGACATATTTGTAGGAATCTTTTGCCGCATTCAGAACAGCAATGAGGCTTTTCTCCAGTATGAATTCTTGTATGATTATGAAGACTACTGCTGTGTGAAAATCGTTTGCCACATTCTGAACAACAGTGAGGTTTCTCTCCAGTATGAATTCTGATGTGACTCTGAAGATGGCTAACTTGTAAGAACCGTTTTCCACATTCAGTACAACAAAAAGGTTTCTCTCCACTGTGAATTCTTAAATGGTTATGAAGCCTACTTAAAAGTGAAAAACCTTTCCCACATTCAGAACAGCAAAAAGGCTTTTCCCCCGTGTGAATTTTTGCATGTTTTTGAAGACTGCTATTATGGGAAAATCTTTTGCCACATTCAGAACAACAATGTGGTTTTTCTCCGGTGTGAATTCGTCTGTGGCTATGAAGACTGCTTATTTGTGAAAACCGCTTGCCACATTCAGAACAACAATATGGCTTCTCTCCAGTGTGAATTCTTAGGTGTTTCTGAAGACTGCTGTTATGGGAGAATCGTTTGCCACATTCAGAGCAACAATGAGGTTTTTCCCCAGTGTGAATTTTTGAGTGGCTCTGAAGACTGCTTATTTGTGAAAATCGCTTGCCACATTCAGAGCAGCAATATGGCTTCTCTCCCGTATGGATCCGTGTGTGTTGCTGAAGAGTGCTACTGTCGGAGAATCGCTTGCCACATTTGGAACAGCTATACGGCTTTTCTCCAGTGTGAATTCGTATATGTCTTTGGAGACTGCTACTGTCAGAAAATCGCTTACCACATTCAGAGCAGCAATAAGGTTTTTCTCCGGTGTGGATTCTTGTGTGGCTCTGAAGGCTGCTTATCTGTGAGAATCGTTTGCCACATTCTGGACAGGAATGGGGTTTCTCACCAGTGTGAATTCTTTTGTGTTTGTGAAGACTGTCACTGCGGGAAAAGAGTTTACCACATTCAGAACAGGAATATGGTTTCTGCCTGGTGTGAATCCACTTATGATCTTTGCAGTCAGATTTGTTCTTGAAAGTTTTTCCACACTCTCGGCAGGCATACAGAGTCTCTTGATCTGTATTATGCACTTTTTGTTGATCGGTGCTGATGGCTTCTAGGTGTATGAGTTCAACAGCCATGAGAGAACTACTCTGCAAAGAGACTGCTGGCAAATTCTCTGGTCCTTTTGTTAATTTTTCCGTCTTCTCCTTGTCCTGTTTCTGTTGCAGTCTGCCCTGAAGAGATGGCTGAGCAAACGAAGATGTTGAGAGACTGTCATCCTCCCGAAAATCTGCAATACCACAAATAATTCAGTTCAAATTTTTTTAAAAGTATACATATATTAAAAGGAAACAGGAGGTACACTTGGTGCTGCTGCCTCATGCTGAGGGTTTATTCTTATTCTGTTCAATGTGTGTTTTATCCATCCATCCATTATCCAACCCGCTACATCCTAACTACAGGGTCACGGGGGGGTCTGCTGGAGCCAATCCCAGCCAACACAGGGCGCAAGGCAGGAAACAAACCCAGGGCAGAGCACCAGCCCACCGCAGTGTGTGTTTTATAATAATAATAATTCTTTGCATTTCTATAGCGCTTTTCTCACTACTCATAGCGCTCAGCAATTGCAGTGAGTAGTCTTGGCCTTGGTCAAGGGCCCAGCATAGCAGAGTCCCTATTGGCATTTACAGGATTCGAACTGGCAACCTTCCAATCGCCAGTGCAGATCTCTAGCCACCACTCCACCATTTTTGCATTTCATGTTCACTAGGCATTTACAGCATCTGGATATAGCCCACAGATTTGCCTGTTGTGTGTGCCAGTGTGCAGTGGACTGTCCTCCATTCTCTGGTTCATGTCTGCCTTGTGGCCGTGTTGTGCTGTAACAAATAAACATGTGTCTTTGGACTTCTAGATGTCTGTGTCCGGGTTGGTCTTTCACCCTGCTAATCCACCTACCTTGGTATCATCTGTGAACTTAACCAGCTTGTTACTTCTATTCCTATGATAGGCAGAGTGGTGGCTATGAGGCCAGAGATCTGCACTGGCAATCGGAAGGTTTCCGGTTCAAATCCTGTAAATGCCAATAGGGACTCTGCTCTGTTGAGCCCTTGAGCAAGCCCCTTAACCTGCAATTGCTGAGCGCTTTGAGTAGTGAGAAAAGCACTATATAAATGCAAAGAATTATTATTATTAAATCATTTCTATATATTAAAAATAGCAGCAGCTTCAGCACTCCCCCCTGCTGGATGCCACTCTAAACATCAGCCAAGTCTGATTTGGTTCCTCACACCCTCATCACCCTCTGCTTCCTGTGTCTGAGCCAATTCTGCACCCACCTACGTACATCACCCAGAACTGCCACTTCTTTTAGTTTGATGCCCAACCTCTCATGTGGCACCTCATCAAATGCTTTCTGATCATCCAGATCAATAATATCATCTGCTCCTTTTGTTGCCTCCTCATAGAATTCCAGCATGTTAGTCAAACATGACTTCCCTCTTCTGACCGCAAGCTAACTGTTCAGTTAAACTCCTGTCCTTGCCATGTGCTATTCAATATTATTCTTAATAATTCCTTCCATTAATTTTCCTGTGATGCACGTTAAGCTTATTGGCCTGTAGTTGTTTGAATTTGCCTGGTCACCCTTTTTATATAATAAGATAATATCTGCCGTTTGCCATTCCTTTGGAATATGCACCAAGGGTTCAAATACAGTTTGTACTCACTAACCTCCTTAAGAACATGAGGGTAAATACTATCTGGTCCTGGAGTAGCACCTAGCACAGAGCTGGTTTCTATGGCATGCGTGGTGCTGTTTTGGAGAAGCTGTGGTTTCCCATATGTGACCCTGCATTGGATTAAGCATGTTTGACAAAATTAGGATGATGATATATATCTGACTTCTTTACAGATTATTTCATGACTTGTTTATTATTTTGCTTTTGTTTTAATGAATGAGCATAGGTGCACTTTGACCTTTCAAAGCTGTTTGTCTCTCACTCCCTGCTGCACCCATTTTGGTTACAAACCACTAGGAGTTCGTGCAGATGGGGTTATGATGGGCAAAGCCACCGAGACATTGACTGCATTATATTATTCAGTGATCCACTAAACCCACTTATCGAGGGCAGGGGGCACAGCTGGAACCTGTCCCAGCAAGCAGTGGGCACATGTAGAAACAATCCATGATTAGTCAGAGAGTCAGCCCATTGCAAAGTGAACACACGCATGGACCAGTTTAGCACCGTGAGTTTATCTAACCGCCATGTCCAGGACTGTGGAAGAAAGCCCACATGCAAACACACCACACCGGGCACACCTGGGACGCTACCCACCCGACTCCTTACTATAAGGCTGCACCAGCACTACCTCTGTGCCACCATGCTGCAAATTCATTGATGACTGACATATTTACATTACATGTGGACTTCAAACACATTTAACACGGAGTGAGGGCGTTCAAGAAGCAACACCTTCATTTCGACTGGCATATAACCTGCAGGAAGAAAGTGAAACAACTGAGAGTGCTGGGGATGGGGGGCTTCCTAGAAGTGCATAGTGAATCGCCTTCCTGCCATATTCTGCACTGTACATCTTCTATATCAGGGGTCCCCAACTCCGGCCCTGGAAGGCTGCAGTGGCTGCAGGTTTTCTTAATGAGTGACCTGTTTTATCTGCTAATTAACTCCTTTTACATTCCTTTTAATTGACCTGCACTTGAGGACTCGGACCCCTTAATTCAGGGATCTCAAACTCCGGTCCTGGAGGATCACTGTGGATGCAGGTTTTCATTCTAACCCTTTTCTTAATCAGTGACCAGTTTTATCTGCTAATTAACTCCTTTTACATTCCTTTTAACTGATCTGCTCTTGAGGACTCAGACCTCTTCATTGTTTCTTTTTTCCTTAATTAGCAGCCAAACAATAATCCATCCATCCATTATCCAACCTACTATATCCTAACTATAGGGTCACGGGGGTCTGCTGGAACCAATCCCAGCCAACACAGGATCCAAGGCAGGAAACAAATGACAAACAATAATGAGGTACAAAATGAGCCAAAACAACTGGTGTCCATCGTACAATACCTGAAAATAGAGATAGATGAAGGTCTCTGGAATGTTGATCTCCTCTGATCCCCAAAACATTTTATCACTGCTCTTAGAAAAGAGAAAATCAACAATTTCAGAAATGTCTGTGATTGCACCATCACAGCAGCGACAAGCCATGGAATTAAATAACGGGTTTAATGAACGAGAAGACTCGGCGCCTAATGAAGCAACTGGCTGGAGTTTGAGGCCCTGACTTAGCTGGTCTTCTGTTGACCCACTAACTTCACGTTTCATTTCTGTTTGGGTGCCATTTAACTCTTTTAGGGCGGATATCGACTTTGGTCGACACAAGGGGTTGAGGGTGGATATCAGGGGCTGAGGGGGAAAGGAAGCCATCAATGTTGATAAAACTCACCGTTACATTATAGGTAGACCCTCTTTGCTCGGAGGACTGTTAGAACTCGTTGACTTGACGTTGAAACCCTGCATGGTGCTGTGAGACGTGTAGAGTAAGCAATGTCTAGAATGGCATCGACATCGGGCGATAGAGAGCGAAGCAAACGCACAAAGCAAAATACTCTGTGCATATTATTTATTGATCTTTTGCACATCATTGCTGAATCGGACTCTGACTTATCGACATCTGATTTTGATACAAGTGATCTGGAGATCGAAAACAAAAGTCAGCTGATCGTAGTGCTGGACGCGCTCGTGCAGCTGACGCACCTATGAAAAACGTTCACCCGGGGAGGACTACACAGACATCGATCTGTGGGAGACGAGCCAACAACTGGACTTTACCAAACGACACGGCCTGCTGGTGGACACTACCGATTAGCAGCCCCTCAACTGCTTCAAGCCATTATTATTTCCAGGAAGTGCCTTTCAACTTACGAGTGATGGGTCAAACATGTATGTACCTACCGTAGGGGCTCCTGGAACATAAAACAGAGTGACATTGGTCATAAATAAGTATTCTATGCTGATTTATGCGTGAAAACCACTGAGTTCCAACTGAGTTTTTTTACAAAAGGAAGTAAAAATAATTAGCCCTTAAAAGAGTTAAGGAAAGAAATGAAGCAATTCAGGGGAACAAATCTTTAAAAAAAAGTAAATGAATGCAAAAGGAGTTAATTAGCAGGAGAAACAGGTCACCAATTAAGAAAAGGGTTAGGATGAAAACCTGCAGCCACTGCGGTGCTGGAGTTGGGGACCCCTGGTCTATAATATCCAAGCACCACAATTCTCCTTGTATCTAAGAAAACAAAACTGAACTGTCTGAATGACGACAAAGCAGCGGGACTCACTCCAGTCCTGATGAAGATCTTGAACAGACCATCGCTGGGACAAACTAAACCGAATATTCCAGACAGTCCCGATCACCTCCACTTTGCGTATCACCACAACCAATCCACAGGGTATGCCACAGCCCTTAACAATCCATACCATCGTAGCACATCTGGATAATACACAACTGTTAGGACAGAGTTCTTGTTGATGGATTACACATCTGCATTTAACACTGGGGGACCAGTAAACTTCATTCAGGACTTGGCACCAGACTCTGGAACTGGAATGAGGACTTCTAAACTAACAGACCTCAGCACACGTACACTGGCACATCACATCCTCCTTGATGACCCTTCAACACAAGCACTCCAAAGGGTAGTGTGCTGAGCCCTCTACTATGACTGTGTGTCCAAACACAGCAGCAGCTCCACTGACACCACCATCGTAGGCCTGATCACCAAATTATAATAAGTAGGCTTATAATGAAGAGGTCTACCTGCTGACTCATGGATGAGAGGGAACAGTCTCAGCATTAATGTCAGCTAAACCAAGGAGATGGCCACAGACATGGTCAGAAAGCAAAAGACAGAACACACTCCAATGTACATTGCTGTGGAGAGGGTGAGCAGCTTTAAATGTTAGGTTAGGGTTATATATATATATATAGCGCCTTGATGTGTGGAGTACAAGTCACAGGAAGTTCTGCTCAAGCTTTATAACACACTGGTGAGGCCTCATCTGGAGTCCTTGGTGCAAAAAGGACGTAGCAGCACTAGAAAAGGTCCAGAGAAGAGCGACTAGGATGATTCGGGGCTACAGGGGGTGAGTTATGAGGGAAGATTAAAAGGGCTAAGCCTTTACAGTTTAAGAAAATGGAGATTAAGATGAGACCTGACTGAAGTGTTTAGAATGAGGAAGGGAATTAGTGCAGTGGATCTGGACAGTGACTTTAAAATGAGATCAACAAGAACATGGGGACACAGTTGAAAACTCGTGAAGGGGAAATTTCACACAAACATCAGGAAGCATTTCTTAACACAGAGAACCACAAAGACTTGGAATAAGCGACCAACTAGTGTAATAGACAGTCGGACTTTACTCAGGTGAAAACAAGTTTAGAAAATTGATGGATGGATTTTTCCCAACTGTTCTGTTGAGACATAAAACAAAGAATTTCGAAAATCTTGACAATATGTTTGACGTGACTGTAAGGAAAGAAATGTGAGCAGGTCCCAATTGGATGCTTTAGCATGTTTTAGGAATCCAGTTCCAGAGTGAATGTCTGTGAACATCACCACCCAAAAGCGAATCATTCAATCCAAATTCAATTTGGCACAGTCATTGGCAATGGAAAATTCTAGAAGTCTATCGAGTGTCAGTCCAATTGCTCCAATGGATATTGCTATACATGCACAAGTGCATATACTATTGATGTGTGTGTGCAGTACATACAGAGATATTCACATACAGGAGAAGTACTGTGGTGGAGTCAGAATGTCCCCTTTTCACAGTTTCAAAGGACTTACACATCCCTGAGCACAATCTGACCTCCGTCAGAGTCCCGTCCACCTGTGTGTCAGTCTGTTGTGAGTCCGCGCCGTGTTAAACAATAAAACACGTCAAACCATTCGAATGAACCTCTCCACAGCTATTAACATCCAGGAAATCACAAAAGCTTTTCAATTTTGAGCAAAATTATTCCTGCAAATTTTATCACACAGATTTAATGATTTGACCCTTAACTGCAACACAAATGAGAAAAATGACGCTTTTTAAAAAGATACCATTCTTCAGTGTCATTAAATATAATCCAATATTGGCCTGCAATGTGGTATTTCAAAGGCTTAATTTACAGCTTTATGTAGGGAAACGTTTACATTTTGCTTCAATTTACTGTTTAGGCCAGCTAATGCTAGTCGTCATGCACCAGAGCACCTGGTCTCTAATTAAAATCAGTCAAACGTTTGTTGAGTTCTCATTTCCACTCGCTAAAAACATCACGTAAATCACTATTAGGGTCTGCATGTGTTTCCAGTTTGACTTTCTCCTGCAGTGCATTTAATCCCATTACTTACTTATTTCGACGCTCCGAGGTGGCTGCTGCTCTTCTGCTTCTCTCCCATCTCCTTCAGCGATTTTCTCTTCCAATGCAGATGTGTCAGTATTCACTTCCGTAGAATGCTGCTGGGTAGCCAGTTGACCAGCATTAGTGACCCAAGGTTGTAATCCACAGCGAGATTCTTCACTGATCTCACTCCCAGTTTCGTGGTTTTGCCATTGAAGACGGGCTGAGAAATCTTCCGGATCTTCAACTTTAACGTCGACAATCTCCCCCTCAGATGACTCCTCCTCCTCTTCCTCTTTAAAAGCAGAAACTCTTCCCGCACGGTCCTCCAGCTTCACGCACAAATCCAGAGGGGCTCCCCACTCACAGTCCTCTTGTTTAATGTGGGCTAGTCTTTGATCTATGACACCATCTGTGGCTAGGGCCATGTTCTGTGTGAAACGCTTCTCTTCCCCCAACGTGTCCCCCCTTTCTCTTCCAGGATTCCTTTCTCACATGGACAGTCCTGTCCTGGAGGCCATTAGACACCTCACCGTATGGCTGTGTGAACTGGCAAGGAGGCGCCTTTTTCCCCTGTCAAAATAAAAGTGATAGAATTACTTCATAAAGTCATCACAAGGACTTGATGTGTTGTTGATTGAAACAAACTAAAGAACATATGCAAACGTTTCAAAATGCACACCTTTTTTTCCCCCCACTTTGACTCATTTCATACTAGCAGCATAGGTTTGATTAGAGTGGTCCAAATTTAATGATGAAACATCTGGAGGACAGATGTGACCTAAATTAAAACCACCATTTTAAAGAAATGAGGTCTGTGAAGTACTGATGTGAAACACCTGAATTACAGCGAAACCAACAGAGATACCAGTGAATGAGAACACATTAATGAGGTAAATGCATTGTGTCAAGTTTGACAGCATTGTAAAACATTAATAAACCAGTTGACAGTCTCAGTGGACCTCGTCGCTCCTCATCTGTTCTACCCACTGTGATAGATGGCTGGCAGTTCATTCTGGACGGGACGTCCCAGAACTAAAAGAATGGAGAAGGGCAGCATTTCCAGGACACTGCCTCCCCCAGGACGCTAGGTGGCAGCTACCCTTGACAGTAAATGTGCCCCGGATTCCCTCAGGGCATCATGGGACATGGAGTCGATATTCTAAGCCCTGTTGGGTGCCACCAGGGGGAGCTCATAAAGGACCTGGGGACTCCTACTTTTCTTATAACCCAGAAGTACTTCAGAGTCACGAGGACGGAAGCCCACAGTGCTTTCGGGCACTTCCGGGTCAAGGAAAATAAAAAGGACTGATCGAGTCCAAACAAGGACAGCTGGAGTTGGGAGATTGGGTGATGAAGCTGCTGGGAGTGAAGGATAGTTATTGTTGTATTGTGATTATTGATTTTTGGATTTTGGAGAATTGTGGTGAGTGTGGTGCTTTGTGCATTTTATTGGAGAAAATAATAAAATATTCTACTTGGTGCTTTTATACGTGTGTCCAGGTCGTCTGTCTGTGGGGTTTCACATGGCAACAGCGACCCCTAGCGTCCACACCACCTAATGCTCCTTTCTCTAAAGCACTCCTCTTATCACTCCTCTTTGTACTCCACTTTCCCTCTCTTCCTTGCTGTTGACCTTGGCTCCAGCTTACCTCTGCAATCAATGGACGGCTTTAATGCCCTCCTGATGTCTCTTCTATCTAAACACCAAAACAAATTTTCTGGCTTGGGGTAGCCCAATGTTTTCTCCTTGTGGTGATAATGCATACCATGTTAACTGACCTCATTAACGTCATTTCCTCAGACTTCTTTTCTTCTCTTGCACCTTCAATAAAGTCTTCTAGATGTTCGTGTGATTCAACAACTCTTTTGGAGGTTGAAGCAAACATCTCTCAAATCTGGATTCCTTTGTCGGTTTATGATACTGAAAGAAGAAAACACAGATGCTATATCCAAAGGCGGTGTACTCGGGGTTACTGTTTACGACACAAATTGCACACAAACAAATCCAAAATTGTAGATTATTTTGGGATGGCACCTTGGTACAGTTGCTTAGCAGAAGTACTGCAATCAACTTTTATGAAGAGAGAATTCTTCTTAAATGCTTCCCTGATGGGTGGCACGGTGGTGCAGTGGGTAACGCTGCTGCCTCGCAGTTAGGAGACCCAGGTTCACTTCCCAGGTCCTACCCGCATGGAGTTTGCATGTTCTCCCCGTGTCTGCGTGGGTTTCCTCCCACAGTCCAAAGACATGCAGGTTAGGTGCATTGGCGATCCTAAATTGTCCCTTGGTGTGTGCTTAGTGTGTGTGCCCTGTCGTGGGCTGGCGCCTTGCCCGGGAATTTGTTCCTGCCTTGCGCCCTGTGTTGGCTCCGGCAGACCCCTGTGATCCTGTGTTAGGATATAGCGGGTTGGACAATGACTGACTGACTGTTTCCCTCATCCCACATATTTGGTTTGAACACCCTCTGATTGTATATACTCTCCCTATATGTCTGGTTGGCATTTCCTCAGGTACTTCTTTCTTTACCACCTCACATCCCAAAAACGTACAGTTAAGGCTGAATGGTGATGCTAAATCAAAGCCGTGTGAGTGTAATCAGAACATAAGTTTAAAAGTTTAATATGTCACTGTGCTCTGAACAAAAAATATTTTATAAATCCACTCACATGTACAGCTAACACAAGGCCAGATTTAGCACACAGGGGCTCATTATTTAGGACCGCTAGACCAGCATTAGAAGGGAGAACGCTGAAAATGGGCAACGTTCACTATTTCTGTGTGCATGAAATTGTATCTTCTCTTTGCCTTGTTTGGAAAGGCATGATTTACCTAAGGGAGGGCCTGCATATGGAGAAAGAGTATAAAGCCTTGGCACACCTTTGAAGCCGACGGACGGATGGAAAATAACGTCATCCAATGCTGAAAATCCTTCCAAAGCAGAGACGACAATGGCAGACTGTATACATCGAGCTCCCACCCCAGTAAAAGAGTCTTGTTATGGCTTCCTTTGTTTGTAATGCAGCAAAAAGTGTCATTAAAGAAAGCTAAGTTATTTTCTCTTATGTGATTACTTACCGCCATATCACTATTGGAGGGGTATTGCCTTTTAATATTATATCTATATATAGTTTCGGGTTACTTAAGATGCCACAATTGCAAAAAAACGTATTCCAACCAGGGAGCTAGTGCCTCCTACAGAAAAACAGTGAGTGTGTTGCGAGTGATTGACTGGTGTCTGATACTGGTGGGATAGATTCCAGCACCCTTAGGACCTTAGATTGGACAAGCAGGTTGAAAAATGAATGGAAATGTTAGCTGTGGGACTGTTAAGTTATCTACAGTAACATACCCGTTTAGTCCAATTCAGTGCTGTGGGAGGCCATATTCTGTCCAAGCAGCACTTAGTGACAGGCAGGAAGCGGTCCTTCTCTCTCTTTCTTTCTTTCACACACACACACTTTCAAATTCATGCAATGGCTAATTTTGAATCACCAGCTAACCCGGACTGCACACGACTGGGTGACACAAAAGGAGAAACCTGGGAGGAGACCCACACAGACATGGAGAGACCATGAAAGCTTCACACTGGCAATGACTGGGCAACGAATGCAAGTGAAGGATGTTGGATCGGTGATGAAGCAGAGCTACCAACTGGGATATTGTGTGGCTGGGCTCATTAAGAAAAATACATTAGAACAGGAAAGCATTCATTACATGGAAACGTTCAAAACATTTTATTGATAGCAGTTGTCGTAATCTTTGCAAATTCTCTTGCCCCATTTTTCTGTCTCCTACAGAGAGATAAAAGTTATCCATTTATTACTATACATCCAGCTGTTCACCAAAAGAAACCAATGGGGCCGAGTTCATTTAAGTTTTAAATGCCGGTCCGGACACTCCCTCTGTGGAGTCTGCATGCTCTCCTCGTGTCTGTGTGGCTTTTACTCCCACATCTCAAGGACACGTAATCAGAATCAGAAAAAACTTTATTAATCCCGAAGGAAATTACTTATGTTACAACTAAACAACAGACAAGGGACATGTTACACTAAGAGCAAGCATAAAGTAATCATGTAAATATAAAGTATACAGTAATAAATGTAACTATCAAACTAGAGTGTTGCACCTTAAGTTAATATTGCACATTCTGAGAACAAATAAGGTGATTCTCATGTGAAGAGAAGACAATTTATTGCACAAGAACAGATAGTATGTTGCACATTTCAGGTACATGAAAAATGAAACTGGATATCCAATAAAGAAAAAGGGTAATAAAGCAGGGGTGCCCACACTTTTTTGGCTTGCGAGCTACTTTTAAAAATGACCAGGTCGAAATGATCTACCTACATTAAAAATGATAGATATCTATATATCTATCTATATCTATATATATATATCTATATATATATATAT
>JANRMT010062807.1:2237615-2289219 GCA_026402145.1 Polypterus bichir lapradei
CTTGTTATGCCCAAATAACTCAATTTTAGTTTCATCAGTCCACAGCACCTTATTCCAAAATGAAGCTGGCTTGTCCAAATGTGCCTGAGCAGACCTGAAGCGGCTCTGTTTGTGCTGTGGGCGGAGAAAAGGCTTCCTCTGCATCACTCTCGCATACAGCATCTCCGTGTGTAAAGTGCGCCGAATGGTTGAACGATGCACAGTGACTCCATCTGCTGCAAGATGATGTTGTAGGTCTTTGGTGCTGGTCTGTGGGTTGACTCTGACTGTTCTCACCATTCGTCGCTTCTGTCTATCCGAAATCTTTCTTGGTCTGCCACTTCGAGCCTTAACTTGAACTGAGCCTGTGGTCTTCCATTTCCTCAATATGTTCCTAACTGTGGAAACAGACAGCTTAAATCTCTGGGACAGCTTTCTATATCCTTATCCTAAACCATGATGGTGAACAATCTTTGTCTTCAGGTCATTTGAGAGTTGTTTTGTGACCCCCATGTTGCTACTCTTCAGAGAAAATTAAAGGAGGAGGGAAACTTACAATTGACCCCCTTAAATACTCTTTCTCATTATGGGATTCACCTGTGTATGTAGGTCAGGGGTCACTGAGCTTACCAAGCCAATTTGAGTTCCAATAATTAGTTCGAAAAGTTTTGGAATCAATAAAATGACAACGGTGCCCAAATTTATGCACCTGCCTGATTTTGTTTGAACAATTATTGCACACTTTCTGTAAATCCAATAAACTTCATTTCACTTCTCAAATATCACTGTGTGTGTCTCCTATATGATATATTTAACTGACATTTTTTATCGTAACAACCAACGATTTATACAGGAAAATAATTACTATTAACAAGGTTGCCCAGACTTTTGCATCCCACTGTATGTGTATATATATATATATATATATATATATATACACACACATACTGAGTTACTTTATACATAAATATATATATTGTCGTACCTTACATAACTGAATAACCCTTCTGGCACAATAACAATTCAATACATTTATGGTCACTACAGTATTTGGATTTAATAATCTTCATATGGGAAAAGGCTGACTCGCATAAATAAGTAGAGCCAAATGATGCAGTCAAGGAGGTAGCACATTTCCTCATGTTTGGGACACCCCATCTAGCATATGCACCTGACCATAGGTTGGAGCTCCACGACAAAGGCTTTGAATTAGCAGAGGAATGAGCGAGTACAGGTTTTGAGTTTTTAATACATTTTGAAATCTTCCGTGTCTTCACTTAGCCATTATTATGTTATGTAGATTGATGGGCAAAAAATGGCAAACTAGTCCATTTAAAATTAAATCCACAACACAATAAAGTGTGCACAGAGTGAAGGGGTCTCAATGCTATATGCTATAAACTCATAGCACCTTCTGAAATCATTCAGACCCTTCACTTTATTCACATTTTTTTATGCTATAATTATTTAAATTAATTTAAATTTAAGCCCCAATAAAGGCAAAATACGTGTCATGCATTCTTTGTATTATTTGGCAGATACTGTATTTATATATATATATATACAGTGTATTTATATATATATATATATATATATATATATACAGTGTATTTATATATATATATATTATATATATACATACATACATACACACACACACACTATACATATTTATATATACAGTATAAAGCTGTGTCTGTGAAGCAGAGTAAGCCAAAATGGCATCTGATGGGCCAAAGATGTAAACAATTCGCTAATGCTGCATTTTATTTATTTTTTATTTATTTTTGAGCAGGGCTAGACTTTGTCTGTTCCAGAAATAAAGATTTGACGAGAAGTCTCTCCCTTCCGTGATCCGGTTCAGCGACGCTCTGGTGATCTGATTCAAGACATTAAAGGTCAGTGGACAGAACGACTCTGGCGGGGTGAAAAGTCCGCACTGTGACGAATCGGCCGATATAAGAGGGTCTATTTATGGAAAAAGTGTTTTGATTCATTGCAATTCCTACAGCTGCTAAATGTCAGGAGACGTAACGTTCGGGCGCCGAGGCGCAATGGTAGCGCTGCTGCTTCGCCATAAGGAGAGCTTGGGGTTCGTGTCCCGAATCCTCCCGACGGAGAAAGGGCTTTGAGTAGCAAGAAAAGCGCCATCTAAATGTAAAGAATTATGACCTTCATGATACAAGGGGGCCGGCACGGTGGCGCAGTGGTAGCGCTGCTGCCTCGCAGTTAGGAGACCCTCCAATGCGTGGAGTTTGCATGTTTTCCCCGTGTCTGCGTGGGTTTCCTCCGGGTACTCCGGTTTCCTCCCACAGTCCAAAGACATGCAGGTTAGGTGTATTGGCGATTCTAAATTGGTCCTAGTGTGTGTGTGTGCGCGCGCGCGCGCCCTGCGGTGGACTGGTGCCCTGCCCGGGGTTTATTTCCTGCCTTGTGCCCTGTGTTGGCTGGGATTGGCTCCAGTAGACCCCCCGCGACCCTGTAGTTAGGATAATGGATGCAACGAGCGCAGAAAATAAAAGTTTAAGAACCGCGTGTCTAACTGGCCAATTTCAGAAGTTCTATGGCATTTATTTGTCCCGTGCAGCAAACAGCCATCATTTTTTCCCACAAACAGCTGCCTGGTTGGAAGACACAGAGATGGGACAGCTCACTTAACCTGGTGTATATATGTTGCATGCTAAGTGTAGTTTTTCCTTTTGCATGTGCGTTTTAACTGATATAGTCAACTGTCCAGAGGGGACGCGCCAGTCATAATGTCACTGTACTACGTGCACTATGTAATTGGCGGATGGGACAAGACATGTGAACTTGAACTTAAAATAACGAGAGTCTGTGAAAGTATTATGAGCGTGCACGTTAACAAACGGGGGAATGTTCGCGTAGAACTTCCAACATGGAACTCCATAATTAAACTAAACTCGGACTGAATGCTAATCCCAGGACAGGACGGGCGGCCCGTGTGAATGCAAAATGGGCGAATGAAAGCAAACGGGGAACGCGGTGCGTCAAAACTGAAGGACCTCGTCTAGTCTTCTCTCTTAGCCCATTCACGCCTCCCCCCTCTGTATATCTCTGTGTGTCTTTCCGTCCCGTCCCGTCACTACCACCACCTCTCATCTTCTCCTCTAGAGACTCCCAGCCCAACCCTGTCCTTGTGTCCCCCCGAGATCCCTGCCCTGCTCCTCTCATCTTATCTTCCGTCTACTGTCGATTCGTCTCCCCCTCGACATTTCCGCATTGACCCGATACCCCCGCTGCTCACCGACACTCCTCCTCCTTTTTCTCTCATTATCTTTTGCTATTCCTGTTTCTTCTTCTGCTCCCTTTTGTCTCTGAAAGTGCCGACACGAGCCGTCCGCTGGTGGAATTAAACAAAGAGAAACAAAACGAGTCATCAGCCTGCGACTCGGGGGGTGAGCAGTTGTTGCTGCATGGGTGTCATTTCCAGTTTTTTTTTAAATCGGGTGAATACTGTCATCTAGTGTACAGCGGGAGAATTTGTTTTTCTATATTTCTATTCTCTCTATCCACAAGATCCGTTTCTTCACAACACCAGACACTTTAGAACACAAGTGTCGAACTCCAGTCCTGGAGGGCCGCAGTGGCTGCAGGTTTTCATTCTAACCATCTTCTTAATTTGTGACCAGTTTTTGCTGCTAATTACCTTCTTTTGAATTAATTTTAATTACCTTGACTCAGGCCCCTTAGTTGTTTGCTTTTTCTTAATTAGCAGCCAAACAATAATGAGACACAAAACAAGAATTCATATAACCATCTCACCTGTGCCCATCACAAAATATGTGAAAATAAAGAAAGGTGGAGGTCTCAGTAAGGCTGATCTCTCAGCTCACTAAAACATTGTGACAGTGGCTTTAGAAAAAACAGAAGAAATAAACACTTCTGGAAATGTCTGCCGTGGCAGAATGAGAGCACCAACAAGCCATGGAATTAAATCATGAGTTTAATTAACAGCAAGAATCTGCTTCTCATTGTGAAAATGGTTGGAGTCTAAAACCCTGATTTAGCTGGTCATCTGTTGGCTTGTTTCATACCTCATTTCTGTTTGGCTGCCATTTAATGAAGAAAGGAATCAATTCAGCAGCAAGAATCCTTAAGAACAGGGCTATTAAAATGAAGAGAACAGGAGTTAATTAGAAGTGAAAACTGATCACTGATTAGGAAATGGGTTAGAATGAAAACCTGCAGCCACTTCGGAGTTCGACACCCCTGCTTTAGAACTAAATAATGAGGTCTGGCGATGAACAGGCAATCTCCGAAGAGTTGACATTCAATGCTGTCAGGGTGGTATCAAGTCCTCTGTGGTTGGGTTAAGCAGTTTTGTGAATGATGATAATTTATCCATTTTCTACACCCGCTTTTCCAGAGGAGGGTACTTGGGATGCTGGAGCCTATCCCAGCTAGCATAGCACACAGGGCAGGAACAAATCCCGGACAAGACGTGAGCCCATCTCAGGGGTAACGATTTGCAATAAACATAATACACATAAAAGTAGTGATCATGAAAATAGAATCATTACTAGGAACTCCGGACCTAAACTTGATGAAGGAAGGACTGAAAGACAAAAAGTGAAGTTCACATTAATGTTTCTATGTATTGGGTCGCCCAGTGACTGGTGACAGGAAGACAGCAAATTTTTGCTTTGTTTCAAGGGGTCTCTCCCTGTCTATGAATCGAACTGCTTGCAGCGGTGATAAAAGCCTGGTCCACCCACTACAAAATTCCTCTATCTATCCTCTGTCATTCCGGCCAGGTAAAAGTCCTGGCTGTCCATCACAATGCATATTAGGGACGCCTTCAAAGTGGAAGGACCAGAAGAGAGAACAAGCATAGGGCATAATCTCCCCCGGATTGCTAGATGGTAGGTCCCCTGATTGCTGCAGTGCCATGGATTCCCACAGGTCTTCATGGGAGGTTTGGTGCTGCCAGGGGATGCAGCAGTGGCTGCAGAGCCCTACTTTGTTGGTCTCCCATCTCACCTAGAAGTACTTCCTTCTGGACCATGCTAACTGGCCACCTGAAGCATTTCCGGGAGCAGGATAAAAGGAGCCAGCTAACACTGGTCCAGAAGCCAGAGTCGGGAGGTGGTGGAGGACAAAGTTTACTGGAGGAGAGTGGAGGCAGACAGAGGAAGAGAAGAGACAGAGAAAGGAACACAAAGACAAAGTGCTGTGTGTGCTTTATAGACTTCTTCTGCTTTATACTGTGCTGGGTTTTCCACGGCACTTTGTGCTATGCTGAGTTTCCAACAGCAAAATAAAAGCATTTGTGGTGCTGGAGCTTGTAATTGCGTTTGTCTGTGTCAGGTGTTGGGGAGCTGTGCGCCCCCTGCAGGCCACTATATATATATATATATATATATATATATATATATATAGTGTGGTCCATGGCCAGCTTTGTATCCCGGCCAATACCCCCAGGCCGCTAGAGGGAGCCCTCACATTCCAGTGGAGCCTCATGGACATTGTAGTTTTTATGGACAGCCCTGCTGGATACCATGGGGGCCACCAGGAGCTGCTATAGGGAGGCTTGGGGAGTGTTATTTGCCCTATGCCCCGGAAGTACTTCCAAGTCATGTAAACGGAAGGAATGATGTACTTCCGGGGTGAGGAAAAGGACTTTTATCTGACCCGGAAGTGATAAGGAATTATGGACTAAAGGATGAGAACACTTCTGGGTCGGGAACTATAAAAGGACCATGAGAACTCCCAGACAATGAGCTGAGCTGGGTGGTAGGAGGGCAACGCATCTGGGAGTGGAGGATTGATTTATTATTGTTGTTGTATTGATTAATGAATAGTGTAGAGTGGAAGGTGCTTAGTGCACATTATTATAATAAAAATAATTATTGTGGCACTTTTACCTGGTGTTTGGCGTGGTACCTGAGGGTTCAAGGGAGCGATAGCGCCCCTTACTGCTACAATAGATAAATATGTATACACACACTCATATATATATATATATATATATATATATATATATAAATATTATGGGATGCCAAACAGGCAAATACAATGATTTTCTGAATATATAAAGTCAGCGTCCTGAATTTACCTCGGACGTTAGCGCTTGAGGGGAAGCCTCAGAGGCCACAATTTAATATTTACATATTTATATCTGGAAGTTGTCTGTGATTCCACTCAGATAAATAAATATTTCTAATTAAACATATATTCTTTACCTATAGTGCTACACCAACAACCTTTATATCAATATTTTTTCTCACCTTATACCATTTCTTATAATAATTTGTAAATAATAGGGATTCTCAGAGGATATCCACTATATTATTTTTAAATATAATTTTATTAAGGTGTATAACTATTTAAATTAAAAAAAAAAAAAAACATTGTAAAGCACTTTACAACAAAATTAAAACAATATATTTGTTTTCTTTAGGACTTGTATACTGCTATACACTCTAATCACAAACTTAACATCGCCCTTTTTGGGGATGAGACCTCGGACATCAGCGCTTGAGGGGAAGCCCCAGACGTTGAGCCACGGCGGCTGGTTTGCTCATCTGACAGGCTGTTGATGGGAGTATTACATGTATAGGTCTGACCAGAATTACACACGTTACCTGGTAGGTAATCACCCAAATGAGATGTGATCAGACCTATGCATGTAATACTCCGATCTTCACCCTGCCGAGTAAGCGAACCAGCCACCGTCGCCCAGCCTCAGGCGCTGATGCCAGAGATTCGATCCCTATAAGGGGAAGCAAAAATGCGAGCCCCCCAAATAAGTGCAAAACATGTGTCATGCACTCTTTGTATTATTTGGCAGGTTCTGTATATTTATAGTGAAAGACATGGGGACTGGGATCCTGGCTGGAAATGTGCCGGGATCCTTACCCGGCATGGAAGGACAGGGGCGGCTTGTTTAGGGCATTGTCCTCTCTGAGGCACTAGATGGATTACAGCACTACCACAGGGCACATTGGGAACTGCAGTTTGTTGGCTCAGCCTTACTGGGCTCTGCGGGTGCCACCAGGGGATGCAGAAGGGTCTAGCATGCCCTATGTCGGTGGGATTCAGCCTCACCCAGAAATACACCAAAAGTACCCCGAGCTTTATATAAAAGCAGCTGCCAGCCTTAACCCCAGGAGGCACAGTCTGGAGGAGGAGGAGGACAAAGCTTGCTGGAGGAGACAACGGAATTGCCTAGTGTAAAAGTGTGGCTGTGATGTGGGAAACATTAGCTGTAAGAGTTTTACACAACAAAACCCTTTCTTCACCTTAGGACTTGTGTCTGAGCCTTTGTGTCGGGAGTTTGGGAAGCTGGAGCGCCTCCTAAGGACCACAATATATATTACACATCTCAACGCTACTTTCGTGTTCCATGGTTTACTGACTTTGAATTGGAACTTTTTATGACTGATGATTTTAACATTACTGGACACGCCCATTTTTAATTAACTTTTTTTTATTACTATATCTTTTTCCATTGTCTCTCACTGGAAAAAAAAAAAAAAACAATGGGGATGAATGGTGTAATATTTTAAATGTGATAATTAATTCTAGTCATTTTTTCAATAAACATATAGATTTTAATATTTTATCACTTGGCAATACACGTCAGATTCATTTAAATCATAGCGTCATGATATATGCTAAGAAATCCTACCACTGACAGGAATGACATCATTTAAAAGTTGCTCATCACCAATCAATAGTTTATCTTAGCTTCATAATGAACATGTCAGACTGTTTTAAATGAGCATTCAACAACATTAGATACTAGCCGACGCCCGCCGTAGCATACGGTGGTGTAAGAATAGGAACGGAAAAAGGTTAGAAAGGAATTCAGAAATCAAGAAGAAAGAAATACTTCTTGAAAAACGCAGTTGTGAATAGGTGTTTTGCTGGAGACGACAGATAATGAGTCGAAAGATCTAACCGTAGAAAAAGCCACGTACAACTGACCGTGGTTGAAGACTGGTTGTTGCAGTTTAACGCAAATCTTTGCAAACGTAATACAAGGCGGGATGTTGGGGTCGTGTTTGAAGTAAATGACAATGGTAGCATGGAGAATCTCGGAAACAGCTTGAATTTCAGCTTCACCACCATAAACTCCAGATGTTGCCATGTATTGATAGTACTCATGACTTGTTGTGATAACTCGACTTGCGTTGGAAAGAATAGGATGGACGTCTCCAAATCTGTCCCAATGTGATGCAACGAAATCTACTGCCCTATGTCGTAGTGAGAGTGCATTGCCTTCGTCAACCGTTTGTGTCAAGAAATAACCCACTGATAGGAACAGGCGGTTGCCGGATCCCGGAATAGAGATGACGTTGTACAAAAAAACAGTCGACAGAGAAGATAGGGTCGTTCATTTTATAACAAAGTCTTAGGAAACAACCGTCACAGTATAATGAAAATTGCAAGGAGTGAAACCAATGCCAATGGTCGAGAGAGTACCTTCCTGTAGCAGGCTACGGAAAAGAATCCCAGGCGCACACATGGCCGAATTGTAAGGTCACGCGGTCAGACTAGATATCGGGGGGGTGACATGACACCAATGGGGTTATGAGAGAGGAGCGGGGAACGCAGTAGTCAGAAGGAGGAATAGGAATTGAGAAAAGCAGCGTGGGGGTGTATGGGAGGCCGCAGGCAGCGTGGGGAAGGGTTTGGAAGAGGACGAATAGGAATCGAGAAATGCCATGTGGGGGGACCGCTTTTGAAGAGGAAGCAGGACGAACCAGAAGAGAAATATACAGTCATGGCCGAAATTATCGGCACCCCTGGAATCTTCCCAGAAAATGCACCATTTCTCAAAGAAAATTGTTGCAATTCCAAATGTTTTGGTATACACATGTTTATTTCCTTTATGTGCATTGGAACAACACAAAAAAAAAAAAAAAACAGAGAAAAAAAGCCAAATCTGACATCATGTCACACAGAACTCCAAAAATGGGCCGGACAAAATTATTGGCACCCTTAACTTAATACTTGGTTGCACACCCTTTGGAAAAAATAACAGAAATCAAGCGCTTCCCATAACCATCAACAAGCTTGTTCCACCTCTCAACTGGAATTTCCGACGACTCTTCTTTTGCAAACTGCTCAAGGTCTCTCAGATTTGAAGGGCGCCTTCTCCCAACAGCAGTTTTGAGATCTCTCCATAAGTGTTCAATCGGATTTAGATCCGGACTCATTGCTGGCCACTTCAAAACTCTGCAGCGCTTTGTCTTCAGCCATTTCTGGGTGCTTTTAGAGGTATGTTTGGGGTCATTGTCCTGCTGGAACACCCAAGACCTCTGACGCAGACCCAGCTTTCTGACACTGGGCCCTACATTGCACCCCAATATCTTTTGGTAGTCTTCAGATTTCATGATGCCTTCCACACAGTCAAGACATCCAGTGCCAGAGGCAGCAAAACATCCCCAAAACATCTTCAAACCTCCACCATGTTTGACTGTAGGTACCATGTTCTTTTCTTCATAGGCCTCATTCCGTTTTCTGTAAACAGTAGAATGATGAGCTTTACTAAAAAGCTCTACCTTGGTCTCATCTGTCCACAAGACGTTCGCCCAGAAGGATTTTGGCTTCCTCAAGTACATTTCGGCAAACTCCAGTCTGGCTTTGTTATGTTTCTGTGTCAGCAGTGGGGTCCTCCTGGCTCTCCTGCCATAGCGTTTCATTTCGTTCAGATGTCGATGGATAGTTTGAGCTGACACTGTTGCACCCTGAGTCTGCGGAACAGCTTGAATATGTTTTGAAGTTGATTGGGGCTGTTTATCCACCATTCGGACTATCCTTCATTGCAGTCTTTTATCAATTTTTCTCTTCCGTCCATGTCCAGGGAGATTAGCTACAGTGCCATGTGTTGTGAACTTCTTGATTATGTTGTGCACAGTGGACAGAGGAACATGAAGATCTCTGGAGATGGACTTGTAGCCGTGAGATTGCTGAGATTTTTCCACAACTTGTGTTCTCAAGTCCTCAGACAATTCTCTGCTCTTCTTTCTGTTCTCCATGCTTAGTGTGGCCCACTCAGACACACAACAGAAAGGCTGAGTCAACTTGTCTCCATTTTAACTGACTTCAGGTGTGATTGCTATATTGACAGCACCTGTTTCTTGCCACAGGTGAGTTCAAGCGAGCATCATATGCTTGAAATAAAACGATTTACCCACAATTTGGTAAAGGTGCCAATAATTTTGTCCGGCCCATTCTTGGAGTTCTGTGTGACATGATGTCAGATTTGGCTTTTTTTCTCTGTTTTTTGTGTTGTTCCAATGCACATAAAGGAAATAAACATGTGTATACCAAAACATTTGGAACTGCAACAATTTTCTGGGAGAAATGGCGCATTTTCTGGGAAAATTCCAGGGTTGCAGATAATTTCAGCCATGACTGTATATAAGAGATGCTACAAAAAAAAAAAAACACTTCTGCATGGTTTTGTTTCTCTTTGAGCGGTAATTTCATGAACTCATAACAGTCCACTAAGCTTCATCTTCACGGTGGTGTGGGCCAGCCTAAGGCATGAGGCTTAGTTGCCTTGGTTATTTTATAGCAACTTGCACTCATTGCCTTTGGTGGAACCAAAACCACCTCAGATAAGCATGGTGTCTCGATTTAAGAGTCCTTCTTGCGAAGCGAGCTTCATGGAATACCCCCTTGGTGTTACCCTACTGAATCCTCTGATATCCAGTTGATTTCAAGGTTCCTTCGATGGCAGCAACTTGTCCAGATCCTTCATTTAAAAAGATAAAAAAAAAAAAAAAAGCACAACCATTTGACCTTTGGAATACGGGTCTTGCTGCGAAATGCATGTTAGCTCTTCTTGTACAATATCGGGATTCCCCTTTTCACTCCGCACTTTGTCTTATACTCTTCCAGAATCCATGAGCATCATCACAGCTGGAGGTGAGCATTCACACATGTTTATTAACAAGAACACGGGTACACAGGTGGACTGTTTCTAAAGGAAAATTATTATTATTATTATTAAATAGCAGTCAGTCCTTCATGCTGCATAATTTTGTGAGTTCTTGTGTGGTTGTTCAGATGGCTTATTTGTGAGAATCTTTTGCCACATTCAGGACAGCAGTGTGGCTTTTCTCCTGTGTGAACTTTCTTATGTTTCTGAAGATAGCTATTACAGGAGAATCTTTTGCCACATTCAGAACAATAATAAAGTTTCTCGCCACTGTGAATTTTTGAGTGGATCTGAAGGCTGTTTCTTTGGGAAAATCGTTTGCCACATTCAGAACAGCTAAATGGCTTCTCTCCCGTATGAATTCTTATGTGCTGCTGAAGCGCACTACTCCCAGAGAAGTGTTTGCCACATTCAGTACAGCTATATGACTTTTCACCAGTGTGAATTTTTGCATGTCTTTGGAGACTGCAACTGTCCGAAAATCGCTTGCCACATTCTGAACAGCAATAAGGTTTTTCTCCCATATGGTTCCTTGTGTGGATCTGAAGACTACGTCTTTGTGAGAACTGTTTACCACATTCTGCACAGTGATAGGGCTTCTCTCCAGTGTGAATTCTCATGTGGATAATAAGACTGTTGTTGTTTGAAAAACACTTGCCGCATTCTGAACAGGGGTGAGGTTTATCACCAGCATGGATTCTTTTATGTTTACGAAGGCCACTACAGTTTGAGAATTGTTTACCACAGTCGGGGCAACAATAGGGTTTTTCTCCAGTGTGAATCCGTATGTGGCACTGAAGATGGCCGATTTCTGAAAACCTTTTCCCACATTCTGAGCAGCAATAAGGTTTCTCTCCCGTATGAATTCTTGTGTGTTTATAAAGAGTACTTCTGTGTGAGAACAGTTTGCCACATTCCAAACAACAGTGAGGTTTCTCTCCAGTGTGGATTCTGATGTGGCTCTGAAGTTGACTAATTTCTAGGAACTGTTTGCCACACTCATTACAACTATAAGGCTTTTCTCCAGTGTGAATTCTCAAGTGCCTTTGAAGCCTATTTAGAAACGAGAATCCTTTACCACACTCAGAACAGCAATAAGGCTTTTCTCCAGTGTGAATTTTGGCATGTTTACGAAGACTACTACTAAGGGGAAATCCCTTGCCACATTCAGAACAGCAATATGGTTTCTCTCCAGTGTGAAGTCTAATATGTGTGTGAAGACTGGTCTTACGGGAGAACCGTTTTCCACATTCTGAACAGCAATAAGGCTTCTCTCCAGTATGAATTCGTGTGTGTTGCCGATGAGCACTACTGTCAGAGAACTGCTTATCACATTCAGAGCAGCAGTAAGGTTTTTCTCCAGTATGGATCCTTGTGTGGGTGTGAAGACTGCTTACTTGTGAGAATCGTTTGCCACATTCAGAACAGCAATGAGGCTTCTCTTTAGTATGAATTCTTTTATGCTTCTGAAGATTACTGCTGTGTGCAAATTGTTTGCCACATTCTGAACAACAGTGAGGTTTCTCTTCAGTGTGAACTCTGAAGTGTTTTTGCACTTGTTGATTAACTTTGATGACACCTGTCTGTGTGTGCTTGCCAGGAGTAACAGAACTGAGCTGCAAAGAGGCTGCTGTTAAACTCTTTGATCCACTTTGTGATTTCTCCATCTTCTCCTTGTCCTGTTTCTGTTGCAGTCCGCACGGTAGAGAGGGCTGAGCAAATAATGGTTTGGAAAAGCTTCCGTTCTCAGGGAAATCTGGAATAGCAAAAACACTTCGGTTAGTGATACAATTTTTTTTTATTAAAAAGGGCATCTGGCACATTAGTTGGTGTTGGTGACTCACTGCTCAGTTCCACTGCTGCTCTTTCCACTGCGTGTGTGGACTTTTTGTGCTCTCCTCCTGTTTGTTCAGCTTCTCTGTCATCCTCTCCTATTTCACAGATGTGTCTGCTGTGTCACTCACCATCTGTTGTGACAGAGTTCTGGATGTGTGTGCCAGTGTGCCCTACAGGGGGCTGTTATCCATTTGCAGGTTGATGTCTGCCTCATTTCAAAAGTTGCCCAAGACCCTTAGGTGAAGACACTGGGTGAATAGGATCTGACAAGTGGAGCTGGTGGAAGTTTTCAAGTTCAGGCTCCTCTGTCATGTTTAGCAATTCTTCTCCTAGCTCATGTTTCAATTAAATTTTAATATGTTTGTTTGTTAATTAATTTTTCATGCTTTAGTTCCTTTTGTGCAATTAAATACTGTTATGTATTTGTATGATTTGTCTTGTTATGCATTCTGTGTTAAAATGTTCAACCATACTCCTGGGACTTTAAGGGGTGGGATTGCCTAGAGGTAGGGACACCAGTACCTCATTGTTAGGTAATGGCTGCTGCCCCTCCTTCTCCCCCACCCCCTGCCTGTACAGGCGAGAACTGCAAGTCCCTGCCATTTATTCAAATACAGTCTGGTGGATTGTGGTGGGTCACACAAGTATTTTTTTTTTTTTTTTTTTACTTATTTTGCTCTGTCACTTGGATTGTTCTAGTACATTTCAATTTTAAACTCAAGTAATTCTTTGACAACTTTGGGTTTCTTTCTGTTGGGACGCACTTCAAGGTAGTTTCAGACTTACTCCCGCTGTTCTGAATTTGAATTTGAAAGCCTAACCTCCATTCTGAGACCTAGTCAAGCCTGAAGAAGCCTTTTGTTTTATGGGGTCAGGGCCCAAAAGGCAAGGCTCTGGTAAACTGATCCCGTAAACAGTTTTCTATTTCATGGTATATGTACTCCAAAACAATTTATCAACCATAAATACTCTAAACGTTTCTTTAACCTTCATTAAGTATAGTCTTAATATAATGTCTTAACTGAATCTAAAAAATGTGCCCTGTCATGCAATAAAAATTCAGATATAAAGTAAAGGGTCCAAGAAGATTGCCCTTTACTGTCCAAACTTCAAACTGCATTAAGAACAGATAACTAAGTTCTGTTTCTGTTTACATCCCTAATTGCACACATGAGACCTTCAGCTTCGATTCAGTGGAATTGTCAAATGAGTGATGGCATCTTTCTGGGTGAACAACAGAACACTCCAGACGAGAAGAGGCCATTCAGCCCAACAAAGCTCGCCAGTCCTATCCACTTATTTCTTCCAAAAAAACATCGAGTTTTTAAAGTCCCTAAAGTCCTACTGTCTACCACACTACTTGCTCGCTTATTCCAAGTGTCTATCGTTCTTTGTGTAAAGAAAAACTTCCTGATGCCTGTACAAAATTTCCCCTTAAATTTCCAACTGTGTCCCCATGTTTTTGATGAACTAATTTTAAAGTCACTATCTCGATCCACTGGACTAATTCCCTTCATAATTTTAAACACTTCAGTCAGGTCTCCTATTAATCTTCTTTTCCTTAAACTTTAAAGGCTCAGCTCTTTTAATCTTTCCTCATAACTCGTCCCCTGTAGCCCTGAATCAGTCTAGTTGCTCTTCTCTGGACCTTCTCTACTGTACTGCTGCTATGTCCTTTTTGCACCCAGGACTCCAGATGAGGCCTCACTAGTGAGTTATAAAGCTTGAGCAGAACCTCCTGTGACTTGTACTCCACACATCAAGGCGCTATATAACCTGACAGTCTGTTAGCCCTCTTAATGGCTTCTGAACACTGTCTGCCAATTGACAGCACAGAGTCTACTACGACTCCTAAATCCTCGATTTTCAGACCCCCCATTGTGTATTCAAACCTCCCATTTCTACTTCCTATGTGTGACACTTTACATTTATTGACATTAAATTTCATCTTCCTGTATGTCCCCAAGTCCCTCTATAATAATTGAAGTGATCTGAGATTATCTGCCCTCAATGTCCCTAAAGTCCTACTGTCTACCACACTACTTAGTCTCTTATTCCAAGTGTCTGTGGTTCTCCGTGTTAAGAAACGCTTCCTAATGTTTGTGTGAAATTTCTCCTTCACAAGTTTCCAACTGTGTCCCCATGTTCTTGATGAACTCATTTAAAAGTCACCGTCTCGATCCACTGGACTAATTCCCTAATTGTATGCGTGGGACACTTAGGATGGGACCCTCCAGGCTTCTTCTTTCGGCTGCTCCCATTAGAGGTCACCACAGCGGATCATCTTCTTCCATATCTTTCTGACCTCGTCATCTTTCTCTGTCACACCCATCACCTGCATGTCCTCTCTCGCCTCATCCATAAAACTTCTCTTAGTCCTTCCTCTTTTCTTCTTCCTTGGCAGCTCTATCCTTAGCATCCTTCTCCCAATTTACCCAGCATTTCTCCCATGCACATGTCCAAACCAACGCAATCTCGCCTCTCCGACTTTGTCTTCCAACCGTCCAACCTGAGCCGACCCTCAAATGTACTCATATCTAATCCTATCCATCCTCGTCACACCCAATGCATATCTTAGCATTGGGACCCTCCAGACTAATAATTAGAAAATGTCATCCGTTGTGAATGATTGCGTGAACAGACAGAAAAAGTCCAGCACACCATTTTATGACCGCGTGAACTTCAGATAATGCGTGCCACTCATACCCACCTTCATCTCCCTGGAATGATCCATATTGGGTTAAAGGACAAAACGGATTGGGAGATGAAGTGATCAGCCAGCACACCCGACAATCCTAAAGATCAGACATATAACATCAACCTATAGAAGTCAATGAGATGATGATGTGGTGTGAAATTTTGCATGTAAGTTGATAAATATTTTGTATGTCTTTATTTGTTTGGTTAAGTGCCAACCACACACACACACACACCCTTTGAGGACGGAGTCTCTTTGTAATTTTCCGACAGAGTTGGGGAGAAGTGCCTCAAACCAGTTTGGCAAAGGTATTCTCTGCAGGACTCTATCAGTGAACCCCCACAGGAAAGTCAGACTGGCAAAGTTCATCTCAACAAATGGTTTGGAGGGCAGGTGTGAAGGTATTCTGTGCCCCATTGGTCTGAAAAGTATGGCTGTTTGGAATTGGCTTGTATCAGAAGCCTTTAAGTACCACAATACGCTATTGGCTGTAGGGGTTTGGACAGAGAGCCTATAAATGTGCTTGCTTTACCCCACCACCCTCTCTCTCTCTTACCAACTGGTGAAGGACCATCTCACATACCATGAACTGAACAACAAAATGAAGAGCACAGCTCGGCAGCCATATTGAGACAGGCATGCGGCCTGTTCTGACGAAAGCTGACCACAAATGAGGACTTCACTAGAGACATTTTAAGTAACTAACAAGTCTGTGTGCCGCCTGAAACCACACATCAGCATTTATCAGGTTGTATGGTTGCCAGTGCTCACTTATACCTTACTTATTGTTGTTATTATTTATTAATATTATCAATAATACATTAATTACAGTAAATTGTAACTCAACTCCTGCTTGTCTTTTACTACACCTAATTGCGTGAGGTTATAAATGTAGAAGGGAAGGTGGGGAGAAGTTATATGGTACAATACCTTAAAAACCGGGGTAAGTCTGTGAGATCTGAGACATTCTGACAAGGCTACACATTAATAATACAAAAGTGGAAAGGAGAGTAATAAAGAACTCCACCAGGACAAAACAGATGAACAGCCCAGTCAGGCGGCTCAGGCATGGAATTTGTTCGCCTGACTTTGGGGGAACAGTTGAACATTTCATTTTGTCATTTAATACAAATATTATTTTGTCTCATTTACAAACACAGGGAAAGTAGTGCGATGGGGTCAACATTTCAAAAAATTCCCCTTCCACTCTTTACATTTCAGGGTAAGTAAGGGCTGTCTGTGCGAGTCGGGACGGGATACCCCGGACGCAAAAGACTCTGAAAGGAATCGCTCCATTTAGACAAGGGTGACGCGGCAGTTTAGTGAGACTCAGGTTCACGTCCTGGGTGCTTTCTGCGTGGATCACATGTTGTGTGTTGGTTTTCCTCCCAACAGTCCAAAAACATGCACGTTAAGTGGATTGCCTTTGTTAAATCGGTCTGTGTGAGTGTGTGTGTGTTTGTTCAACCTGTGATGGATGTGCCCACTCCTGGGGAACTGTTCCTGCCTTGCACCCTATGCATGCTGGGATAGGCGTCAGCTTCCCTGAACCGGATAAGCGGTTTGAAAATGGATGAATGGTTAGAAAATGACACAAGTCTGTTGATTTTGAGCAAAATCATTCCTGTACAATAAACTGCTGAGTATTAAAAACAATATCATGCCTTTGTTTCATTAAACAGTACAGTATTAGCCAGCAATATTTTACTGCAACAATCACGGCTTTATGTGGGAAAAGAATTTTTCTTTTCGTTCAGTCAAAACTTTTCTAATTTCTTACTTGTTATGCATCAGGCACCCGAACGGCAGCTTTCCGTTCAATTCCCATTAACATTAGAATTACCTACACCTATGAAACAACTCATAATCCCGGCCCACCTTAAATCCGTTCGCACCTCTCCGTTAGCATCTTTTGTGCTGTAAATGTGTCGATAAGCAAAATCTGCAAGCAGCCCGCTATCTCATCCCCCCACCGATGTAGGAAGGGCAAAAGTGCTCTTCCAGCTCAAGCTTATATAAAAGCCAGATCGAATGTTATTTAAAGCCACAAGAAAACTGCAGAGCTTCCTGTGTTTGATCGACAAGGGCTTGCTGACACAGCACAGCAAGCATTGCTGAAGTGACTTCAGCTGCAGGTGGAAGTTCCTGTCGCACCCAACACCACTGTGTTTGATCTCATTCAGGAAAAGATCCCAGCCGCCCCACAGCAGAAAGACTTTCCGAAACTAAGCTCCATGCAACTGTTGTTACGGCTCTGTCTTTGTCCAGAAACGGTTTCATAAGCTTTATGACCTTAGTCTAAAGTCACTTCAGTACACATGTACTTTGTCAGCATGCCAAGACAAGCAGCGATGGAATCTGTACATGATCTCAGCGTTGCTTTCTTTTACATTTAACTCTTTTAGGGCAGATGTTGACTTTTGTCGACAGGAGGGGTTGAGGGTGCATGTCGACAACATCTAGGAGCAGAGGGCAACAATCAGCTGTTAATGGTGACAAAACTCACTGTTACGTCACAGGCATTCCCTCTCTGCTTGGAGGAATGTTAGAATCATTGACTCGGCATCTAATCCTTGTGTGTGCGTGAGTTACGAAATGTAAACAAAGGCAAGATGGCATTGACATCTCACGAGGGAGCAAAGCGAGTGCAGAAAAGAAAATACTCAGCAGACGATGTTTTGCACATTATCGCTGAGTTGGACTCTTGATTTTTCAGAATCTGGTTTTGTTGACAGTGATCAGGAGATCGAACAAGAGAGTGAGGAACTGGCATCAGCTGATTGGACACCAGCCGATGCCACCCCAGCTGATCAGCTGCCAGCTTAGCACATTCGCGCAGCCAACGCACCCACGGCAAGGTTCGTGTGGGAGGAATACCCAGACATTGATCCGAGGGAGCCAAACTGGCTACCGGACTTCACAAGACGGCATGGCTTGCTGGTGGACACGACAGATTACCAGCTGCTGGACTTCTTCAGGCTGCTCTCTCCTGATGCTGCTTTCCAGCTACTGTCGGACGAGACAAACAGGTATGCAGAGCAATTTTTTGAATCACGGGCTGCACTTGCACCACATTCTTGTTTTTCAAAGTGGAAACCCACAACAAAAGACGAGATGAAGGGCTTTGTGGCATTACAAATAGAGATGGGACAAGAGTGGCGATATAACTTCAGGGAGCATTGGTCCAAATGTGCTTTGTCCCCTGGTGGCTTTGGACAGGTTATGCTGCGTGATGATCGGTACGTGCTACTGAAAAGTTTTATTCACTTCTGTGATAACCAGAAGCAAATCCCAAGGGGTGAGCCAGGCTATAACCCCATGTATAAAGTTCAGGCCCTGCTTGACATTGTGGAGCCAACATATAAACAATTTTATCAGCCTGGCCGTGATTTGTCTGTGGATGAATCTATGATAAAATAAAAGGGATGCCTTTTTTTCTGCCATTATATGCCAGACAAGCCCACAAAGTATGGCATAAAGGATTTTGTACTGGCAGAAGCAAACACTGGTTTCTGCCGGAAAGTAATTACATATTGTTGTGGGGTACAAAATCTTTACATTTTTGTTTAATTTTCCATTATATTTTGTTTGACACAAGACAACAGATGAACTACATTTAGGACAAATCAAAGTAGGTTTTCTTCCCTTACACCTCACTTTTAAAACAGCTGTTCCAACATAGAAAGGAAGACATGCTGGTGGCTCAATTACTTTATAACCAGGGAAAGGAAGACTGAGCCGATGCCTAATTATTTTACAGCCTGGGAAAGGAAGATCTACCGACACCTCAGAGAACATAAAAGGTTTTATTGTTTGGGAAAACGGACAGTGAATTAATTCAGCCAATCAGAATATCTATCAATCACATCTTGCAAAACCCCCTGGAACAACTTTAGAATAAATATGCCTCATCTGAGGAGTGAGTAGGGGAAGTAAGGATGTAAGGATGTAAGGAAGGAGGGAGGGAGGAAGAAGAACGGATGAAGACGTCACTGGTCCTCAGAAAAGCATCATGAACGTCGATTGGTAGATCAAATGCCGCCCTGGGACATTCATCCTTTTCATCTGTAACATTTTTCCATAAGTTTTTTCTAAAGACTATATATATTCAGACTTTCCTATCAGTACCTATTTTCTATTATTCTTTGTTCCAGTGGTATTATTATTATTCTTGTAATAAATACCATGCTGCTTTTAACTTTCTATGCATTGTCTTAATGTCTATAGAGTGATTGAAATAATAAGTTAGATTTCTTTGAGCACCTGGTGCAGCCAGAGATTTGCCATATGATCTGATCTGCCAGGTTTATTAAGGCTGAGGGTGTGAGCTCCACCCAATAGTAGGGAACAGGACGTAAAGTAAGGCATTCTTGGCTGATAAATGGCCTATAGTCAAGAGTGCTGAGCCTTTGTATGTTTACATGTATTCTTGTAGACCAAAAGTAATATTTAGGTCTGAGATATCATTAAAACATTGTATGTTGTTCGTGCTGATGATCAGTAAGTCTCTTGAAGTCCTGAGTGACAGGCTGTGTTATACTTAAAGCACTTGTGTGGTTTAAAGTGCTAAAGGTTAATCAGCGTGTGTGTGTCATTCATGGGGCACTGTTGTGGTAAGGGTCTGTGTGTATGCGTATAGCTATGTATGTGTGTGTTCATCTTAAAGTGCAACAGTAAACAAACCCGATAACGAACTAAACAAATACACTTACCCTTGAGGGGAAACAGGTAAAGGGTAAGTAGAGGGAAATGCTACGATAATATACAGGAAAGTATTTCTTTCAAAGAGAGAACTGTCCCTTGACAAGTCAGGTTGTGCTGGAGCTGCTTCAGGGCTATGAACATTTGAGTCATGTTGTGTACATTTGGACAATTTTTATACATGCCCAGAATTGTTCATGGAGCTACAGAGCAGGGGAATTGGAACGTGTGGCACAGTGAGGGTGAACAGGAGACACAGGCCTTCACAGGCTGAAGAGGAAAAGAGGTGACAATCTGGATTTAATGAGGCAGAAAACCTGGTAGCAGTGGCATGGCACGATGTCAGACGGGTCACTTGTCTCTCTACAGTACACACTAACAATACATGTGAGAAAGTGCAGCAACAGACAATTGAAAAGGAGGCACCAGTGCAACACGTTTTGTAAGCAGTGCAATGTGGCAATGCATGCAGTTGGCTGCTTTTAGCGACATCAGACTTTGCAGGACTTTACTGTGTAACAAGTATGTGAAATTATATAGTATGCAGGCTCATACAACATGCAAGACAGCAACATTTGTCAAAAGTAAATATTTTTTGCTAATTTGATATGTTAAACAATTGCTTTGTGTTCTTTTTTACAAAAGTTAGTTTTTGGAAAAATATTCAGCCCTGGGAGAAAAGAAACAAACAAAAAAAAAATTAGCCCGAAAAGAGTTCATCCCGTTACTTACGTGTTCCAGCACCGCCAGGCGACTGCAGCTCTAATGCGTTCCCCACTTCAGATTTCAGCTCCAGAGAATTCCGCCGGGTAGCCAGTTGTCCCGTATTAATGACCCAGGGCTGCAAACGAGGATGATGTCCTTCAGAAACCTCTTGCTTGAAAACATTCTCACTTTTTATAACTGAGAAATCTTCTGGGTCTTCAGCTTTAATCTTGACAATCTCCCTCTGGGAATCCTCCTCCTCCTCCTCCTCTTTCAGCACTTCACAGTCTTCCTCCTTCAAACACAGATCCTCCGGGTCATCCCACTCCCAATCCTCTTGTTTCATGTGTGCCGGTTTTTCGTCTATCATACGGTTGTGGCCTGAGGCCATGTTCTGTGTTAAACTCTTTTCTCTCCCCAGGTGTCTGCTCTTCTGTTCTCAACCGGCCTGGAGGGGGTTTAAAACCCCTCACGGCATCATCTCGTGAAACTACCACGGAGGCTCCTTTTGTCCCTGTGAAAATTAAAAAAAAAAAAAACAAATAATAGAGTGACAAAGTAACAAACACACAAGAGATCTGGAATGCTGTGAACGCCCTTCATGTGAGCCCTCTCGGCAGATATGGAATGAAAATGTACTTGAAAATAAACAGAGACTGTGAAAGATCAGCCCCGACACCGAGACACAACTCCAATAAGCACACACGGTTTTATGTTTTCCTTCTTAGAGCACCGCACACGGTACACAAACCACCCACAAATGCTCAGTCCTTTTCTTTTCTTTCCTTTCCTTTTGCTTTCTTCAGCCGCCTCCACTCCTCTCCTCGCAAGCTGAGTCCTCCTCCACCTCCCGATCCAGGCTCCATGAATGGAATGAGGCAGCCTCTTTCATATTGCACTCCAGGTACTCCCTGACGATCTTCCTGCAGCACTTCCTGGTTTTGGCAGACGTGCTGCAGTCCAGGCGCCCCCTTGGCGGTGGCCACAGGGCCCAACAGGGTTGAGCTTCCAAGCTCCAATCTCATGGCCCCAATGAAAACCAGGGGTGAGGGGCTGCCCTCTCGTGTCCTGGGGGAGATATTGCCGCTCTCCTGGTCCTTCCATCCTCCAGGCGTCCCTGCTGGGCAAGAGCCCCACAAGATAAAGAGCAGCCAAGTGAGAAAACACCAAAATTGCGGAAAGATGACAAAGGATCAAAATCCTGCCTCTTATCACCTTCACCGTATTGGCAAAACAGTATTTCTCGAAAGCCACAGTGACAGATCCAAAGACCAGATACGACTTCAGCTAAGCCCACTTGGCTATCCCTCGATTGCAATGAAAGCGACAGAAAGGCTAACAATGTTGAACACAAACACACATTGGATCACATTTGACAGCCATTAAAGATATCAACAGATCAGCCAATGGCCTCAGCAGTTCTTCCTCAACGGCTTATGATCTCTGCCTGTTTGGTCTGGTTAGGTCAGGTCTGGTCAGGTACAGTTTATTATCCCAGAGGGAGAACACATAATATTCTCAGGCTTACATAACCCAATGCAGGGTCACAGTTTTTTTTTTGTTGGGGTAGCACTGGACAGTGTCAGGCAATCACGAGCAGGCAGAGTTGTTAAACGTTTACAACCAGGAGACTTGAGCCTAAAAACGAAAAGACAGACCAGAAATTAAAGTGAAGAAATTGTCGTTGGATGTTAGTTGAAGGCCATTAAGGTGATAAGCTTTTTCTTTGTCCTTTACTTGTTGGACAGCAACTTCTCAGACACCTGCGGCTGAACATGATGAAGCAACTACACCTTGTGGCAGCTCATGGGACGGCATGGGGCGGGGCTTGACATCAGAGTATTACCATATACCGGCAACTTGAACGGTTGTATAAAAAAACTGGACTCTTTGTTCACAAAGAGATGTATAAAAACCATATACTTTATTACAAGGACTGTGTTTTATCTTGGAAGAGTAATATATTGCTCTACTTTCCCCTATTGTATTATTAAGATGTAGCCTCTGTCAGAATGCCTCAAATCCCACAGACTTACCACTGTTTATAAGGTATTATAGTAGATAACTTATCCCCACCTTCCTTTCTATATATATAACTTCATGCAGTTAGGTATAGTAAAAGACAAGCAAGAGTTAAGTTACAATTTAAACAATGTATTATTGGTAATATTCATAAATAATACCAATATGCAAAGTACATTTGAATATTGGCAACCATACAACTTGATTAAATGGTGATGTGTAGTTCAGGCGGCACACAGACTTGTTTGTTACTTAAAAATGTCTCTAGTTCATTTGTGGTCAGCTTTCAGCCACATGTCTGTTTCAATATGGCTGGCGAGCTGTGCTCTCGATTGTGTTGTCTTCTTCATCAGTTGTTAGTAAGAGAGATGCTTCTTCATCATCAGAGGTTAGTAAGTTAGAGATGCTCCATCATCAGATGTTAGTAAGAGAGATTGTTCTTCATCATCAGAGGTTAGTAAGAGAGAGAGAGTGAGATAATGCAATCAAATTGATGGGTTTTCTGTCCAACCCCTACAGCCAATAGGGCACCATGGTACTTAAAGGCTTTTGATACAAGCCAATTCCAAACAGCCATGCTTCAGACCAATGGGGCAAAGAACATTGTAACACCTGCCATCCCCCAAAACCATATGTTAAGGTGCAGCTTAGCAGTTAGGCAGTCTGGCTTTGTGTGGGGGGGATGAGAGACATCAGAGAAACATTTACAAAACTTTTTTCTGGCGCTTCCCACCCAAATCCTGCCATAAAATTCAAAGAGACTCAGTCCTGGTAAATTGGGGGGTGGGGGGGGGTAAACATGAATGCTTCTCACTAATGTAACACTAAATTACATTGCTTTGCCTAAAATACAAATAAAGATATACAAAATATTTATCAAGTTATATGCAAAATCTTACATCACAACAGACTGTATTGCCCAAACTAAATCCAACTATTATACTCTCATTATTTCTTCCAATGAAGGAAACACCAAGTCATTGCTTTCACTGCTTAACAAAATCACACAACCCCCAGATTCTTTACCTTCTCACCGTTACTCAACTGAATTTTGCAATTCCCTTATGTCCTTTTTTAATGAAAAAATCCAGAAGATTCACCAGTCTCTCGGTACGGATTCCTCCAGTACTTCATTTGAATTTCACCCACCAACTCACTCATTTTCCTCTTTTCAGCTTTCTACTTTCTCAGAAATCTCAGAGCTTGTCTGTAAGTCTAAGCCCTCCACCTGTCAACTGGACCCCCTCCCTACAGTTCTGGTCAAAGCCTGCCTGGATTCCCTTATCTCTGCTGTAATCCACTCTTCTCTCACTGCTGGTACTGTTCCTTCATCTTTTAAAACTGCTGCAATAACCCCAATACTGAAAAAACCTGATGCCGATCCGACTAATTTCAGTCATTTTCATCCTATTTCAAATTTACCCTTCATTTCCAAAAATTCTTGAAAAAAGAGTGGCTATTCAACTTCATTCTCATTTATCTCAAAATAATCTGTATGAACAGTTCCAGTCTGGTTTTCATCCCCTCCACAGTACAGAAACGGCACTTATAAAAAATTACTAATGACCTCCTTATGGCAGCTGATTCTGGTTTAATTCCTATCCTCATCCTCCTTGATTTGAGTGCAGCCTTTGACACTATTTGTCACACAACTCTTCTCAATAGATTAGTGGAGTGTGGATAATGCCAATCAAAGATAGATTGGTTCAGATCCTACCTCTCAGGCCGCACTCAGTTTGTTCAGCTTAAAACTTTCACATCCCAACCCACCGCCGCCCTCTGTTACTTCAGGTGGGCTCTGTCCTGGGGTGCCTCCTTTTCATTATTTACCTTCTTCCCCTTGGTAATATCTTTCGTAAATATAACATTATCTTCCACTGTTATGCTGATGGCACCCAGCTCTATCTCACTAGCAAACCTACTGCTTCCTTTCCACCTTCCTCATTTATTGATTGCATAGCAGAAATCAAATACTGGTTTTCTTCAAATTTTCTTAAATTAAATAGTGACAAAACTGAGGTTCTCCTTATTGGTACAAAATCAACATTATCCAAAAGTGATCGTTTTTCATTTGTTATTGATAATTCCTCTGCCTCCCCTTCCCCACAGGTTAAGAGTCTGGGTGTCATCCTTGACAGTATTTTATCCTTTCAGTCCCACAATAATAACATCTCCTGGACTGCATATTTACACTTGCGTAACATTAATGGTATTCACCCTCCCTCCCTACACCACTGCTATCCTTGTTCACAGCCTTGTCACTTCTCGTCTGGATTATTTCAATTCCCTTTTCTTTGGTCTTTCTCGCAAATCTCTTTAGAAGCTTCAACTGGTCCAGAATTCAGCTGCCTGCATCATTACTAGAACCCCCTCTACTCATCAGATCACTCCCATTTTGCAGCAGCTTCATTGGCTTCCAGTTAAGTTCCGTATTCAATTCAAAATTCTCCTGTTAACATTTAAGATTCTCCACAACCTCACCCCTCCATATCTGTCAGACCTCATCCCATACCCTTAGATACCCTCCATCCACTTGACTGTCTCCTTCATCCGTCTTACCGCTATCAGGAGCACAGCATTCAGTTGCTCTGGAACTCATTACCATATGAGCTTAGAAATATTGAATCATTTTCACTTTTCAAATCTAAACTTAAAACTCATCTGTTTAAGACTGCTTTTTCACTTTGATTACAATTGCTCTGTCTGATTTTAATTTTTGTATTTTAGTTTTGTTTATAATCTGTGTTTTATCTATTGTTTGGTGTCCTTCAGTGTTTAGAAAGGCGCCTACAAATAAATACAATTTATAGGAGACAACCAAAGGGCCCAAATAATTGTAATTCCATGCCTGACCAGGGGGCGGCGAGGTGTGCACTAATTGTCTCTCTCAATCCCTTACAAATCATTCTCGGGAAATCCCGCCTGGTTCCGGCACTACTGATGATGTCACTTCTGGTTCTGGCCCTGATGACATCACTTCCTCCATTGGCCTTTAAAGCCACCATCTTAAGTCAAGGAGTTCAGTTCAATTGTGGACTCCAATCTGTTTCTTATTTTTCAAAAGCATTTGGTAGCCAGGACACAATATACGGGTGGCTGCCCCCAAACCTTTATGATGTCTCAGAGTCATCCTTATCACATAAGGAAGGTATGACGTACCACGTGCGTGGGTTTATTTGGACTGCTGATAAGGATATTCTTTATTTATTCAATACGCAAAAAATGACATCGTTTATTGATACATCACTGTCCCTTCCTGTATGGAGGGAGCAGTGGGTCTCACGATATGCTGACCGTCTGCGTCTTCCTCCATCTCCACCCGTGGCTGTGCACGTGACGCTTACTTCAAAACGCGCCTTGAAATCAGAGCCGGTAAGTGTGGAAGGGGATCTCTGAGGAAGACAGGAATAGTTCAGCAAATAAGCTTTAAAATTCAGTAACAGATGAGTACGCAGATTCTACGTTGCAAGGCACAAGAGCAAAGTTCTGCGTTTCAGTCGGCTTATTATATTTTCTCCTCCCTTCCCCTTACTTATATATTGCGCAAATCGGGCAACCGTTTCTGTTTTGTGTACGTGTCAGATGGGGCCCCAAAGACGGAAATGTCATCTTTCCTGTATCTAACAGAGGTGTTCCTAGAAACAGAAGTTGTCCTCGGTCAGCTTACTGCACCCTGTCTTACGACAGACGCCTCTATGAATAACCTGCCATTAGAGCAAAACGGCCTCGTCAGCTTTTAATCCTTAGTAGCTTGCAAGCAGTATTTTTTTCTTTCACATTTGCCATGTCTTGCCTGCAAAAGCAACGTAAAGCATCATTTAAAATGCCCACAGCCTACCTGAGTATTGCTGCTGACCACATCCATCCCTTTATGACCTCAAGCGTCCCCATCTTCTGATGGCTCCTTCCAGCAGGATAGTACACCACGTCACAAAGCTCAGATCTCCTCCAACATGACGAGGAGTTCAGTGGACTCTGATGGCTTCCACAGTCACCAGATCTCAACTCAGTAGAGCACCTCTGGGATATGGTGGAACGGGAGACTCGCATCATGGATGTGCAGCTGGCAAATCAGCAGCCACTGCGTGATGCTATCATGTCCATATGGAGCAAAATCCCTGAAGAATATTCCCAGTGCCTTGTTGAATCGATGCCACAAACAATTATGTCAGATCTGAAGGCAAAAAAAGGGGTCCCACCCGAGGTGTACCTAATAAAGTGGACACCGAGTGCGTGTAGAGATGTACGAGAGATGGCTTGGTGACTGTGACGAGAGGTCCGTGGTGCTGCACCGATTTTAAATCAATAAATAAATTAGACACACTCACACTGGTGGAGTGCAGCGGGGGTTGAGCAGCTCGTCTCCGAGTTGGTGCGATGTGGTCAATCAACCGTGCATTGCCCCACCAGCATGTGCGGGCAATTTGATTGTCTCTTTATCAGCCTGGGGCACCAATCAGGTGATTGTACCTGCAACCGCTTCCCCAGCATATAAAAGGAGGACGTAAGAGAGGAACGAGAGAAAAGCGAAAGGGAACAGAGAGAGAGAAAGCCACAGCGGATCATCATCTTCCATATCTTCCTGTCCTCGTCATCTTGCTCTGTCACCCCCATCACCTGCATGTCCACTCTCAGCTCATCCATAAACCTCCTCTTAGGCCTTCCTCTGTTCCCCTTGCCTGACAGCTCTATCCTTAGCACCCTTCTCCCAGTATACCCAGCCTCTCTCCTCTGCACATGTCCAAACCACCGCAATCTCACCTCTCTGACTTTGTCTCCCAACCTGAGCTGACCCTCTAATGTCCTCATTTCTAATCCTGTCCATCCTCGTCTCCCCCAATGCAAATCTTAGCATCTTTAACTCTGCCACCTCCAGCTCTGTCTCCTGCTTTCTGGTCAGTGCCACCGTCTCCACTCCGTATAACATAGCTGGTCTCACTACCGTCCTGTAGACCTTCTCTTTCACTCTTGCTGATACCCGTCTGTCACAAATCACTCCTGACACTCTTCTCCACCCGGCCTGCACTCTCTTCTTCACCTCTCTTTCACAATCCCCGTTACTCTGTACTGTTGATCCCAAGTATTTAAACTCCTCCACCTTCACCAACTCTACTCCCTGCACCCTCACCATTCCACTGACCTCCCACTCATTCACACACATGTATTTTGTCTTGGTGGTCCTACTGACCTTCATTCCTCTACTCTCATATCTCCAGCTCTCCAGGGTCTCCTCAACCTGCTCCATACTATCATTACAGATCACAATGTCATCAGCAAACCTCACAGTCCACGGGGACTCCTGTCTAATCTCGTCTGTCAACCTGTCCATCACCATTGCAAATAAGAAAAGGCTCAGAGCCGATCCCTGATGTAATCCCACCTCCGTCACTCCTACCACAGACCTCACCACTGTCACACATCCCTCCTACATATCCTGTACATCTCTTATGTACTTCTTTGCCACTCCCAACTTCCTCATACAATACCACAGCAAATACTAATAAACCATTAAATTCAAACCAGACAGGAGGAATAACTGGAGACCCTGGCCACAAACTGGGATTTGCTTTAATAATAATGATGATGATGATGACGATAATACATTTTATTTATATAGCACCTTTCCCACACTCAAATGCTTTGGCCTTTTCTTCTGTTTGCCACTTGATGTCTCTTGCTCTTCTTCTTCTTTTCCATTCAGTACTTGTGCAGTTCCTAACTCCGTTACCCACATTTTCAATTTGGGCACCATCACTGCTCCTCTGTATGCCAAACATGGGCACCGTTGGGGCGATGCCAACTCTTAAATTCCCAGACCCTGACCCTAACCCTACACCTGTCCCAAGATGCCCTCATTATAACACAACACAACTTATTTCTCGTATGAGTGCAGGGCCAGAGCGCTGTGAAAAACTCTTACATACAAATACAAGGATGGTTCCTACGGACTACTAAACACAGAACTGGTGCACATATAATGCAGATTTGTTCAAACACACTGTGAGGTGCACACGGTCCAACAGCGCTTCACGTGCTGCTTCAATGGCGACTTTGCAGATCTGTCACATAGCGCATCCGTCGGCCGTAGAAGGCTCATCACTGCAACAACGAGTTCACACGCAGCCCCGCAACACAATGTGTCCATCAGCCGACCCTCAGGGTACTTTAATTCGCTCAATGACCTGGCCCACTTCCTCTTTGTCCCCTTTCCTCCAGGACGACCTGACCCTAGCCACAGGGACCAACCTGACGAGGAAGACTATCAGTTTCTGGACTGAAGGAGGGAGCAGAGGCAGAGGGACTAATTAAGTCACTGCTCGTTTGCTGTGTTTGTCTGTCATGGAGTGGCAGCGCCCGCTTCAATACATACGCTTGCTGCTCCTGTTTGGAGATGATTAATAAAGCTCGTCATCCTGTGTTATACTACATTTTTCTTTATGTCACTATATCTGGACAATACTGTTATGAGTTTTATTCACATGTGCATGTTAAATTTGGCACACAGGGGCTCAGCAGTTAGAATTGCTAGCCAAGCATTGGATTAGATAGCCAAAGACAACTGGAGGCTTGTATAGTCAGCTTAAACACAGGATAGTGTATTTCTGTCCTCTGTCAGCACAAAATCTTCTTTCCTTATTGGGAGAATGAGAATCGGCATGTAAGCACTATGATATTTCTGTATTTTGTGGAGGAGGAATTCAGCCCTTGTTTGGAGACAGAGAAGACCAGCAAATGAAGCAAGACATTATAAAAGCTTGGACAACAGCCAGACCTTTAGAGGCGGAATCGACAAAGCTCGAAGAAAAACCTCCCAGCGTGGGGACGAGAAAATGGCTGACTGTGTTGATCCAGATTTCCCACCTGGATTAAGTCTGTCCATGCGTCTCTCCGTCTGTAACCGCGTTAATCGTCAGTAAATGTAAGCTAAAAGATATTGTTTCTCATGTGATTCTTGTACCGCCGTAATCACGATGGGAGGGATATCGACGTTTCTGGTATATTATGATATTGTTTAATTATTTAATATGCCACAATTTTAAAAGAACACATTTCCAAGAGAGCTAATACCTCTTCAGGAAACATCCTGAAGCCTCATTTTTCGGGTGCAGGACAACACTTTTTCTAAGTGGTAACAGTGTTGCCTTGTTTGCCTTCTTGTTAGAGTTTTGTTCTGTTTTTTTTTCCATATCCTGATGTTTTTCAAATTTTACATATGACATATTCAAACACGGCCCACGTTCAAAGGCCTGTTGGAATAATTTGGACCAAATGAATCATAAGATTAACTCGGGGTTGGAATTGTTGATACGTTTGCAAAATAAAACATCTGCGGTGGCCTGACATTTAGTGACATAGAGCTCTTCATTTCTTTATCAGAGTAAGCCTGTGTGTCATCTTATACTTAAGTGTAGAAATGACCTGCAAGACATTATTAAGAAAAAAATGACTTAACTAAGGGGGAGGGAGTGGGTGAACTGCACAAGCGACACTTAATTCAACAAGCACAGTTTATGTCTGCCATTTTCTTTTTCCATTAATGGGGATTAGTGGCAAGTCGCGATCGGTAAGTCACGAAAGTAAGCGTCGGGTCTTAGTCTGCTCCGTGTATGGATAATGATGGAGTGTTGTAGCCTGAGAGTCCACAAAAGCTCCAGCTCGATGAGAAATAAAACCTTGGAGAAAGCTGGCGACATTTTAAGAACATCTAATGTCGCCGAAGTCCCAGTTACACCACCGTTTAAATTAATCTCAGGAGTTCATTACTAAATAGTAAAACACCGTCTGGTGGAAATGTTAAGTGTTATAATGTCACATCTAGATGAGGTCATTCCCTATTGCTTTTTTTTCTCTTCTAATTTTGTCAATGACAGACAAACTGCCCTGGAAAACATAAAATAACAAACAGTGTATTATATAAAGATATAAACCACACAAACGGTGAACCTCAAGTTTCTTCAGCCTTGGTTCTCTTTCACTCCCCTGTCTTATTTCAATAGCACGATATGAAATCGGACATCTCATTAGTCAGACACATTGTAAGACTGTGCCCTGATCTACCATTTTTAAGGAATACCCGACTTCAGGCTGTTACTCCCAGAAGATGGCACCAGCAAATGTACAGAATAAATAACGCCACCTGTGCTGCCATGCTGTCACTTCGCCCGCTGACCAGACCGGCAGTTTTACGGCCTCACTGCCGTCTTGTCTGCCCATTTGGCTCTCCTACTGACGCACAGAACACATGGCATGACTGGCACCAAAAAATGAGGAACTGGGCACACTGTTCCTGAGGAGGTTCAAAACTTAAAAGCAACAAGGACCGTTCGGATAGTAAACATTTATGGGCATTATGGGAAAATCATGACAACAGACCCTCCACACTTAGCCAAGCCGTCACAGCCACTTTAAGCATTTGGAATGAATTCGTGTCTTTAAACCAAGTTAAACTGCTTGTACAGATTTGTTTTTGTTTTTTTTTTTTTAAATTTGCCAGTTCAGAAAAAACACTGAAAACAAATGATTAAAATAAAATAAAAAATCGCTATAAGTTAAACTAAGCCTGCGTACATGTCAAGCGCGTGTAATTTGACCGGGTATCAAACGGGCGCAGACAGCCCGACACCGTTAAGTCCTGCTGTTCTCTACCCCCCCTGGTACTCACCGATATCCCTTTCGTTTCCGTCTTCTCGCCCCTCTTTTATAATTCCACTCACTTTTTATTTCAAAAGGAAAAGAGAGTGCGTGCACGCGACTCGTACGGCACTCGGCAACAGAACGCGCCATCAGTGCGCGACTCCATTGAAAGCCCGACGACAGCAGACTACGTCATCAACGCGCGACTCCAAGGGAAGCCTTCGATCCTGCGCGGTTTTGGAAAGAGCTGCTGCTGAACGGAGGGAGAATTTCTAATTTCAAACCTTTGTTTCCTCTATCAAATTAAGGAGTCAGGCAAAATGATACCTTTTATCGGCTAACTGAAAAGATGACTATATGCAAGCTTTCGAGGCTTCAGGCAAGATGTAAGGGGCCCGAGTTACCTCGAAAGCTTACATATTGTAATCTTTTTAGTTAGCTGATAAAAGGTGTCATTTTGCTTGACTTCTCATTACACCAGTAATGGCTAACACTGTACAACACCCTTGTACTCTAACCAGATTATATTCTTTGGAAGGTAATTACACACTCTACAAAAGGGGATTCTCAAACTCAGTCCTGGGGACCCTCTTTGGCTGCAGGCTTTTGTTCCAACCAGATTCACAATCAGTGATAACAACTGATCTCATTTAATTAGCCGGTCTATTTTTCTTCTCTTATTCTGCATTCAGAAAAGCACAGCAGTATAATTTTTACATTAATAAAATATTTATATTTCAATTTGTTTAAACATTTACCTATTTTTTTTTCTATTATGTTGACCCTTTTTCTGCGTTGTTGGCTTCTTTTGTTGTATCCTAATAACGACAATTAAAAAGAAGCAGAGCAGACACCCAGGCAAACAACACTGAATGATGAAGGCCGCAACGACTTTAGCGTCAGACTCACTAATATGTAAACAATGGATCAAATAACTAGAAAACCTGGAAAAGAACAATGAAAAGCAGGATGAAAACATTGTAAAAAATGCATTTCCAATAAAACCGCTTAGTACCTTTTACTAAAAAAGTACCAAACTTACTTTCGTAAATTTTACATTGAATCCAAAATGCAGAAACGGTAATAACAGATCACTTCATTAGGCCAGCAGGCCAATTGAAAACAGAAGTTGGTCGGATCAAAAACCTGCAGTTGTAGGGAGTCTGCAGGACCGAGATTGAGAACCGCTACTCTGTATTAAGGGTGGCCAGTATCGGTCCTGCCATGGTGGGCCGCACTGGCTGCAGCTTTTTGTTCCAGTCCAGTTGCTTAATTAGAAAACACTCTTTGCCGAAAGCAGCTCTTATCTAATATTAGCTGTCCCACCGCGGCTCTGCCCACGCAATGGTGAAACAGGACGCACTTTAAAAATAAATGTAATTCTGGCAAAGCGGAAGGTAGGTACGCTCCAATGTCAAATGCTGGCACGTTATCTGATCGTGTTCAGCTCTGGCGGGAAAGCGTCCCCTGCGTGGGGAGAAAGCCTCGTGGCCGTGATCTCTCTCTCTCTCAAAAACGTCAAACGTTACTCCTTAACTATCTGTAGATGATAATGTCAGCCGATCAAATAGTTATCGCTAGCCAAGCGGAGACAAGGTGCACTCCAACACGTGGCGAGAGGTACAGCGCCTCGAACTGAGGCCGGCGGGTGAGTGAGGAGGGCCCCAGTCACTCTCTGGGATTCGCGCAAATAAATCGCTGTCGCAGGCGAACTATGTTACTTAGCGCGATGAGAGAAATCGCAAAATCAACCGGAATGTTCAAGTAAATTCTAGAAAACAACCCGATCTAAATCCGTTAAGTAGTTCGCTAACTAAGCGGAGGAAAGGTCACGCCCCGAGGCTGGAGCGTGAGTGAGGAGGTCCCTGCCCCGTTGCGTGTCACTCGGATTCGATCGAAGAAATCGGTACAGCAAGCGCAATGAGAGAAATAGCAGAATGAACCGGGATGGTCAAGCAAATTATAGAAAAAAAAAAACAAACGATCTAAATTCGTTAAGTAGTTCTCTCGTGAAAAGCAGGCAGACAGACGTTAGATTATACATCTATATATATCATGACTAGTCAATGTCAAGTCATAAATCGAAGACTTTTTTTTTTCTTTCTAATGATATTGTCTAAATGACTTGAAACCTAAAATGGATGAGTAGTTTTCACTTCTTTACCTTCCCTTCATTTTCCTTCTGATTATGAAACCATAGTGCATGATGAATGCACACAAGTGTAAATGGAAACCAGTTACGTGAGAGAGAACTGCTGGCTCCTTTGTCATTTGCATTTTATGGCTAATAAGGAGCCGTTAAAAACAGTGAATGCGGCTGTTTAGGACTAAAATAAGCAATTAAGAGTTCAAAACCTTAACAAGCGAGACCACTAAAATGAAGCAGAAAAATGTCACTTGAGTAGTAAGAGCTTCATCAGGAATAACACTGGTCTACAAAAATATATTTTTGGTTTGCTACTGGGAACTTCAGAGCAGCTCTTTATTAAGTTTTTTTACACTGATTCCATATATGAAATCTGAATTAAGCCAGCACGTCAGATTTTTGAGATACACATCATTGACGTTTTGACACTTTTGAATATCAATATAATATATCAACACGATATCTAGAGTTTGAACTCTGTCCCACCAAAATTGTTTTGATGTGTTTATTCTGAATTGTTTTTTCAAGCTGATTTATTATTTTAGAAATCACAGACCACCTCGAAGAAATGGCAAAGACAGACAGGTTGGTGTGGCGTAACATTCAGGTGCATCCAGAGACTGGCTAAGCTGGTTTGAAAGTTGGCACACTTCTAGTCACTTCATCATAGCATTGGCTGCATATTTTTGTAACAGGTTGTGTTATAATTAAAAATAACAGCATCAATAGAATGTCCCGAGAGCCGAGTTGTTTCATGCAGACAGACAGACAGACTAGCCAATCACAGCAGACGATTTCCACGCTACACGTACATAACATTGCTGTTATAACAGAGAAATAAAACAAACACAAGTCAAATATAAAATAAAATGATAAGGTCTGTGTGTGTGTGAGTGAGTGTGTGTCCAGTCCTTCAGAGCAATCAGATCAGCCAGTTTGGCTTTGGCGACTTGAACTAAAGAGGAACTGTGAGTGTGAGACACACAAGGAGGAGTGAGAGGGTCGGAGAGTTGAAAAGCAGACAGGAGGCGAGCTGAGCTGCTCAAGATGACGGGCTTTAGGGGAACAGGACTTAGTTTGACTGCCAGGGCCTTCAGACTGGTATACACACACCACTGGGCACCGGATGAGGTCCTCCTCATCTCTTCATGCCACGTCTTTGCCAGTTCTGTTCTCATATCTTGAATTTGTCTCTTCTATTATTTCATCTTTTGCTGTTCTTCTAATTTCTCTTCACTTAACTGCTGTCTTTCTTTATTCCGATTAGCAATGTTAAGTTTGCATCACTTATCTTAGATCACTTGCCTGGATTCCATTTATGAGCGAGTCCTCCCGGTATAACAGCACTTTGTTGGAAATTGACAATTTTTTGCATGGAAGTAACAGGCCGTGATCTCCTCTTCATCTACCACTGACCACCGTGTCGAGTCTTTTCGATTTTCTGCTCACCTTACACTTTGGTGGTCTCATCTGTTCCACCTACCATCTTGACTGTCACCCACACTGGAGGTCCTCTTGTCTTCATCCTAAGATGTCACACTATCACTGCTACCATCACCTACCCCAGCGCTTAGGCAGAAATAGGGACATTTCTATGCTGGGAGTCATGAAACTGGTATGAATTACTACTTCTGGATCATGATCAGGCTAGAAAAAATAGTTTGGCTTTGATGAGGTTTTGTAATGAAACACACCCTGTGAAGATATCCATCAAGACTTGAGTAGCTAGGTGGGCTTACATTGTACATGCTTTTTGACTTCTTCTTACCTTCTTTACCTCCCACCTTCTGGAGTTTCTCTCTGGGTTAAATTATTCACATTTTCCTGTTGTGCTTACCAACAGGAGCGATGCTCACTCTTCAGTCATGGCAGTTCTGTTGCACTGCCGTATTACTTATTTTCTTAAGTTGCCAGCGTGGGTTCAGTGTAGCACTGGCACTGTTCCCAATGATGCATCCTTTCGCAATTCATAAGGAGTTACACTAATCAGTAGGACAACAAGATGGACCTGAAAGTTCCTCATCAGTCCTGTTCTTCCCAGCACTATTACTGTTTTTAAATTCAAGTGTGAATTCGTAAGTGTTTCTGAAGATTGCTGTTTTGAGAGAATTGTTTCCCACACTCAGAACAGCAATAGGGCTTCTCTCCAGTATGAATTCTTGTGTGCTGCTGAAGTGTGCTATTACGGGAGAATCGTTTGCCACATTCGGTACAACAATAAGGTTTCTCTCCAGTGTGAATCCTTCTGTGTTTAAGAAGGCAATTGCTGTTTGAAAATCGTTTCCCACAGTCAGGACAACAGTAAGGTTTCTCTCCAGTGTGAAGTTTGATGTGCCTCCGAAGGAGGCTGACTTGTAAGAACTGTTTTCCACATTCAGCGCAGCGATAAGGTTTTTCTCCAGTATGAATTTTCGCATGTGTCCGAAGACTGCTGTTATTAGAGAATCGCTTGCCACACTCAGAGCAGCAGTAAGGTTTTTCTCCGGTGTGGAAAGTTTTGTGGCTCTGAAGATGGCCTAACTGTAGGAATCGTTTGCCACATTCGGCACAGCAATGAGGTTTTTCTCCAGTGTGAATTCGTTTGTGTTTATGAAGATTGCTGCTGCAGGAAAAGAATTTGCCACACTCAGTACAGACATACGGATTTGGTTTTGTATGAAGCCATTTATGGTATTTGTAATCCAGCATGTTTTTGAAAGTTCTTTTGCATCCTTGGCAGGCATACAACGCCTCTTGATATGTATTATGCTCTTGATCACTGTCGATGGCTTCTCTCTGTGTTTCTTTGTTAGTGGGAAGAGGACTGCACTGCACAGAGGCTGCTGTCACATTCTCTGACCCACTTGCTGATTTCTTCCTATTCTCATTTTCAGGTTTCTGCTGCAGTCTGAAATGAGGAGAGGGCTTTGTAAAAGAAGATGAAGAGAAGCCCCCACCTTCCTGGAAATCTGTAAAGACAAGAAGAGTTTAGGTAAATGTCTGAAATCAATACATCATTATTATTAAGAGACAGGTGACCCACTGGTTGTTGGTGCTCAATTCCTTTACATGTCTGACTAATGTGAGTGTGGACCTGTCACAAACAAATATATGGAACATTAGGTATAAATTTATGGTACTTGTAAAAGTTAACTTTTTTCAGTTTTATTCTCTCAATCACGATCACGCTCTAACACCCCCGCCTCTCCTGATCTGACTTGCCAGCGCCAGCGTAAATTCACACCTAATCTGACGCTGTTCGTTTTCAAATAATATTGCATTAGTGCCATGATGTTTGGTACTATTCAGGTCATAAAAGATTTCTTCAAAATGTCACATATATTGTCTCTTTCTTTCAGGTGTGTAATAGAAACCACAGCATAGAGAGAAGTGTGCGCATTGCAACAGGTACACACGTCGTAAATGCAGGAAGGACTGTCCTTTCGTGTGTATGATCTGTTAACATTTGAATTTGATGATTGCATATAGCGCTGAACTGACCTCATAAAAGGTCATGAAATGAATAATTCCAAATATATAGACCTATGTCTGTTTTTTTTTTTTTTTTTTGACATCATAAAACATAAGGTGCATACTAATTCTGCATGAGCAGGAACACTCAATAAAACTGAATAAAAAAAAATCAAGTGACGGTGAGATACGAAGAAGGCAGATTCACCAGCATTTGTGTGTCAGCTTTTATCCCTCCAGATCAGAGAATGTCCAGTTCCATTGCCTCAAAACACCACTCACATCTCCAGTTATTCCCAGTTTCAAATAAAAACTAACAGCGTCAGATCCCTAGGGAGGTAGTATGTATCGTGATCGTGACTGAGAGACTAAAAGTGAAAAAAAAGGTAACTTTTACAAGTACAGCACTATAAATGTACGTGGTCTGTTACAGACGCAAACCAAATGTATGTGTGTACTGTATAATATTAACAATAAGAGCGGCACACTACTGAAAATGGCAAATATAGGAGGCAGTGGGGATCGAACCGGGGACTCTTCAGTCAGCAAATCTTACTGCTACACCACGGAAGCTGTTGTATCGTCCTTGAACCTTTTGTGAAAGTGTTTATTTGATCTTTGGACTTCAGACATTCTATAGTTTATGCCTACATTTTGTAACATTTATTACTAAAAAATGAAAAAGTTACCGTTTTAACAATATGTTTACACAGATTATTGTAGAAACAGAATACACATGAAATGCATGTGTTTCAAATAACGATCTATTATTTCCACTCTAAAACTTCAGCAGTTCACTCCCAGATAATCAAACAAGGCACGAGCTGGGAGAACATTGTGCACATTCTGCGACGGTAGGGGATGGAATAGCAGGCTGCTTGCACATTTACAGGACAAAAGACGCTGATGGAGAGGTGCGAACGGATTTAAGGTGGGCCGGATTTACGAGTTTTCTCATAGGCTCTGGTAAATTCTAGTGTTAAAACAGCTATTCAAACAAAAACAGAAAGACATGTCGATGCCTCAGGCTATCAATTACTTTATAACCTGAGAAAGGATGGGCAGCTGGGACTACAAGTTGCTAAATGGATTTACAGCCCGGGAAAGGAAGGCATGCTAGTAGGAACTAAGCAACATCAAAAAGTTTAGTGTTTTTGGGGAGGACAGGCTCAAACTGAAAAAAAGAGTTGGAGCAAATTGATTTGTCACATTGACAGCCAGCCAATCAGGTACATGTTGCAATCATTTCTTGCGAAAATCCTGGATAGAATTTTATAATAAACTAGCTGCGTAAGCCCGTGCTGTTTAAAGCCCGGGGTCCTAGAAACTATTGAAATCATCAGTAAAAAAACTGAAACGAAGAGATGTCAGTTAATTGAAAGGGACTACTCTGGGTGTCTCTCTCTCTCCTAGGAGGATTTGTTTTATTGACGTGCTCACCTTGTTTTAGAATTAGCGGCCAGAGGAAAAGTAAAAGGGATACCGTGTTGCAGATGATAGCGGCTAAGTGACATTTTCTTTCTTCAGCGGTTTCATTTTGTCGATGTGCTCGCCTCGTTTGTGTTATTAGCTGCTAAGCAAGTTTTCTGTTTCCTTGGGGATGGAGCTCTTACGCCAACTCCACCTCTCACTTCTGGGCCAGACACACTCACTTCCATGCATAGACTTTAATATATAAGATACGGTCGCATTGGGTTGACCCAGTGGACTCTGCCCATTCTCTATGTAGTCTGCATGTGCTTCTCCAACAAAACTTCAGATCTTCACTCACATCCCTGTTGTGGGGTACAAAATCTGTACATTTTTGTTTTATATTTCCATTTTATTTTGTTCAGGACAAGACAACAGATGAACAACATTCAGGACAAATCAAAGCATGCCATCTTCCCAGTTACACCTCACTTTTAAAACAGCCGTTCCAACAAAGAAAGGAAGACATGCTGGTGGCTCAATTACTTTATAACCTGAGAAAGGATGGACATCTAATTATTTTATAGCCTGGGAAAGGAAGAAATAGCAACACCTCAGAGAACATAAGTTTTATTGATTGGGAAAACAGACAGTGAATTCATTCATCATATTGACAGCCAAGCCAATCAGAATATCTAACAATCACATCTTCCAAAACCCCCAGTACAATTTTGTAATTAATATGCCTCGTCTAAGGAGCGATATAGTGAGGAGGTAAGGAAGGAGGGAGGAAGAAGAAGGGAGGAAGACATCAGAGGAGGACAGAGCGACGTCAATGTGCAGCCATTTCCATCTGGTCGTCAGAAAAGCATCATGAGCAACTACGAGTGCTAAGATCACAAGCCGCCTAGGACATTCATCCTTGTCTTCTGTAACTTTTTCGTAAGCTTCTTCTACAGATATATCCAGACTTTTCTATCAGTCCTATTTTCTATTATTCTTTGTTCCAGCGGTATTATTATTATTCTTATAATAAATACCACGCTACTTTTAACTTTTTATGCTTTGTCTTCATGTCTCGAGTGATTGAAGTAATAAGGTAGATTTCCTTGACCACCTATAAATTTTGTTTATAATCTGCGTTTTGTCTATTGTTCAGTGTCCTTGAGTGTTTAGAAAGGCGCTAACAAATAAATAAAATGTATTATTATTATAATAATAATAATCGGGGAAGTGTTCCAGGAAGAATTTAGATGGGTTCACACGTTACAGGAATCACACTAGGAGGATAACCTGCAGGAATTGGCATATGGCTGAGGATTTGACTTTCTCTTCGCCGTTGTCATTTCAATGTTTTGAAGATCCCAATCTAAATTGCGAACCAACCATGATGAAGATATACAGTCACATTGGGCTGACCCAGCGGACTCTGTCCATTAAACTACATTGTCCTCAAGTGTTTCTCCAACAAAACTTCAGTTCTTCTCTCACATCCCCAAAGCTGAGTAGAGAAGGTGAGCTGGTGACTCTAAAGTGGCTCAGAGTGAGTGGGTGGGCCTGAGAGGGACTGGCCCTCCAATGATGGTGGGATTCTGCTGCTATACAGTAGGCTCTGACCTCTCAGGTGTGATCCTGAATTGTGTTTATTAAAATGATGTTACGTCACATGAAGATCACGTTCTAAAGTGCATACTGAACCTCTGAACTCATCTCACAAACTCTGTAGGTGCGTTTTATAAAATAATCAGGAGAAGGAACGCGTTGTGCACCGGGCAGAATTCAGGTGGGTTCACACGTTACAGGAATCCACACTCAGAGTAAACGTTTATCTGTGTGTCCGGAGGGGAGACTGAGCACACGAGGACTCTAAAGTGAATCACTCAATTTTGAAGGAAACTTGGCAAAGTTATTAGGACTCAAAAGTTGTAAAAGCCACCTGATTGTGAGTAAAGATACTGCAGTGGATTTAGCGATGCAGACACGGGTTCAAGGAGTTTGGATAAACGATGACTCTTCCTAAATCTGACTACCCGACCGAACAGATGCATTGTGGGAGAAGAGCATCGAGATAAAAAGCAACCTGATGGTCACTGTGATGGGGTTGAGCTCCAGAAAACCTGTGTGGAGAGGACAGAAACTTCCAGAAGGACAACTGGCACGGCCACACTTCGCCAATCTGGGTTTAATGACCCGACCGCCTAGATGGAAGTCTTTCCTCAGTAAAAGACACGTGGAAGCCCCCACTGGGAGTTGGCAAAATGGCAACTGGAGGACTCGCCGACTGTGAGAAAGAAGCCAAGCTTAGTGTCACGCGTGGAGTTCACCAGGCAGCACTAAGGACCCCCACATTCAGTGCCACAGGGAGAGGCGCTGTGTGACCCCAACTTGAAGTAAACACACCTGACAATACGATGGAGTGCTGCACGTGGTCAGCCAGGTGGGGCTTCATTGGTTATGGAGCAGGAAACACACGGGGTGACTTTGGAGGTCACCGACCACAAAGCCACGTCACTCGTTGTTGGCACGCCAGCTGGGATGAACAAGTTCACCTCAATCGAATGTCACAGAGGCCATCGGACCTTCACAGTGGTGAGATGCTAATTGGTGACAGATGTTGATGACGGCTGTGGTGCCACACACTTCAGTTATTTTTGAGGAAAATCAAATGTCATCCAAAATATGACTAATAAAAAACTAAATGAAAAATTCTGCTCTGTGACCCGACATTCATTCTCCATTTTATTTCAGTTGCCTAAAATGCTGTTTACACGTGTTACTCACAAATATGCCCTTACCTGGCACTACAGCCCTAAAGACAGTTTACAAGATAACTGGTATGTGGTGTCCATCTATAGATCGTTGACTACCAGTTCACTCACATTGAGCAGTTAAAGTGTTCAATGACGAGTTCTCAGCACATCAGCGTTCATAATCAGACCAGCTACTATGGAGGATGGCGCTGCCAGCCAAGAACTACACCTGAAGACGGAAAAGTAATAAGAAAGGCTGGCATCAAACACCATTTCTGAGTCCCAGGACTACTCGGATATTAACCTGGTGTCACATACGTGTGACTGGGAGGAAGCTAACGGTCCTGAATAGTAGTAGCAGTACCACGGCAGACCAGGGGGTGGCGAGCTGCACTGACTTTCTCTGTTGATCCACTGCAGACCACCCACGGGAAATGCCGCTCACTTCTGGGGCCTATGATGATGTCACTTCCAGTACTGCTGCTATTACTGGTGTCACTTCTGGCACCAGCACCATTCATATCATCACTTCCTGTCCCCAATGACATCACTTCCTGTCTCATCCTTTAAAGCTGCCACAGTCTCATCCTACAATCAGTTCTGTTTTGGACTCTGTTCTGTGAACAACTCAACCATTTACCCATTTGCTGCCAGGGCATAATATATGGGTGGCTGCCCAAAACTGTTTTTGATGTCTGGGGCTCATTTGTGTGAGACTGGGATTCCCTTTATGACCCCCAAACAGTTTATCTGTTTACTTTGTTTACCTCTGAAACATACATTGAAGTCTGATGTGCATTCAGAGTCAGGAAACGTTTCCCACATGTTCGATAGACGTATGTTATACGATAATCAGTGTGAAGAACAGTCTGTGACCTCAGCAAATGTAGGATGGATTTACACGACGTAGGAATCCACTTTCAGAATGAAGATCTGTCTGTGCACATGTGTGTGTGAGGGGACATCAAGTCAATCACATGCAAACTGGACATTAGCACTTGAAAACGACCAGTCAGTTGGTTTACATGAGGGGTGTCCAACTCCAGTCCTGGAGGGCCGCAGTGGCTGCAGGTTTTCATTCTCACCGTTTTCCTAATCAGTGACCAGTTTCTTCTGCTAATTAACTCCTTTACCCTTCATTTTATAGCCCTGTTCTTAAGGATTCAAACCTCTGAATTGATTTGTGTCTTCATTAAATGGCAGCCAAACAGAAATGAGACGTGACGTGAGCCAAGAGACGACCAGCTAAACTGGAACATCAAACTCCAAGCAGTTTCTAAATGAGAAGCCGATTCTCGCTGTTAACGAAAGCCGTTATTGAATGTCGTGACGTGTTGCTGCTCTCGTTGTGCCACAGCAGACTGTTGATGTTCTGTTTTTTTTTTCTTTCTACTAAGACCACCGTCAAGATGTTTTGGTGACCTGAGCAGACCAACATGACCGAGACCTTCTCCTTCCATTATTTTCAGGTGAGCTGATCATGTGGGGGGGCTTGTTTTGTGTTTGGCTTCTCATTAAGGGAACAGAAACAACTAAGGGGTCCAAGTCACGTAATTTAAAGTGAAGGTAAAACGAGTTAATCAGCAGCACAAACGGCTCACTGATGAAGAAGATGGTCAGAATGTAAACCTGCAGCCACTACGGCCCACCAGGACTGGAGTGGGACACCCCCTGGTTTACATTAAAATCACTCCTGTAGAGTTTCCCACATTCAGGTAATGACGTTGACTTGTGTGTCTTAACTGCAGCCCAGCTGACACCATCCACAGTTTTAACTTGATATGGTGTTTGTGATATTTTGGTACTAAAACTGCAGCATTCAGTAAGTAAAGTCACGTGCAGGATGCTTTGAGTTTGTTTGTTTTGGTGATCATGAAGCGTTTTTCAGCTCATTACTTGTCAGGTCAGCGATTGCTAATCACAGCACACCCAAGCCACTGATGTCAATTCAGATGAACTCAAACACCCATCCTGCTCTCAGTAACACCAACTAGAATTTGTAAATGTGACGACTGTCACGTTAAGTTTATAATCGCATTACTTACGTATTCCTGCACTCCCAGATGGCAGCTGCTCTTCCTCTTTTTGACCTTTTCCTTCATCGATGTTCTCTTCAAATTCACACAACTCAGATTTCAGCTCCACAGAATTCTGCTGGGTAACCAGCTGTGCCATACTGGTGAACTGGGGCTGGACACTGGAATAATATTCTTCTGTAATCTCTTCCTTGAATGAATCCCCAGTTTCATGCTTTTGCTGTTCAACACTGGCCGAGATCCCTTTACAATCCTCCACTTTAATGCCATCAAACTCCTCCTTGAACTCTTCCTCTTTAAAACCTGAAATCTGTTCCTCGCAGTCCTCCTCCTTCACACTCAGACCCTCCGGTGTCCCCCACTTGTAGTCCTCTTCTTTAACGTGCACCGGTCTTTCATCCACTTCATCGTCCTCTTTGGCCGAGGCCATAGCTCTGTGGAAAACTCTTCTCTCTCTTCACTCAAAGTGTCTGCTTTTCTCTTCTAAGATTCCCTTCTCACGTGGACAGCCCTGACCTGGAGGACATTAGACAACTCGCTGCACCACCGTGGGAACTGGGAAGGAGGTGCCTTTAAATCTGTCACAATAAAAGGGACAGAATTACCTCATAAAATCACAAACACAAATGAGCACATTTCAGGGTTAACGTATAGCTTTAAGTAAACAGTTTTTAACACAAATAGCAAACAACCAACTAAGGTTTGGTTGAGAGATCTGAAATGCTGGAAACGCCCCACGTTAACCTAAGACGCTCTCAGCAGATTTGGATCCAAAACCTACTTGATATGCAGACAAATATTAACAGTGATAATATAGCGCCTTTCAAAGTCCAGGCAGGAGCGTGAAACTTTAAAAAAAGAAGTCAAAACTCCTTTAGTGAACCGAAACTTAGGCCACCATCTCAGAGAGACCCGGCTGGTGACAAACTGATATGCCACACCTCACTTTTTAACTGACATTTAGTTTTGACCAGCAGGTTTTTCACACTTGCCTTGTTCTCGTTCTTTCTTCTTATTTAATTAAATCTCAGGCATAACATTATGTCCATTCATGCATTTACTAACTGTGATATGGAGATCAGTCAGATTCTGCTTGCACACTTCCTCCAAGCAGTCTGCGTGTCCTCCCCATTCTCTCACCCAACCACCACCTCAACATCTCTGCTCTGGTCAAGAAGACACAGATGCGTCTTTACTGTCTGAGGAAGAAGAGGTAAATCCAACTGTCTCCTTAGGTTCAAGTGAACTTCTACCACTGCCCAATCAAGACCATTATGACCAGTTGTACCTCAGTATGGTATGGCAACTGCACGCTGGCTGACCAGACGTCTCTGTGGGAGGTGGCGAGAGCTGTCCAGCACATCACTGGTGCCTCGTTCTCTGCCATTGAGGACCTCCAGTGCATGCATCATCATCATCATCATCAGGGAGCGCTCGCACCACATCCAAGTTCTGTTTAACATGTGGAAGGCAGTAGAGGAGCCAGCGGGCCAGCAGCCGCAGCAGACAATGTAACAGCTGAAACAAACTGGCCTGGTAGTCTGAATGATCTCCTCTCATTTGTCTGATTTGTTCATCTGTTCTACCCTGCTGAACTCAACGCCATCTTCATCGGTCCCACCTCACATTAAAACAATAGGCGTACAACTGGGGACTCTGAATCCGCCTCAGGTCTGTCAAGTTTGACCAGACGTCTCTGCGGGAGGTGGTGAGAGCTGTCCAGCACATCACTGTTGCTTCCTCCAGTGCATGCATCATCATCATCATCATCATTTGGGAGCGCTCGCACTCCAGCCAAGTTCTGTTTAATTTGTTGAAGGCAGTAGAGGAGCCAGCGAGCCAGCGAGCCAGCAGCCGCAGCAGACAGTGGAATTGCTTAAACAAACTGGCCTGGTGGTCTGAATGATCTCCTCTCGTTTGTCAAATTTGTTCATCCATTCTACGCTGCTGCTGTCACCCTGCTGAACTCAAAACCATCTTCACCGGTCCCACCTCACATTAAAACAATAAGCATACAACTGGGGACTCTGAATCCGCCTCAGGTCTGTCAAGTTTGCACTGTAGTCTTGGACTCCTGCTACCTCAGGACTATCAGGGCTCTTCTGTGTCTGTTGATAAACAACTCACTGCATGTTACTGTTTCTATGATTTACACTATTTCAGATGTTACTGTACAGATTCTACTCTATTCACACTGTACTTAACATATTTTAACTCACACTAACTATTCTGTGTGTACTTTTGGGTTACTCTTGTCTGCACAACCCCTCACTGCTGCACACATCTATAATTTATCTGACTACTTGCACTTCCAGTTAGATGCAAAACGGTACTTGGTTGTCATGATGCTTGTACTGAATCCAATGACAATGAAGTTGAATCTAATCTAGTAAAGCGAGTAGGGAATTTAAAAATACAGATCATTCCGTATTTTTAATTTTCTTAATAAAATGTCTGACTGAATAGTATTGTATACCTACTTGTAATAACCTTGTGAAATTCACAACATGGAATCTCGGATTGTCGTGAGGTCCACCGCCTACTACACCCGGACTAAAATCCATTTGGGCTCACGCTGAAGCCTGGAGGTCTAGTCTGCTGTAACGTCAAAAAAAAAAAGGCAGGGCTCAAAGTGCCGCTCACGACAAGAACTTCTGGTTATCGCATATTGTCACTTCTCCTCCATTCCTTCCTTCTCATCTCCATCTCTCTCAGTACGTTTTTTCTGCCTTTACCTTGCCCTCTTCCTCTACAGGTATTTCCGTTACTTCCGGATGCTCCCATTACTTACCAACACTCTCCCCCTCACGGGATCTCTTTCTGTCTCCGTCTATCACTGTCTTTTTCATGTCTGCTGTCGTCTTTGAAAGTTCAAACACGCACGCGCCATCTGAACTTGGTAGCAAACAACATGCAACAAAACGAGTCATCAGCGCGCGACTCGAAGCTGAGCCGTTTTCCTAATTGGCTGTTCAGCGGAGCCGCGCTGTCGATTGGCTGTCCAGCGGTGCTCCTGCGAAGGCCCCACCTTCCGCAGAACAGCGATACGGGAACTCAGCCTAGCAGCCTTTAGAATTGTATGTTTATGTCACATGATTCACGCGGCGTTTGACAAACTACAATCGGATTGGCTGTTCTGCGGAACCTTTTGCTCTCTGGAGTTGTGCAGTTAGGATAGAGGCTTTTCATTATTCGTGGCCGGGCATGTCACCCGCTGCTTCTTCTTCGGACAGATTTCACCAGTCATAGAAATACTGCTGTTTACATGTAACTTTAAAAAAAAAAAAACTGGCACTCTGTCGATGGATAGTGCCAGTCCAATACCCCTAGCTGCACAGATAGGTCCGTAATTTTGAGCTAAATGTAGCCTACTGGTTTTGAAAATGAAGGTGACAATTATGATAAAGGCAGCATTTAGTTATGCAGACAGAAAGACAAATAAATACTGTATTTGTCAAGTACACAATATTACGCATTGAAAGCCTTTTACATCTATTTATCTATCATAGTAGTTATATACTGCCTTTCCTATCTATCTATCTATCTATCTATCTATTAATCATAGTAGTTATATATTGCCTTTCCTATCTATCTACTGTCAGTGATACAGTCGATTCCTTACCGTGTTTATAAGAGACAGCAACCATATTAGCTTCTAATTGTGACTGAGCCCAAAAGACATGCGCAGAAACTCATCCAGCGCCACACACTGACATCAAATTATCCATCGAGTGCACATGTGACCCAGTGTCAGCCATTTTCTTTGTATTTACTGGGCATCACTCACAAGCCTGAAGTTGAAACATGCCTGTCAATAAGCCCTTTACTTGAAGTAAGATCATAAGAAATTTGACAAAGGAGAGGAGACCATTCAGTCCATCAAGCCCATTTTTAATGCTAATAGCTAAGTGGTCCCAGTGCCTCATCCAGATTCTTCTTAAAGGCTGTGAAGGTTTCTGCTTCAACTCCACGTCTTGGTAGTTTGTTGCAGAGTGTGTCAAGAAGAGCAACTGCTGGAGCCACATTTGCCCACAAAAGAGCACTTCTTGTTAAATAAATAAATAGTACAAAATGGCAAAACAGCTTTTGTCAAATTCGATCTACATAGTGCAGCCACTAATAATAAGAATTAGGGAAGAGAAAGAGTGAAAGATGACATCAGGACATTATGGGTATTGTGAAATGCTATTTGGTTTGGTCAATGCCCAGACATTATTTCAATAATCTGTCAGTGATATTTTCTGTGACATCTTGGGAACTTTTCTGCTCATCTATAACATATGACATTATTCAATTATGTCCGGCAGATATGGAGATTCACACGGAATGAGTTTTGCGAGGTCCTCTCTCTCCTCCTCAGAAGTTTATTATTAGCATTTTTAATTGTCCCAATGACCTCATTAACCAAGAGATTTAAGTGGATACTAAAGACTCAGGAGGTATTTAAAAATGAATGGGAAAAATAAAAACCAGTCATTTCAAGACATAATAACCATTAGTAACACTGGGAATGTATTGGCTGTATTTTTAAATCAATGTAATGGTATTGTCACAAACAAAAAGTAATCAATTTCTATGAAAATTGTAAACATTTTTCTGGGTACATCCAGAAGTTTCATTTAATGAGTCCTGTAGATCTCAGCCCCAGTGATAGAATGTTGGCGGTTTTCCAAAACAATTCCAAAATTGTCAAATTTCTCATTGTAGCTTATTGATTGATTGATCTAGTGTGAATTATCACGTGGCTCCTAAGACTTGTTTTAGAAACACTTGCCACATTAAGAACACTGTAAGTTTGAATATTTGTGAGAATCGTTTCCCACATTTAGAACAGCAATGCTGTGCTACCTCATTATTATTTCTTTCTTGACCTCTGATCTGAGAAGTGCATACAATGTTGAGGCTACCAATAGTTGTTCTCCTTAGTATGAATTATAATTTATTGTTGAGCTGACACATTTGTATTTTTTTCCTTACTTTCAATGAAGTTTCTCTCAGTAGTAAATTTCTCCGAGTTTTATGTGCCAACTACGAAAACAGGAATAAGCCTCACTCTTTAATCTGGACATTTCTGTTTTACTACTATAATTGCTCGTCCCATAAATTCTATAAATCATATAAATAGTTTATTTATGGGCATAGTACCCAAATTGTTCCTAATAATGCCTTCTTTTGCAGTTCATACAGAGTGATAGCAATTGGCGGGGCATCAAATGCACCTGGAAGTTTCTGCTGATGAAAACTGTTGATCTCAGTTCTACATTTGGCGAACTCCAGATTGCTTTCTCCAAATGTTCTTGTCGTTCTTACTATCAAGACAGACAGTAGTGAACCTCTCTCTTTAGTCATGACAGGTGAGCTCTACTGTTTTGTTTCTCAGTTCCTAAAATGTGCAGTGAGGGCTTGGTGTACCACCTGCATTGCTCCTAATAACACTTCCTTTTGCAGTTCTTATGGAGTCATGGCAATTGGTGGGATGTCAAGACGGGCATGTAAGGTTTTTATTGATGAGACCTGTTGATCCCAAATTTCAGATACTGTGTACCACACCTGGCTCATTGCAGATTCACTTCTCTCCATTGTGAATCTCTGAGTGCCTGTGCAGGGTGTTTATTTGTGAAAATTGCTTACCACATTCAGAACAGGAATACGGCTTCTCTCCAGTATGAATTCGTTTGTGCTTCTGAAGAGTGCTACTGTCAGTGAATCTCTTGCAACATTCAGAACAGCTGTACGGCTTTTCTCCAGTATGAATTCTCGTATGTCTTTGAAGACTGCTACTGTAAGAGAAATATTTACCACATTCTGAGCAGCAGTATGGCCTTTCTTGAGTATGAAATCTTGTGTGGCTATGAACACTGCTGCTGTCAGAGAATCGTTTGCCACATTCAGTACAGCTATATGGCTTTTCTCCTGTATGAATCCGTGTGTGCCTCTGAAGGCTACTACCACAAGAGAAGTGTTTTCCACATTCAGAACAGCTAAACGGCTTTTCCCCCGTGTGGCTTCTGGTGTGGATCTGAAGACTGCTTATCTGGGAGAATCGTTTGCCACATTCTGAACAAGAGTGAGGTTTTTCTCCAGTGTGAATTCTCATGTGGGTTTGTAGATTGCTTACTTGTAAAAACTGTTTGCCGCATTCTGTACAGCAATGAGGCTTCTCTCCACTGTGAATTCTTAAGTGTCGTTGAAGCCTATTTAAAAATAAGAATCCTTTACCACATTTAGAACAGCAATAAAGTTTTTCTCCCGTGTGAATTTTTACATAATTCTGAAATCTGCTCTTATGGCAAACTTCTTTGCCGGTATCAGAACATCCATATGGCTTCTCTCCAATATGAATGTTTGCATGCCGCTGAAGAGCACTGTTACTGGGAAATCGTTTGCTACATTCTGTACAGCAGTGTTTTTTTCTCCAGTGTGAATTCTTTTGTGTCGCTTAAGACTGTCGCTGCGTGAATAGAGTTTACCACATTCAGAACAGGCATATGGCTTCCGTCTCATAAGAATCAATTTATTTTTACATCCAGGTTTCTTTTTTAAAGCTTTTCCACAATCTCGACTGGCATGCAAACTCTCTTCATCTGTATTATGTACTTGTTGTTGCTCAGTATCCTTGGCCTTTGTGTGTGTGATTCCAGTGGCGGGAAGAGAACAGCACTGCACAGAGGCTGGGGGCAAATTCTCTAATCCTCTTGTTGATTTCTTCACCTTCTCCTTGTCCTGTTTGTGTTGCCGTCTGCACTGAAGTGAGGGCTGAGCAAATGAAGATGGGGGAAAGATGCCATTCTTCTTGAAATCTGAAATTGAATAAGAGTTTAGTTAACTGTTTTTGAATGAATGCATTATTATAAACAGAGCGGTGGCATACTACTTGGTTTAACTGTCTCACCCCCCTCACTCCCACCCAGTTCCATTCCTGATCTGCTGACCTTATATTTCTATTCTTCTTTACACAGTTTTTAGTTTCTGGTGGATATACTTCTGTGGGCACCTGACATTATATAACAGGTAGTGCATTACTTTTGAGTTGTATGGTTTAATGTACATTTGAGTCATATAATCTTTGGTTATGTTCATTTTTTTCAAGTTTCTCTCTTGGTTGCTGTACCCTGAAGAAGAGGCGAATCCTCAAAACACATACCCTTGAATCTCAGGAATTCAATCATATTTCTGATGTTACATGTTTGCAACCTTTATGATACAATTTCTGTTAATGTGGACCGACTAGCTTCAGGTGTGGCACACATGTTTTATGTTTGTGTGTTTTATAGGGGCCTTTCAGGTCACATTGATCGTGTGTGATATTCTGACTCTCAACTCATCATTTTCATTGGAATCGATTTTGTTTTTTTTCCCCCCCAAGTGTTTTTACATTGCCTTTGTAAATTCCATGCATCAATTATCCAACCCGCTATATCCTAACTACAGGGTCACGGGGGTCTGCTGGAGCCAGTCCCAAAAACACAGGGCGCAAGGCAGGAAACAAACCCTGGGCAGGGTGCCAGCCTACTGCAGGCCTTTGTAAATTGAGTTACACATATCTATATATATATATAATCAACCAAGTCACCCGACCATGGAGTACACACAATGGAGCCCTGCCTGCCAGCTCAAACCTTCCTCCCATGCCCACCCTCGCTCTCGAGGCATGCGCACTGCTTGCTCATGTGCCCGCCCCCAACACCTCACCAAACACATCCTCAGTCTCTTTGGTCTCTTCTACAGTCCACATGCACCTCTAAGCCATGTTCACTTTTCATTATTCTTTTCAGTTCCGGCTACTTTGCTTTGTAACAGGTCTCTCTCATTGCTGCTGTCTTTGTTTAACCCCGCAAGCTTCTGTTCTCCCTGTTGTTTCTCTGCCCCTTCTTTTTTTCCTTTGTTAGACCGACACCGAAGTGATGGCCGCCGCCGTATCGCGATGCTGAATAGGGGATTGCTGAACTGTGTCTTTCAGGAAGTGTTCACCCATCAATGAATAATTATGCGGTGTATGCTACGCCGCGGGTCGGCTATCTCTTATATTTACGTAATCAAATTTCAGAAGCGTGGCCTTCCTCATGCCCACATGCTGTTTACTCTTCACAATAATTCTGAAATAAGAACCAGAAAGAAAGAAGAAGAAAGAAGTATTTCTTTCTTCTTGATTTCTGAATTCCTTTCTCACTGTTTTCTGTTCCTATTCTTACACCGCCGTATGCAACGGCGGGCATCAGCTAGTTAATTATATTTCTCAATCATTTCACTTAATTTTGTTGTTTGCTTAAAACATTAGATAGATAGATAGATAGATAGATAGATAGATAGATAGATAGATAG
>JANRMT010062807.1:2294420-2316335 GCA_026402145.1 Polypterus bichir lapradei
GATAGATAGATAGATAGATAGATAGATAGATAGATAGATAGATAAAAAGATAGATAGATGCCCTATGTCTGTTATATTGTATCTCTGACATATATCTATTTGTTTGTCTGTCTGTCTACAGAAATAAATGCTACGCTTATAATCATTACCGTAATATTTAAAACTGGAAAATTTAGTTCAGGAGTGCAGAGTCGGGACCTATCCAGGCAGATTAGGCTCTGTTATCAAAAGTAAAATAAAATATAACTGGACTTGTAAACAGCAATACTTCCACAATTGGAGGCATTTGTCCTGAAGTACTATACAGGGTGGTCCAGATTTAATTATGCAATTTTCATTACGCTATAACTTATTAAGTTTATTTCATAGAGAATTCACAACTGAATGGAGGACAAGTGGAACATTACATGGAAAATCAGTTAATTAATTCAACGTAAGTCCATTTTCATTTATTACAAGATATTTCAAACAATTCTTTTGTTTTGTATTGTTTTCCTGCATTGCATTAAAAGTTGCATAATTAGATCTGGACCACACTATAGATACGCCCAGACAACAATAAACCATAGACATAGAATTACTAGACTCCGCATGACCAGCAGCATCCTACATCAACGTCGCCGCCATATTGCGCGTGGCACTGCTGTGGAGTGAAGTAATGAATAATGTGCTGCTTGGGATTGTACAAACCACTGTACGCTCCAAACCAGATCCCGGGGGGATTACATTTCATAGGTAAGGCTGAATAATTGTTTTGGTTATATTTGGCCATTAGAAAATCCTGTTTTATAATCTTAGCACTCAAGGTCACCTTATAATAAAATTAAACAACATTAGTAAAATTAAAACAAGAGAATGATAAATCAAAAAGCAATAATTAGCAAACAAACAAAGATAACTGGCAGTAACAGTGCAAAATTCACAACTGGTATGCCAGTTTGAAATGAAAAGTTTTGAGGGCAGTTTTAAAATGTGTTAGTGAATCGAGCTGACGTATATGAGAGGGAAGAGAATTCCCGAATTGAAGAGCACTAGGAGTGACGCTTGAGATCCCAAAGCACTGAGTCTGAGTGTGTGGTACAGAAAGTGGAGCTGCAGATGAGGATCTGAGTGAGCAAGAGGAGTGTCAGTCTGTAGGAGATCAGTGAGGTTGTGGAGAACTTTAAATGTAAAGAGCGGTATTTTGTATCGTATTCTGTAGTGAACAGGGAGCCAGTGAAGTTGAGAGAGAGTAGGTGTGATATGTTCAGTGGATTTAGAACAGCAGGTTATTATCCTGGCAGCAAAATTTTGAAGAAGTTGTAAGCGATGGATACGTTTTTGTGGGATGCCAGATAGCATTACAGTAATCTATACGTGAGGTGACTCGGGCATTAACCAATACTTCAGTACTGTGTTACGTAAGAACAGGACGTCTGGAAATGTTTCGGAGATGGAAGAAGGCACTCCGAGAAATGTTACTTATATGAGAGGAATTATTTAATAATAATAATTATAATTATTATTATTTAATAATTGCCATTATTAGTGTATAAATGATATAAATAATTGCATGTAAACGATTCGCCAAAATCTGTTATTTGTAAACGATACTGTTTTAAACGTTATTGTTTTTTCATTTCTACGTCTACCTGTATTAGTTTAAATGGCACTTTTGCTACTCGCAATAAGGCTGACGAGCTGACGTATCGTGTCGACTGGGCAACACAGTGAATGCGACGTCTATCCATATACAGTATGTCTACTATGCAATAAAGCGGTGCCACGATCCTACACAACTCCAAAGAGCAAAGAGCTCCGCAGAAGAGCCAATCGGATTGCAGTTTAGGTCACACGCCGCGTAAATCATGTGACATAAACATACAATTCTATAGGCTGCTCGGCTGAGTCCCTGAATCACAGAATTACGGGGACTGGGTCCTTCTCAGTAGCACCTAGTGATGGGAACTCCGGCTCTTTTGGATCGGCTCCCTTTAAAGAGCCGGCTCTTACGGCTCCCAAATGGCTCTTCGTTTAGTATCACTTGGATGCTTATATTTTAGCCTAATTAAGCAATTATGAAAGGTTTGTGTATAAGCAATTTCTTATTCATTGTTTTCAGACATTACGTATTTTTATGCATTTTTTCCATTGCAAAAAATACAGTTACTATTGTTTAACATTTTAATAAAAGCTTTAAATTAACAACTTAACACAAAAACACAGCAAACAAATAAAGGCCAAACTCAACAACAACACAACACTATGACTCTTTGAATAAAAGTTTTTAGGCCAGGAACATACATGGGGTTTAAGGCCTGTACAAAAGTTGTTAATCCAATGTCCTCCACAATGGAAAATGGTTGAAAGTCGCTAGCTATCATTTCAGCCAGCTCCTCATCGACACGTATTTGTTTGTTTGGCGTCATTTGTTTTGGAATAAATGTGCTTATTTTGGTTTGAACTGAAGACGGTGTTATACCTGCAGCTTTCGGTAAGACAGTGGATGCTGCAGCAGAAGTTCTTGTCTCTTTTCCAGGGTCAGTGGATGGCAGGAGAGAGGGCACGCTCTCCTCCAGTTGCACGGATGGGTGGGTGGTTCTTATATGTCTGTGTAGGTTTGTTGTTGACCCTGCTGCTCTAACGGATATTTTCTTATTACAAATTCTGCACTTAGCTTTGCAGTCTCCTGTATCACTGAAATGCATTTACTCATTTCTTTACGCTTCTTTTTTTCTTCACGATGCGCTTGCATTTAAATCTGGCTCCTCGTCTGTCGCAGCGACAGGTGTCGCTCTGTGTACCTGGCCTGTACCAACACTCGCTGTCTTCGGAGCATCTGCCCCCCTTCCTTCTTTCACATAGTGGTACGATCCTAGTCCGATGTGTCGTTCGTGAACGAGCCGGCATTATGAGCCAGTGTGTTCTGTGTGCCCATATAAATAAAGTCCCGCCACTGCCGAATGGATTTTCAGCAGAGCTGAGCAGGAGCGGCTGAAGCTTCGGCTCTGCTCGACGGGCATTGGCTCCTCTCGTTCGCTTCAAAGCATCGGCTCTTAGAGCCGGCTCGTACGCGAACGACACATCACTAGTAGCACCGCTGAACAGCCAATCGACAGCAGCGCTCCGCTGAACAGCCAATCAGGGAAACGCCATGGCATCGCGTCGCGCTCTGATGACTCGAATTGTTTCACTTTGTTTGCTTCCGAGTTCGGACGGCGCGTGTCTGCACCTTCAAAGACAAAAAGCAAACAAGAAAAAGACAGCGAGAGACGGATTCAGAAACAAATCAGGAGGAGAGCGTTGGTAAGTAATGGGAGCATCCAGAAGGAACGAGAATACCGGGAGAGGGAGACGGCAGCGGAGCACAGCAAAGGCGAGGGCAGAAATCTCACAGAGTGAGAAAAACGGACTGCGAAAGATGGAGATGAGAAGGAAGAAATGAAGACGAAGCGGCAATATACGAGGTCCATCGGTTCTTGTCGTGAGCGACACTTTGAGCCCTGCACGTTTTTTTGACGTTACTGCGGACCAGACCTCCAGGCTTCAGTATGAGCCGCTCGCTCGTCGCGTCGCCTAATTGGCATTTAGTCCGAGTTTAGTGGGCGGTGGAACTCACGACAATCCATGTTGTGAATTTCACAGGAAGGTTATTACAAGTTCAGTACTATTAAGTGAGACATTTTATAAAGAAAAATAAAAATACGGAATGATCTGTATTTTTAAATTTCCTACTCGCTTTACTAGATTAGATTCAACTTCATTGTCATTGGATTCAGTGCAAGTATCATGACAACCAAGTGCCGTTTTGCATCAAACTGGAAGTGCAAGTAGTCCGATAAATTATAAATGTGTGTGCAGCAGTGAGGGGTTGTGCAGACAAGAGTAACCCAAAAGTACACACAGAATAGTTAGTGTGAGTTAAAATATGTTAAGTACAGTGTGAATAGAGTAGAATCTGTACAGTAACATCTGAAATAGTGTAACTCGTAGAAACAGTAACATGCAGTGAGCTGTTTATCAACAGACACAGAAGAGTCCTGATAGTCCTGAGGTAGCAGGAGTCCAAGACTACAGTGCAAACTTGACAGACCTGAGGCGGATTCGGAGTCCCCAGTTTTATGCTTATTGTTTTAATGTGAGGTGGGACCGATGAAGATGGTTTTGAGTTCAGCAGGGTGACAGCAGCAGCGTAGAATGGATGAACAAATTTGACAAACGAGAGGAGATCATTCAGACCACCAGGCCAGTTTGTTTCAGCTGTTCCACTGTCTGCTGCGGCTGCTGGCCCGCTGGCTCCTCTACTGCCTTCCACAAGTTAAACAGAACTTGGCTGTGGTGCGAGCGCTCTCTGATGATGATGATGCTGCATGCACTGGAGGTCCTCAATGGCAGAGAACGAAGCACCAGTGATGTGCTGGACAGCTCTCACCACCTCCCGCAGAGACGTCTGGTCAGCCAGCGTGCAGTTGCCATACCATACTGAGGTACAACTGGTCATAATGGTCTTGATTGGGCAGTGGTAGAAGTTCACTTGAACCTAAGGATACAGTTGGATTCACCTCTTCTTCCTCAGAAAGTAAAGACGCATCTGTGTCTTCTTGACCAGGGCAGAGATGTTGAGGTGGTGGTTGGATGAGAGAATGGGGAGGACACGCAGACTGCTTGGAGGAAGTGTGCAAGCAGAATCTGACTGATCTCCATATCACAGTTAGTAAATACATGAATGGACATAATGTTATGCCTGAGATTTAATTAAATAAGAAGAAAGAACGAGAACAAGGCAAGTGTGAAAAACCTGCTGGTCAAAACTAAATGTCAGTTAAAAAGTGAGGTGTGGCATATCAGTTTGTCACCAGCCGGGTCTCTCTGAGATGGTGGCCTAAGTTTCGGTTCACTAAAGGAGTTTTGACTTCTTTTTTTAAAGTTTCACGCTCCTGCCTGGACTTTGAAAGGCGCTATATTATCACTGTTAATATTTGTCTGCATATCAAGTAGGTTTTGGATCCAAATCTGCTGAGAGCGTCTTAGGTTAACGTGGGGCGTTTCCAGCATTTCAGATCTCTCAACCAAACCTTAGTTGGTTGTTTGCTATTTGTGTTAAAAACTGTTTACTTAAAGCTATACGTTAACCCTGAAATGTGCTCATTTGTGTTTGTGATTTTATGAGGTAATTCTGTCCCTTTTATTGTGACAGATTTAAAGGCACCTCCTTCCCAGTTCCCACGGTGGTGCAGCGAGTTGTCTAATGTCCTCCAGGTCAGGGCTGTCCACGTGAGAAGGGAATCTTAGAAGAGAAAAGCAGACACTTTGAGTGAAGAGAGAGAAGAGTTTTCCACAGAGCTATGGCCTCGGCCAAAGAGGACGATGAAGTGGATGAAAGACCGGTGCACGTTAAAGAAGAGGACTACAAGTGGGGGACACCGGAGGGTCTGAGTGTGAAGGAGGAGGACTGCGAGGAACAGATTTCAGGTTTTAAAGAGGAAGAGTTCAAGGAGGAGTTTGATGGCATTAAAGTGGAGGATTGTAAAGGGATCTCGGCCAGTGTTGAACAGCAAAAGCATGAAACTGGGGATTCATTCAAGGAAGAGATTACAGAAGAATATTATTCCAGTGTCCAGCCCCAGTTCACCAGTATGGCACAGCTGGTTACCCAGCAGAATTCTGTGGAGCTGAAATCTGAGTTGTGTGAATTTGAAGAGAACATCAGTGAAGGAAAAGGTCAAAAAGAGGAAGAGCAGCTGCTATCTGGGAGTGCAGGAATACGTAAGTAATGCGATTATAAACTTAACGTGACAGTCGTCACATTTACAAATTCTAGTTGGTGTTACTGAGAGCAGGATGGGTGTTTGAGTTCATCTGAATTGACATCAGTGGCTTGGGTGTGCTGTGATTAGCAATCGCTGACCTGACAAGTAATGAGCTGAAAAACGCTTCATGATCACCAAAACAAACAAACTCAAAGCATCCTGCACGTGACTTTACTTACTGAATGCTGCAGTTTTAGTACCAAAATATCACAAGCACCATATCAAGTTAAAACTGTGGATGGTGTCAGCTGGGCTGCAGTTAAGACACACAAGTCAACGTCATTACCTGAATGTGGGAAACTCTACAGGAGTGATTTTAACGTAAACCAGGGGGGGTCCAAATCTGGACCTGGTGGGCCGTAGTGGCTGCAGGTTTACATTCTGACCATCTTCTTCATCAGTGAGCCGTTTGTGCTGCTGATTAACTTGTTTTAACTTCACTTTAAATGACGTGACTCGGACCCCTTAGTTGTTTCTGTTCCCTTAATGAGAAGCCAAATACAAAATAAGCCCCCCCACATGATCAGCTCACCTGAAAATAATGGAAGGAGAAGGTCTCGGTCATGTTGGTCTGCTCAGGTCACCAAAACATCTTGACGGTGGTCTTAGTAGAAAGAAAAAAAAAACAGAACATCAACAGTCTGCTGTGGCACAACGAGAGCAGCAACACGTCACGACATTCAATAACGGCTTTCGTTAACAGCGAGAATCGGCTTCTCATTTAGAAACTGCTTGGAGTTTGATGTTCCAGTTTAGCTGGTCGTCTCTTGGCTCACGTCACGTCTCATTTCTGTTTGGCTGCCATTTAATGAAGACACAAATCAATTCAGAGGTTTGAATCCTTAAGAACAGGGCTATGAAAATGAAGGGTAAAGGAGTTAATTAGCAGAAGAAACTGGTCACTGATTAGGAAAACGGTAAGAATGAAAACCTGCAGCCACTGCGGCCCTCCAGGACTGGAGTTGGACACCCCTCATGTAAACCAACTGACTGGTCGTTTTCAAGTGCTAATGTCCAGTTTGCATCTGATTGACCTGATGTCCCCTCACACACACATGTGCACAGACAGATCTTCATTCTGAAAGTGGATTCTTACGTCGTGTAAATCCATCCTATGTTTGCTGAGGTCACAGACTGTTCTTCACACTGATTATCGTATAACATACGTCTATCGAACATGTGGGAAACGTTTCCTGACTCTGAATGCACGTCAGACTTCAATGTATGTTTCAGAGGTAAACAAAGTAAACAGATAAACTGTTTGGGGGTCATAAAGGGAATCCCAGTCTCACACAAATGAGCCCCAGACATCAAAAACAGTTTTGGGCAGCCACCCATATATTATGCCCTGGCAGCAAATGGGTAAATGGTTGAGTTGTTCACAGAACAGAGTCCAAAACAGAACTGATTGTAGGATGAGACTGTGGCGGCTTTAAAGGATGAGACAGGAAGTGATGTCATTGGGGACAGGAAGTGATGATATGAATGGTGCTGGTGCCAGAAGTGACGCCAGTAATAGCAGCAGTACTGGAAGTGACATCATCATAGGCCCCAGAAGTGAGCGGCATTTCCCGTGGGTGGTCTGCAGTGGATCAACAGAGAAAGTCAGTGCAGCTCGCCACCCCCTGGTCTGCCGTGGTACTGCTACTACTATTCAGGACCGTTAAATGCCTCCAAGTCACACGTATGTGACACCAGGTTAATATCCGAGTAGTCCTGGGACTCAGAAATGGTGTTTGATGCCAGCCTTTCTTATTACTTTTCCGTCTTCACGTGTAGTTCCTGACTGGCAGCGCCATCCTCCATAGTAGCCGGTCTGATTATGAACGCTGATGTGCCGAGAACTCGTCATTTAACACTTTGACTGCTCAATGTGAGTGAACTGGTAGTCGATGATCTATAGATGGACACCACCTACCAGTTATCTTGTAAACTGTCTTTAGGGCTGTAGTGCCAGGTACGGGCATATTTGTGGGTAACACGTTTAAACACGTTTATTAGGCAACTGAAATAAAATGGAGAATGAATGTGAAGTCACAGAGCAGAATGTTTCATTTCCATTTAGTTTTTTTATTAGTCATATTTTGGATGACATTTGATTTTCCTCAAAAATAACTGAAGTGTGTGGCACCACAGCCGTCATCAACATCTGTCACCAATTAGCGTCTCGCCACTGTGAAGGTCCAATGGCCACTGCGACATTCGATTGAGGTGAACTTGTTCATTCCAGCTGGCGTGCCAACAACGAGTGACGTGGCTTTGTGGTCGGTGACCTCCAAAGGCACCCCGTGTGTTTCCTGCTCCATAACCAATGAAGCCCCACCTGGCTGACCACGTGCAGCACTCCATCGTATTGTCAGGTGTGTTTACTTCAAGTCGGGGTCACACAGCGCCTCTCCCAGTAGCACTGAATGTGGGGGTCCTTAGTGCTGCCTGGTGAACTCCACGCGTGACACTAAGCTTGGCTTCTTTCTCACAGTAGGCGAGTCCTCCAGTTGCCATTTTGCCAACTCCCACTGGGGGCTTCCACGTGTCTTTTACTGAGGAAAGACTTCCATCTAGGCGGTCGGGTCATTAAACCCAGATTGGTGAAGTGTGGCCGTGCCAGTTGTCCTTCTGGAAGTTTCTGTCCTCTCCACACAGGTTTTCTGGAGCTCAACCCGATCACAGTGACCATGAGATCGATGCTCTTCTCCCACAATGCCTCTGTTTGGCCGGGTGGTCAGTTTATCCAAACTCCTTGAACCCGTGTCTGCATCACTAAATCCACTGCAGTATCTTTACTCACAATCAGGTGGCTTTTACAACTTTAGAGTCCTAATAACTTTGCCAAGTTTCCTTCAAAATTGAGTGATTCACTTTGGAGTCCTCGTGTGCTCAGACTCCCCTCCGGACACGCAGATAAACGTTTACTCTGAGTGTGGATTCCTGTAACGTGTGAACCCACCTGAATTCTTCTCGGTGCACAACGCGTTCCTTCTCCTGATTATTTTATAATACGCACCTACAGAGTTTGTGAGATGAGTTCAGAGGTTCAGTATGCACTTTAGAACGTGATCTTCATGTGATGTAACATCATATTAATAAACACAATTCAGGATCACACCTGAGTGGTCCGAGCCTACTGTATAGCAGCAGAATCCCACCGTCAATGAAGGGCCAGTCCTTCTCAGGCCCACCCACCCACTCACTTTGAGCCACTTTAGAGTCACCAGCTCACCTTCCCTACTCAGCTTTGGGGATGTGAGAGAAGAACTGAAGTTTTGTTGGAGAAGCACTTGAGGACAATGTAGAGAATGACAGAGTCCACCGGGTCAACCCAATGCGACTGTATATCTAAATCAAAGCAGGTATATAATATAGCCTGGGATCTTCAAAATATTGAAATGGCATTAAATTAATGACAACGATAATGAGAAAGTCAAATCCACAGCCATATGTCAATTCCTGCAGGTTATCCTCCTATTGTGATTCCTGTAACGTGTGAACCCTCCTGAATTCTGCCCAGTGCACTTCTCCAATTATTTATAATACACACCTACAGAGTTTGTGAGAAGACTTCAGAGGTTCAGTATGCAATTTAGAACGTGATCTTCATGTGACGTAACATCATATTAATAAACACAATTCAGGATCACACCTGAGTGGTCTGAGCCTACTGTATAGCAGCAGAATCCCACCGTCAATGGAGCGCCAGTCCCTCTCAGGCCCACTCACTCTGAGCCAATTAAGAGTCACCAGTTCACCTTCCCTACTCCCTACTACAGGGGGATGTGAGAGAAGATCTGACGTTTTGTTGGAAATGGAATTGGAGTCCACCAGGTCAATCCAATGCGACCGTATGTATTTGTCAAGGCATTTTTGCAGTAAAGATTGGGTTCTTCAGAACATTGAAATGTCATTAAATAAATGACAACGACAATGAGAAAGTCAAATCCGCAGCCATATGCCAATTCCTGCAGGTCATCCTCCTATTGTGATTCCTGTAACGTGTGAACCCATTTAAATTCTGCCCAGCACACAATGCGTTCCTTCCTCTGATTGTTTTATAAAACACGCCTACAGAGTTTATGAGAAGAGTTCAGAGGTTCAGTATGCAATTTAGAACGTGATCTTCATGTGACGTAACATCATATTAATAAACACAATTCAGGATCACACCTGAGAGGTCAGAGCCTACTGTATAGCAGCAGAATCCCACCATCATTGGAGGGCCAGTCCCTCTCAGGCCCACCCACTCACTCACTCTGTGCCACTTTAGAGTCACCAGGTCACCTTCCCTACTCAGCTTTGGGGATGTGAGAGAACAACTGAAGTTTTGTTGGAGAAGCACATGAGGACAATGTAGAGAATGGACAGAGTCCACCGGGTCAGCCCAATGCGACCGTATATCTTTATCAAGGCAGGTTTGCAATTTAGATTGGGTTCTTCAAAACATTGAAATGTCATTAAATAACTGACAACGGTGAAGAGAAAGTCAAATCCACAGGCATATGCCAATTCCTGCAGGTCATCCTCCTCTTGTGATTCCTGTAATGTGTGATCCCACCTAAATTCTGCCCAGCGCACTTCCCCGATTATTTATAATACATACGTACAGAATTTGTGAGAAGAGTTCAATGGTTCCATATGATCTTTATGTGACACTAGCAAAATACCCGCGCTTGGCAGCGGCGAAGTACTGCCTTAAAATTTTATTAAGAAGAAAATTAAACCTTTTTAAACTGAGGGAAAATATGCCAATAATTATTTGTTAAGGATCTCTTTGTATACCACATTGTGAGTTCGGCCCTCTGGTTGTAATATGACCAAGCTGTGCGCTGAGCTTACTCTTGAGCATGTAACTTACAGTTGGCCATGTGAACAGTAATCTTGTCTCAAATCTCACAGCTTGGATTGCTGCTGTCATAATCGGTTTGAGTTTCATGGTTTGTTTCAATTACGACAGTATTTGCAGGACTTGTGTTGAAGTGACATTCGGCATCTGTCAAGCGTTGTAAGCACACAACCGGTTTCATCGATAAAATCACATCCAGCTTTTGAGAGTTTAAACATTCATAAACATCAAAGTGTCCACTACTGAAATCGTCACCTGTGAATCTAAGATGTTTGAGAGGCATTGGCGGTTGTCCAAAGGTGTAAAATATTTGGCCATTTCGGTACACTTGAAAGCGACAACCGAACAATTCAGCGGCAGCCATCAACTCACATGCAGAACCATAGGTGAAGGGCTTAAGCATTTCACTCTTATAGTGCTCCTGTGTAGTATAATTATCTCCTGTACCGTCATCAGTCCACACCTTGAACCTGTCCCAGTCATTCAATACATAAGACACAATGTTCCTCCGGATATCAAGAGTGAGCCTGATATGGCCATGCAATATGTAACACAGAGAATGGAAAAGGCAGGTGCCATCTCCGGGCATGGAAACCACTCGGTAAGTGACAGTTCTTTGATTGATGGTGATCACCTCGATAGACATGTTAATGGGGGTACGGTTGGAATGATAAAGGAAATGGGTACCTGAACAATGTAAAGTAAGTCTAAAATACCTACACAATAACTATAATCGTAATAAATGAACAATAAAACAGCGGAGAAGCTGTGGATTAAATAAAAAGGCTGCAGTTATCAGCAGGGAGACGTGAATCCCGTGGCGAAGCAAGGAAGGGAATGAAGAGACTGGAGCGACAGACGGCCTTATATAGGCAGGCAGCCAACAACATTAGAGACGTTGGGATGGGGGACCCAACGCCGCCTCACACGGTGACCGAGCTGCAGGCTATGAACATATATATGTATGTAAGTAGGATTCAGTTAGCGTTGGGAACCCGCGTACCAAATTTCTTGAAGATGGGCCCATAAGTAACAAAGACTGTTGAAAAGTTCAATATGGCGGCCAACAGTGGTATCATACCACCGAAATAAGTACGTACATTGGTTTCGGTTACCGCAGGAAAGCCGCCTACCAAATTTCGTGAAGATGGGGCCATAAATAAGAAAGTTCAACATGGCGGACGTTGTTGACCGTTATGACCGTTACGCGTAGAATTTCGAAATGAAACCTGCTTAACTTTTGTAAGTAAGCTGTAAGGAATGAGCCTGCCAAATTTCAGCCTTCTACCTACACGGGAAGTTGGAGAAGTAGTGATGAGTGAGTGAGTGAGTGAGTGAGTGAGTGAGTGAGTGAGTGAGTGAGGGCTTTGCCTTTTATTAGTATAGATAACATTCACAAACAAAATTCAGGATCACACCTGAGAGGTCCGAGCCTACTGTGTACAGTACCAGCTTCATCAGATGTTGGGCAGAATCCCACCATCCCTGTCAGGCCCACTCACTCCCTCACTCGGAGTCAATTAAGGGTGCACTCACACTAGGCCCGTTTGTTCCGTACCGTGCCCAAGCGTAATCATCCCCCCAACTCCCCCTGCTGGCCTACACTTACACTGCACTTCACATTCTGGGCCTAGGCTCGCTTACGTCTTGACCATGTGACTTTGTGTAAAGCCAAAGCAAGATGTGAACATGGAGTGACAGCAGGCATGTGGAAGTGATTTTCCTTATTTTGTGGTTGTTTCAGAGTCGTGTTGGGCAGATTAATGATCTGCCCTTCTTACAGATTTATGAAGTGTGCAGCGCAGCCTTTTGCTGTTAATCGTGCTGCACGTACGAGAAGATTAAGTGATGCTCAGGGAGAAGTTTGCAGCTTTTCTTGCCAACCACATTTCACGTTCATGTGTCAGGTGAGAATAAAAACCTGCTTTTTAACTGAAATGGTGTTGAATGAAGTGAGAATTGCATCGTCTGACTTGATGTCGTGTCTGTTTTCCATGCTCGGGCACGTTTAGCGATCACACTGTTCCCGAATGCTACTGAACTTTGCTCAGGACTGCCACTTCCTATGGGCCAGGACATTGCACGGCTGGCCCCTCGTGGAGTCATCACACTAGTCAAACAAACTAGACTTTAAGTTATATGTGGGCAAACGTCCTCAAGCACGGAAAGAATTGCCAGTGTGAGGACACCCTCGGAGTCACCAGCTCACCTTCCTTACTCAGCCTTGGGGATGTGAGAGAAGAACTGAATTTGTGTTGGAGAAGCACATGCAGAGAATGGGCAGAGTCCACCGGGTCAATATAACAACAACATTTATTTCTATCGCACATTTACATAGAAATGATGGAGCTCAAAGTGCTTTACAGGATGAAGAAAGAAAAAATATAAAAATTAGGCAATACTGATTAACAAAGAATAAAGTAAGGTGTGATATCTAGGAGGAGAGAAAAATATCAAAAAAAAAAATCTGCAGGGGTTCCAAAGCCATGAGACCATCCAGCCCCCATTGGGTATTCTAGAATGATCTCAATCAGTCCTCAAGGTTTTCAGGCTTCATGTAGAAGAATTATATGCTGGTCATGTGGACTTCTGGCCTTCAATCCATCAAGATAAGGACTGCATTGTGCCCTGATCAGGTGGTGGTGGTGCAGATCACCACCACAGAAAAAGAGCAGCAGAGAAGTAGGGGTTAGTATGGATTGTGGAGCCATGAAAGAAAATGATAACTCAATGCACATACAGAATATCAGGGTTACACTAAAATGAAGCTCTGAGAAAGCCATGTTAAAGTAATGAGTTTTTATCAGTTTGTTAAAGTGCTCCACCGTATTAGCCTGGCAAATTTCTATCGGTCAGCTATTCCAGATTTTAGGTGCCTAAGAGCAGAAGGCCGCCCGCCTCACCACTTCTTTTAAGTTTAGCTCTTGGAATTCTAAGCAGACCCTCATTTGAAGATCTAAGGTTATGATTTGGAGTGTCAGGTGACAGGCATTCCACCATCTGAGATTATTGAAGGCTTTGTAAACCATTAGCTGTATTTTAAAGTTAATTCTTAACGGCACCGGTAACCAATGTAGTGACACTAAGACTGGGGTGATGTGTTCGGATTTTCTTTTCCTAGTTAAGATTCTGGCAGCTCCATTCTGCACTCGTTGTAATCGATTGATGTTTTTTTTTTTTTGGGTGGTCCTGAGGGGAGTGTGTTACAGTAATCTAGTGGACTGAAAACAAAAGCGTGAACTCATTTCTCAGCATCTTGTAGTGTTATAAGAGGTCTAACATTTGCTATATTTCTTAAGTGAATAATTGCTGTCCTAGTAATCTGAATAATTTGTGATGTAAAATTCAGGTCCGAGTCAATTATTACCCCTAAATTCTTTACCTCTGTCTTGACTTTTAATCCTAATGCATCAAGTTTATTTCTAATACCCTCATTATATCCATTTTTGCCAATCACTAAAATGTCTGTGTTCTCCTTATGTAGTTTGAGAAAATTACTACCCAAGTAAGACATTGTGTCAGTGAATCAAGAGAGTCGGGGTCACCCGTCTCTTAATAATGATAATGTATTGATTTCAGACATTTACCTAAACTCTTCTTGTCTTTACAGATCTCCAGGGGAATGGCAGCTTCTCTTCATCTTCTTTTACACAGCCCTCTCCTCAGTTCAGACTGCAGCAGAAATCTGACAATGAGGATAGGAAGAAATCGGCAAGGGGGTCTGAGAATGTGACAGCAGCCTCTGTGCAGTGCAGTCCTCTTACCGCTGAGAAAGAAACACCGAGAGAAGCCATCGACAGTGATCAAGAGCATAATACATATCAAGAGACGTTGTTTGCCTGCCAAGGATGCAAAAGAACTTTCAAAAACATGCTGGATTACAAATACCATAAATGGCTTCATACAAAACCAAATCCGTATGTCTGTACTGAGTGTGGCAAATTCTTTTCCTGCAGCAGCAATCTTCATAAACACAAACGAATTCACACTGGAGAAAAACCTCATTGCTGTGCCGAATGTGGCAAGCGATTCTTACATTTAGGCCATCTTCAGAGCCATAAAAGAATCCACACCGGAGAAAAACCTTACTGCTGCTCTGAGTGTGGCAAGCGATTCTCCAATAACAGCAGTCTTCGGACACATGCGAAAATTCATACTGGAGAAAAACCTTATCGCTGTTCTCAGTGTGGGAAAAGATTCTTGCTCAAAAGTCAACTTCAAAGTCACATCCGAATTCACACCGGAGAGAAACCTTATCGTTGTACTGAATGTGGGAAACAGTTCTTACAGGTCAGCCACCTGCGGAGCCACATCAGAGTTCACACTGGAGAGAAGCCTTACTGTTGTCCTGAGTGTGGGAAACGATTTTCAAACAGCAGCTGTCTTCATAAACATCGTGGAATTCACACGGCAGAGAAACCTCATTACTGTTCTGAATGTGGGAAACGGTTCTTACTTAAAAGTCAACTTCAAAGTCACCTCAGAATTCACACTGGAGAGAAACCCCATTGCTGTCCAGAATGTGGCAAACGATTCTCCCGTAACAGCACACTTCAGCAGCACACAAGAATTCATACTGGAGAGAAGCCATATTGCTGTTCTGAATGTGGGAAACGATTCTCTCAAAACAGCCATCTTCAGAAACACTTAAGAATTCACACTGGAACTAAAAAATAATAATAGTGCCTGTTGTGCTGGGATCAACGGGACTAATGGAGAACTTTTAGGGCCATCTACTGATTAGCGTAACTCCTTATGAATTGCTAAAGGAGACATTATTGGGAACAGTGCCAATGCTACACTGAACCTACGCTGGAAACTTAAGAAATACAGCAGTGCAACAGAACTGCCATGACTGAAGAGTGAGCATCACTCCTGTCAGTAAGCACACCAGAAAAATTTAACCCAGAGAGAAATTCCAGAAGGTGGGAGGTAAAGAAGGTAAGAAGAAGTCAAAAAGCATGTACAATGTAAGCCCACCCAGCTACTCAAGTCTTGATGGATATCTTCACTGGGTGGGATTCATTACAAAACCTTGCCAAAGCCAAACTATTTGTATATCATGATTATGACCCAGAAGTAATAATTCATACCTGTTGCATGTCTCTCAGGATAGAAATGTCCCTACTCCTGCCTAAGTACTGGGGTAGGCAATGGTGGCAGTGATAGTGTGACATCTTCAGATGAAGACAAGAGGACCTCCAGTGTGGGTGACAGTCAAGATGGACAAATGAGACCACAAAAGTGTAAGGTGAGCAGAAAATTGAAAAGACTCGACATGGTGGTCAGTGGTAGATGAAGAGGAGATCATGGTCTGCTACTTCCATGCAAAAAAATCGTCAGTTTCCAACAAAGTGTTGTTATGCCGGGAGGACTCGCTCATAATTGGAATCCAGGCAAGTGATCTAAGATAAGTGATGCAAACTTAACATTGCTAATCGGAATAAAGAAAGACAGCAGTTAAGTGAAGAGAAATTAGAAGAACAGCAAAAGATGAAATAATAGAAGAGACAAATTCAAGATATGAGAACAGAACTGGCAAAGACGTGGCATGAAGAGATGAGGACGACCTCATCTGGTACCCAGTGGTATGTGTGCCAGTCTGAAGGCAAACTAAGTTCCGTTCCCCTAAAGCCTGTCATCTCGAGGAGCTTGGCGTCTGTGAAGACAACTCTCAGCCTCCGACCATCTCACTTCTCCTTGTGTGTCTCACACTCGCAGTTCCTCTTTAGTTCAAGTCGCCAAAGCCAAACTGGCTGATCTGATTGCTCTGAAGGACTGGACACACACTCACTCACACACCCACAGACCTTATCATTTTATTTTATATTTGACTTGTGTTTGTTTTATTTCTCTGTTATAACAGCAATGGTTTGTACGTGTAGCGTGGAAATCGTCTGCTGTGATTGGCCAGTCTGTCTGTCTGTCTGTCTGCATGAAACAACTCGGCTCTCAGGACATTCTATTAATGCTGTTGTTTTTAATTATATCACAACTTGTCTGCGGTGGGTTGGCACCCTGCCCGGGATTGGTTCCTGCCTTGTGCCCTGTGTTGGCTGGGATTGGCTCCAGTAGACCCCCGTGACCCAGTGTTCGGATTCAGTGGGTTGGATAATGGATGGATGGACACAACTTGTTACAGAAATATGCAGCCAATGCTATGATGAAGTGACTAGAAGTGTTCCAACTTTCAAACCAGCTTTGCCAGTCTCTGGATGCACCTGAATGTTACGCCACACCAACCTGTCTGTCTCTGCCATTTCTGCAAGGTGGTCTGAAAAGAATTCAGTCCCCAACCCTACCCCCCTCCCCATCAATGGTGGTCCCAACCTGTGATGTGACTTGGAATTTTCATTTGTAAATCAAATGTTCTTTACCACATGCTGTGCCATTAAATTAAATTGTAAAAACTTGAAATGTCGCCAGCCTGTAAGCATTAACCTCTCGGCTGACCGTCTGCTCTCACCTCTTACTGCCAAGTTGTCTTTTCTGGTAGGTCTCTCTTCACTTTGCACAACGGTGTGATGGAGCAGCTTTTGCCCGATCCTACTCAGCACATTACTGATGCTGTGCCAGGTGAGTTGGCAGCAGTTTTTTAAGGCCTCACCACAGAGGTTCATTGGGTTAAGGTCAACTGGGCCACCCATTTTGTTCATGTGAAGACCCTCCATTGTTGTTCTGGCAGATTCACACACACACACGTCCTCTCCAGTTCAGGGTTTCTGTCTGGATTATCAGGCATTCATCTTTAAAATCTTAAAGGAATGTTATTTGAGGACAGATCAGCGAGGATGGCATCTCTCTGTCCCCACCCTTCCATTTTGTTGTCCCCTGTTTGACATGAATACCCCACAACTGGTAGTTCCCATGTGATTGTGAAGGCCTCCCCATCTCATACATCTGATGCACCTCCATATCTAGTCTGGTGGAGACATTGTGAGACCCCAAACAGTGAGTGTTTAATGGAAGGTGAAGGAATATTCTTTGTAGTGCGCACACATTTTTAAAAATTAAGGGGCCAGAGTGGATTTTCACAGAGATGTCATAGGGGAACCAATTTTGGTTTAAGAAAGGGCCATCCACGTGAAGGTTCCAGAAAGAACTTTTTATTTATTTAAATGAGTAACAGGATCCATAAATAGTTATGAACAACAGATCTGTGAAATTCCAGAGGGTCTCCTGATTTTTAAAGGACTCTCGCTGCATACGCTGGCATTGGCCCAGTTCAGGTCTTCCTGATCGTACCTCACATTAAATAGTTCTGGTTTGTCCACATGTTATGAACCTCCTCACACTTCATAAGCAGAGATCTCTTCACAGAATGAAATGGCTCTTTGTCAAGCGATAGCTCTGGGAGGAACCACACAAGCCAGTAAAGCGTTAGTGAAGAACCGGGACTTTGAAGAGTGAACTTGGGTCCGATAACTAATCAGGATCTGATGAGTGGTTCATTGTTTATGCCTGTGGGGTCAAACGATCCTGATGATAAAAATAAATACATACAAAAAATAATAAAAATATATTGGCAATGAAATAAATATCTAAATAAAAAAAAGAACTGTATGGGGCATTTTATTTATTTATTAGCCACGGTACCTGATAGGATAATTAAATAATATTTGCTATTTCACGTTTGTTGCTTGCCTGTCTATGCAAAAGTCATCTCAGATAAAGGACCATCAGGTGGGAGGGTCCTTTCATCAGATTAGCCAGCCCAGCACTGACTCGGCTGTGAATTGGCCAATGGGGGGGGGCGGGGGAGCAAGTTGTTGGGTGAAATCTCCAGGGGCCTCGTGTATAAACGGTGCGCATGCACAAAAATGTTGCGTACGAACGTTTCCACGTTCAAATCGCAATGTATAAAACCTAAACTTGCCGTAAAACCACGCACATTTCCACAGTAGCTCATGCCCTGGCGTACGCAAGTTCTGCGCTCGGTTTTGCAGACTGGTGGCACCCAGTCAAACTGGTGGCTTTATAAATACACTGAAATTAACCGCATATTGTTTATTAGTTTAATGTATCTGATTGTAATTAACTTGTAACAATATAATGGTCAATAGAATGACCAAATTATTCTAAATACCATAACTGCTTTAGTGTTGTTACTCTCACTGCACCTTCTTCTTCATTCAGATGCTCCCGTTAGGGGTTGCCACAGTGGATCATCTTTTTCCATATTACTCTCACTGCACCACTCGGAGTATTTATATCACTGTATCTGAGTGTGAATCACAGCTCTACAGCAGCTGATTGGATAGAGAATTATTGGTATACAGCATCAAGCACACGCTGACTCAGCCATGCACGCAGTCTATTTGAACTGCTTCTCACATGGCAAACGCTTCAGAGCCTTTCCTGTATGGACCTTGCGGTTCAGAAAGAGTTTCATCCCAAGGACTATAAACACACTCAATCATGTGCTGCTTGTAGAACTGTTTGTACTTATAAGTACAATCACCTCACTGTAAACTTGTGATACAGTTATAATATTACACATCCTGAGCCACTTTATAAAGCGCGTATTTACATATGATGATGATATCATTTTAGGATGAAGTGCAGCAAAATATGTTTGTTATATTATACAGATAAAACTTTAACTTCATTTAGATAATCTATATTGTTACTAATTAAACATATGAGGACACGGTGCCACAGCGTTAGCGAGTCGCTGGTGCTCCGTTCACGGATTGTTCCTGCCTCGCGCTGTATTCTTGCTGGTGCTGATGTGACACTGGAAAGTTAGATGGATGGAATAATTCAACACGTACTATGAAGATATTTCAATGTTTCTTAAAAGCTTTGAAGAATCTGCGTTATAAGCTTACAGATGGCTTAACGTTCATTACAGAGCAGATTGTGTGGCAATTGGGTATTTGGAGAAAGAAAAGTAAGGACAGGAATTGCAGGTTAGTACGTTTGAAAGATACAGGACTGCTGCAATAAATTATTTAATTGAAGGTCGCACATGGTGCAGCAAGCATCTTGTGTGAGACATGAACAATCACTGCGCCACCGTGTTCCCATGTTTAATAACGTGCTTTAACTCCTGTCATCATGAAAATGATATCACATATACACCTCAGTATTTTAATTATTCAGAGAGATGTACTATCACGAATGTAATGGATTCTGTGTCCTGTCGGAGAAAGAGAAAGCCGGTTTAAGAAGCACGTAGTGATTCACACACGTAGAGCACATAGAAGAACAAATAAAACACAAAGCATTTAACGTGCTACTTTAGTTACAATGGGATTTGAGAAACTAGTAAATTAAGCGATTTTAAGATGAAGTTTATGATGTTCTACTTTAATGACAAAATAAACTACGTGATTAAAGTGGAGAAAAGCCAAGCAAAATGACACCTTTTATTGGCTAACTAAAAAGATTCGAGGCAACTCAGGCCCCTTCTTCAGGCAAGATGTAATTAAAGATGTGATTAAAGTGGAAATTTCGAGATTAAAGTTGACATTGCATGCTTTTTTCCTACTGTGTGCCTATTTTTTTTTTTCTCTGTATCCTAATAAGCTTTCCTATGACACTCAGACGGTGGGCTACGACTCGTCTTTTCACGGCGACTTTGATATGCGACTTCTTTTTTATTTTGGCACTGTGCGACTTTGTGAACGTGAGCTTTTGAGTTTCTCTGACACGCTGTGTCACTCGATCGACTTCCTTTTGTTGTTTATACCATTTTTTAACTAATAAATTGTACGGTTTTTTTTGCCTCCACTTGGTATTCGCTGAAATTCTTCCGTTTTCCCTCGGGCCTTTTCACAGAAGGCTGATCTTAAGGGCTATTTATATTGATTTGCATATTCAAAGAGGCGTAATTCTGGGAGGAATTGGGGCAGGGATGGGGCAGCAGGCGCGTGCACGTGTGTTACTTTTCACGCTGATCTGGATTTATGTAACGGAAGAACGTGGAAGTTGGCATACGCACAGATTTATGCGTCTGGATTTTTTTTGTGCGTGAGCACATTTCTGCTTTTGTGCTTACGTCATGTTATAGTGTGAATTCTACGCACGGCGTTATGCATGAGGCCCCAGGACTCCAAACAAATCTGAATTCTTCTACGTGATATACAACAACAACATTTATTTCTGTTGCACATTTTCATACAAATGGTGTCGCTCAAAGTGCTTTATATGATAAAGAAAGAGAACAAAGACAAAATCTTTATTCTTTATTTTCTTTATTGTCATGTGTACAAGTGCCATGTACAGTGAAATGCTTGCTTGCATGTGCCCCCGCAGACAGTGAACACAGACAAAAACACACAATAACTAAATGAATATAATAAGTCAATAAATAAAACCAGAATCTTAGGACTAAATAGAGACAGTGGCAGACGTTTATGTGCTGGTGGCAGTGGAGGTGACACAAGTTTAACGATTGTTCATGAGTCTGATTGCAGTTGCATAGAAACTGTTCCTGAACCTGGAGGTGTGCGCGTCCAAATGGACTTTAGTCGCTTCCCAGATGAGAGGAGGGTGAAAAGTGACAGTGCAGGGTGGCTGGGGTTCCGCCTGATACGGTTCACTTTCCTGAGACAGCGTGTAGTGTGGATGTCATGGATCGCAGGGTGCTGTGTGCCCGTGATCTGCTGTGCTGTATTCAGAGCTCTGCAGTCCTGAACTGAGCAGTTGCTGTACCAGGATGTGATGCATACTGTCAGGATGGTTTCCACAGTACACCTGTAGAATCTGCACAGGGTTGTGGGGGACATCTGGGCCTTACTCAGGAAGAAAAGGCGTTGTTGGGCTTTCTTGACTACTGCCGCAGTGAGACTTGACCATTTAAGGTCATCAGTGAGGGTGACTCCGAGGGACCTAAAGCTGCTGACCTGCTCCACAGCCTCACCTCCGATGTAGATCTCTCTATTATGAAAAAAAAAAATCTTGGAAGGAAGACCAGGGAGACGAGACGTGATCTTCTCAGAAGACACTTAAAAGACCCGCGAGACTAGAGAGATTGGCCACGGAGCGTCTCGCGGGGACCTTAAACATGAGACTTGGTGCCAAGAGATTGTCCCAGGACCGTCTCGCAGGGACGTAGACCATGAGATTCTTGCAAGTCACGACCTACTTACAGCCATTTTCACAATAAGGCCACAGTCATCAAAACTCTCAGTCTTGTAAAGGCTTTTAGCACACACAGATCCTCTGCTGTCAGCACATATAAAGCGTATAAGGACAATACGTTCTGGATGAAACGTCGACGACTAAGCGAAGAAGAAAGCAGCGCGGAGAAAAAAGACCTGAAAGCGTTGGAGAGAAAAAAAA
>JANRMT010062807.1:2318543-2329027 GCA_026402145.1 Polypterus bichir lapradei
AGATAGATAGATAGATAGATAGATAGATAGATAGATAGATAGATAGATAGATAGATAGATAGATAGATAGATGTAAACAGCCCTAAAGACACGCTGAGTCATTAAGCAGTGAACACATTTTCTCTACTGCATATCTTATATAATAATTATTGTAAGGCCAGGACCTGCCCTTGGACTGACACCCTGTCTAGGATTGTTCCTGCCTTGCACCCTACGCCTACTGGAATTGGCTCCATCTTCCCCTTAACCCAATTCAGAATAAAGTGGATTTGGAAGATGGATGGATGGAGGGGTGGGTGTAAAGGACCATATAATGCTGAAAATTTTGATAGATTCTCAAGATTTAGAAATTCATTTTCAAGGTGAAGGTGTATGTGACTAGAAGTCTGTGGCCACAGTAACACAAAAGTGAATCATTAAATGAAAATGAAACTGGCCATTATTATTAGCACAGGAAAAATGCAGAAGGAACATTTGGTGTGCATGTTGGTTGTTGGGCACATTTCTGCCTTAACTACCTTTGTAACCAGTTTTGAACGTTTAATCTGTGAAACATTCTAGAATATCGATTTGCAGTGTTTCAATGCCAAAGTCACAGGGCTATGTAGAGAATAAGACGTCCTTGGCAGTTTAGTTTTTTTTTTTATGTTTAGCTAAACATTTTATTATCATTATTATTTGTTAGCTCAGCTATTGCTAGTCTTGAGGCACCAGAGCAGCTGGTCAAATGTGTATCCTGCTTTCATTTCCACCTTTTAAAGATGCTACACCATGCTGATGGCACAGTCGCAGCGCTGCTGCCTCTCAGTAAGGAGATCGTGGGTTTGCATCCTGGGTCTTCCCCATGAGTAGTGAGAAAGTGAGTCCTTATTATTAAGATATGTTCATCTGTAGCCTGTTGTTAGCCATCATGCACCTGAGCAGCTGGTCTGTAATATTCAATCAAACGTGTATCCCATTGGCATTGCCATCTACTGTACATGCCAAGAGATCCACTCTTAGAATTTTTAAATATCATCATTTTTCACTTTTTGTTTCACATTTAATCACGTCACTTACCTATTCCCACATTCCTGGATGACTGACACTCCTCTTCTTTGCTCCCATTTCCTTCATCAATTTTCCCCTTAAAGTCACATAACTCAGATTCCAGTTCCATAGAATTCTTCTGGCTAGTCAGGTGTCCCATATTAGGGGCCCAGGGCTGTAAACTGGAATGAGATTCTTCACGGATATCTCCGTTGAAAATATTCCCAGTTTCATGCTTTCGCAGTTCAGGACTAACTGCAAAATCTTGAGTATCCTCCACTTTGATCTCAACAGTCTCCCCCTTGCACTCCTCCTCTTTCAAACCCAATCTGTTTCCTTCCCAGGCCTCCAGCTTCACGCACACATTCTCGGATGTGCCCCACTCACAGTCCTCTTCTTTAACGTGCGCCAGACTTTCTTCAATGCTTTCGTCTTTAGCAGAGGCCATTGCTCCGTGTGACACTCTTCTCTCTCTCTCTCTCCCCTTAAGTGTCTGCTCTTCTCTTCTCACATGGTCAACCCCAGCCTGGAGGCTATTAGAAACTACACTGCATGGTGGCCATGTGAACTGGGAAGGGAGCTCCTATTTATCTGTCAAAAGAAAATTGAGAGAAGCATTACACACAGTTACCATAAAAAAAAAAACAAGCACATTTATGGTTTACCTTCCAGGTTTAACAAAAACAGGAAAAAATAACAACTAAATTTTTATATAAGCGACTTTAAATGCTGTCACCTCCACATGCCATCCTAAGACTCCCCTCAGCATTTTTCAAGCAAATTTACTTTGATATACAAAACCACAGGCACACAAAGCACAAATACGTTCAAACTGTATGCTTTGTTTCCCCCTTTAGAATCTTTTCCCATTGGCAGCACAGGTCTATTCAAGGCCACAGTGAAACCTAAATTCAGGCCTCCATTTCAATGAGGTACAGTAGGACAGACTGGCATTACCCAATTTAGTTTGCTTTGGCACACAAGGCGTCTGCAATGGAAACAACTGCCAGACCTCCCTTTGTCTGACACTTAACTTCAGCTTCTCCTCACAGGGACCCTTCTATGGGACCTAATCTGATCAGAATGTTCAATCACTGACATGCAGGTGACCTCCAGAGATTGCCTCCATGATGCACCATTGGGCTTAAGACCCCTGAAAAAAAAAAATTGAAACCCTCTACTTCTTCCTTCCTTTATAGCCCATTGGACACCCTAACTCTGTGCTGACCCAAATTGTGGCCATGAGAAAGGCCGAGTGACACTTCTACTGCCGAGGTCACGGCCGGAAATATCTCCAGGGTGACGTGAGTGGAGACCCTGGGGGTCTTAGCATATCTGAGAAAAATAAAAGCTTGCTAATGTGAACATCTTACAGGCACTCATAGTGATGCACTGCCCTTCCATCCTTACCTCACGATGATTGACACAATTATAAACCAATCAGAGTTGACTTAACAGAAAACATTTAAAAGAAAAGTACAAGTGGGTGGAGCACATTCAGAGCAGCTGTCCCATTGGTCACTTTTATGACATTCTGTTACTGTGTGGCAAAAGAGAAAAATAATAGATTTTCCCTCCCACTGCCACCTTATTCCAATGACCAGTCAGCCCACACCATCAATATCTCCTACCAGGTCAACTGGAATGGCCACCTCTGACCATCAGCATGGACTCTCCATAACTGAAGACCAAGTAAGGAGACAACTGAGGAAGACACAAACAGGAAAAGCTGCAGACCCAGATGAAGTCAGCGCCCGAGTTCTTAAGGCCTGAGGTGACCAACTTTATGGTGTCCTCGGTCACCTGCTCAGTGTGTCCCCAAGGCTCCAAAAGGTGGAAAACATCCTACATTGTTCCTGCTCCAAAGAAGGCAGGCGCCTATTCACATAATGACTACAGAGCAGTGGCACTTACGTCTCACATCATGGAGACCTTTGAGAGGCTGGTCCTGGACTATAGGAGTCCTCTTGTGGTAGACCACCTGGACCCACTGCAGTCTGCCTATTGGAAAAAAATTGAATTGGAGGATGCAATTATCTGTCTGCTCCACAAGGTTGACAGCACCGTGAGGATTATGTTTCTCAGTTTCTCAATTGCTTCAGTACCATCCAGCCATCCCTGTTAAGGGGTAAATTCAGAGACATGCAGGTGGATGAGCCTGTGATGTCCTGATGATGGACCATCTGTGGGGCAGACCACCATTTATGAGGCTCAAGGACTGTGTGAGCAACACTGGAGCAATACCAGGAATAGGCCGGGATCCTTCTCCCTTCTCTCTGTACACCTCAGACTACTAATATAACAGCAGGTCAGGTGACAAGCAGAAATGCTCAGATGATTCTACACTTAGGGGGTGCTGTACTGATAAGGGGGATGAGACAGAGGAGAGGAGGCGGGTGGAGAACTCTGTGTCTTGGTACAACGAGAACTGTCAGCAACTTAACATCACTTATTGACTTTCACAACATCAAAAAGCCTCAATGTCCGATCACTCTCCAAGAAGTGAATGCAGAGGTGGTCCACATCAACAACAGGTCAGACTGGTCTCGAAACACGGAGGAACTAGAGAAGAAAGGGAGGAGCAAACTCTTTTTCTGTAGGAGACTTCACTCCTTCAATGTGAGTAGTGATATCCTTCACATCTTCTACAACTCTGTGACGGCCAGTGTGGTGGGCTGGGCTGGTGACATCACTTCAAGAGAAGCCCACCGAGTGAACGAGCTGATTAAAAGGGCAGGCTCAGTTATGAGACACACTCTGGACTCCCTGGAGGTCGTAGTGAAGGAGAGAATGAAAGCAAAACTGAGTGTCATTATGAACAACGCTGCACATCCTCTCTGTGACACAACAACACTGAGGACTTTCAGATTGTGAATCATTCAGCAGAAGTGTGTCAAGAAACACGACTGGGGGTCCTTTACACCAACAGCAATACGTTTGCATAGTGGTGTAACAAGAATGTAAGTTTAATGTCACTGTGCTCTGTACAAGAAATTACTTTATAAATTAACTCACACGTGCAGGCCAAAGTTAGCACACAGGGGCAGCATTTAGAAACTGCTAGTCTGGCATTTGAAGAGTAAAGGGGACAACTGCGAAAATAGGCATTGTACTATTCCTGTATGTAAGAGATGAAATTGAATCCTTTCCTTTCCTTGTTTGGAAACCAAGGAAGGGCCTACTCATGGAGAAGACATTATATAAACACTTGGACAGCAGCCAAACACTTCGAAGCCAATGGACAGACGGATGGGTGATATCGTCATTCGTCCCGAAAACCCTTCCAGCGCAGTGACGAAAAAATGACAGACTGTATAGACCAAGATCCCACCTTGGTATTGTCTTGTCATTATGGCTTCCCGTCTGTAATGCTGTGTAAATCGTCAGTAAAGAAAGCTGTTATTTTCTCTTATGTGATTTTTACCGCTGCATCACTATGGGAGGGATATCACCTTTTAATATCATATCTCTGTTATATAATTATAAAAGAACTTATTCTAATTAGGGAGCTATATCGCCCCCCCTAAAGAAAACAAGTGGGACTGCCAAGTCAGATCTTTTCTTACTTTTTAGTCATTGTGCTGTGTGTTCAGAGCATACTGTGTGTCTATCTATCTATCATATAGTGCCTTTCACATCTATCTATCTTACTGAACAGTCAGCATGGGATAAAAAGATGGAGGTCGTGGTTTACTAACATGCTGGAATTCTACGAGGAAGCATCAAATGGATATGATCAGAGTGGAGTACATGATATTATTGATGTGGACTTTTGAAAAGCATTTAATGAGGTGCCACATGAGAGGGTGGGCATCAAACTAAAGTGGCAGTTCAGGGTGTGATGCATGAAGAATTTGCTCTGTCACAGGAAGCAGAGGGTTTTCACTAATCTACACACTAATAATACACTAATCTACACTCCATGGGTGACAGCAGGGCCTTCAGCTGTATAGTGCCCAGACTCTGGAATGACCTACCGAAATTAATCAGGTCAGCTGACTCCATGAATTCTTTTAAAAAACAACTCAAAACTCATCTGTTCAGGAAGGCTTTTAGCTCTACTTGACTTTATTACCCTTCTTTCAGTCTACCTCTCTGTCAAGATGCTCATGTAATCTGTGTGTGTGTATGCGAGACCATCACTTATGTTGTCTGTTAGGCTTTTTCTCTGAATTTACCGTCTTAATCTTCTTTATTTATTTATCTGGTTTGTACAATGCTATATACTGTATACCCTACCGTTCTTTCTTATATTTGCTAAGTGCCTTGCGCATGGGAAAGGCGCTGTATAAATAAAATGTATTATTATTATTATTATGGTACAAGGAACCAAATCAGAATTGGCTGATGTTAGGAATGGCGACCAGCAGGGGGCAGTGCTGGGGCCGCTGCGAAATGATTATCTGTCTGGTCTTCAAGACAAAAAACAACCTGAAGATTCCCTAACAGTTTACGATATTGGTGAACTTGCAGTGGCGTCAGGTAAGTGGGCCAGGACAGGTGATGTCTTGTCCGAGATGAGCATGTAGTCAGTCAAACGTATGGTAGCTTGTTGTGTGAACGTACAACATGCATGTACCACAAAGCTGAGTTTGGCTGCTTGGGCTCAATGAGAAGTGAGGTGCATACCAAGAACTGAAAAAATCTAAAGGTGCATACGGGCACCAACACACCAAGGGCAAGTCACACTTGTATTCAGCTTCTACAAATTCTGTAGAATTCACACCAACTCCTGTGACTGTGGTTCAGAGTGAGCAGGGCAGACTGCTCCATGCACACACACATCTTTTGAGACCTGAGGTGCACACATGTGCCATTTAGTGGCTTTTGTTGAACATGAGCACAGTGGACTGATCCACACCCAAACACACACACACACACACACACACACACACACACACACACACACACACAGGTCTTTCGTTTATACATGTCTAATTTAGAGTGGAATATAAATAACAAGCTGGTTAGGTTTGCAGATGATACCAAGATAGGTGGATTGGTAGATGATCTTGAATCCATTAAATCATCACAGAGGGACTTGGACAGCAGACAGGCTTGGGCAGATTTGTGGCAGATTAAATTTAATGTCAGTAAATGTAAAGAATTAAACATAGGAAGTAAAAATGTGAGGTTTGAATACACAATGTGAGGTCAGAAAATCGAGAGTCCACCTTATGAAAAAGATTTAGAAGTCACAGTGGACTTAACACTATCAACTGGCAGACAGTGTTCAGAAGCCATTAAGAAGGCTAACAGAATGTCAGGTTATATAGCGCCTTGATGTGTGGAGTACAAGTCACAGGAGGTTCTGCTCAACCTTTATAACACACTGGTGAGGCCTCATCTGGGGTCCTGGGTGCTGTTTTGCTCTCCAAAAAGGACATAGCAACTTTAGAAAAGGTCCAGAGAAGAGCGACTAGGCTGATTCAGGGGTACCGGGGATGAGGAAAGATTCTGAGGAAAGATTAAAAGAGCTGAGCCTTTACAGTTTAAGTAAAAGGAGATTAAGAGGAGACCTGACTGAAGTGTTTAAAATGATGAAGGGAATTAGTGCAGTGGATCGAGACGGTGACTTTAAAATGAGTTCATCAAGTTCATCAAGAACATGGGGACACAGTCAGAAACTTGTTAAGGGGAAATTTCACACAAACATCAGGAAGTTTTTATTTACACACAGAACCACAGACACTTGGAATAAGTGACCAAGTAGTGTGGTAGACAGTAAGACTTTAGGGACTTTCAAAATTTGACTTGATGTTACTTTGGAGGAATTCAGTGTCTAGCACTGGCAGGCTTTGCTGGGCTGAATGGCCTCTTCTCCTTCAGATTATTCTAAAGTTCCAATATAAGTGTGCCCACCAGTGCTTGACGTGGAGGCACATTAACATTTGTTCTCTAGGGCAGTGTGGGGGGTGGGGGGTGGGTGGGCTGGGGTTGGGGATGTGTGGCACTGTTAAAGTTCAAACAGCATTGGCACAGCATACTGGTGTTACCCTGTGGAGACACTGGATGAGGTGCCACTTCAAACACTGGTGCCCCATTCAGTTATTGGGCCTGCCTTGTGCCTGTTTCTTGCTGGCATCAGCTCCTATATCTCCATGAATCTGCTCAGGATATGTGGGTATAGAAAATGGATGGATGGAAGGACACCCATCTTCTGTTCTCCTTATGTTGTGAATAATTTGCATCGTTTGGTTTACTGCACTAAGCGCCACAGGCCAATCTGTTGAAAAACAGTCTGAACCAAAACCAGAGTTAAAGTTGGGTTTTGTGGACTTTGGCCAGTTTATGAACTCCGTTTGTAAGTTGTAAAGATCTTGCAGTTGCATTTTGTTTATAGCCACTGTAGTGGTTTTTTGTGTTTGGTATTACACAGTCTCTCCAAAGAACAAACTCAAAAAATCCAAGTAAATTTGTTTTCGAAACTTTATTACCGTGCATAAAGTCTGAAACAAGGAAATGTTCTGGGTGCTGGTGTCTTCTATTTCCACCCTGAATTATGTAATAAAAGTATAAAAGAGGATTCCTCATCCATCTGCTGACGCATTTCTGTTATTTGTGCCACTGCCAGAAAACTCTAAGCTGCCATTTCAAGAATTGATAAAGTAATACGCTGCTCGGTGAGGACATTCCACTTTTACGTTAGGTTAGGTTAGGGTTAGGAGTCAAGGCAGAATCTTCCACTATCTATGAAGCAATGGAAAGCTAAGCAAACTGTGGGTCATCAGAATACATGTATTACATTTAACTGAAAGTCTTATGGATAAAGTGAGAATGGAGATCTAAGGTTACCGATGACCTGTCCGAGCGGCTTCCTGAATTTATCATCCACGGCACTTAATGGAGGAATAGCATCTTGGATTTGATGTACTGCGATATGAACTCTTGCTGCCTTGACGTAACAAGATTTGCTCTTTCTCCTTGTTAAGGGGTATTATATCAAGATAATGGAGTTAATGCTCAGAAGAGGTGCGGTGCTGTGTCCTATCTGATAACCAAACGTGATCAGCGATCATGGACAAACCTGCCTGCCAAAGTTGTGACTATTAGAATGCTTCTGAAATTACAACCAAATAGCCGGTGACATTAAACCCACCGAGATAAAAGCGGGCGTCAATCTGTCACAAATCCTGTCTCGTCAAGTGCCCCTTCTTTCCCATTTTGAGCCACTGCCCATTTCAAGGTCTGTGCAGGTCATTGACTTCGACTACCGCTTTTGTGAAACTTCTAAACTTACTCACTGAACTCGGCCTGAATGTCAATCATGAGACAGGACGGGACGAGATGTGCGAACAGTTTACACCTCAGCCTTAACATGCAAAAGAGAGCGCGCGCGAGGCGCAGGCGCGGTGCTGTTTACCACCAACTCGGAATGACTTCGAAGAATGCGGCGTACCCCTGCTTCTTCTCTGTTTGTTTTTTTACACTGCTACGACCCTCTCACCCCAACCCATCCACAAAGGATACCTTCTTATTCCTCGGGATCGCCGCACTCGCACTGTCCTTGTCTTTCTATCTCCCCGAGGTTCCTGCACTGCTTCGCGCCGCTCTCACTCGGGATTATCTCTTCTAGCTCGAGGCTGCTGTGGCTCACCGACACGCCTCCTCCTCACCGCTCCTTCTTTTCCTCTTCTCCATTCACTTCTGTCTCGGAAAGTGCAGACACGGGTCTCGTGTGTCATTTAGCTGGAGTACTGTAGTCCGAGCCGAAATTAAACAAAGCGAAACAAAACGAGTCATCAGCGAGCGACACGAGAGAAAGAAGTGGGTAAAGTTGTGCCAAACTGGTGAACAGCGCCATCTACTGTCGAAGGTTTTTCTGAATCTCCATTCTCTGGAATATCGTAATCCATCTGCAAATAAACTGCCCAAAAATTAAAGGAATACTTTTTAAACACATCACATCTCAATGGGAAAAAAATCCTGCTGGCCATCTCTACTGCACTGGACTGATATGGTAATGTGTTAGGAATGAAAGGATGGCACATCGTGTGATGGAAATGAAAATGATCAACTTACAGAGGGCTGAATTCAAAGACACAAATGTCATTGCAGCAACTCCAAATCTTACTGAGTACTTTGTTTCTTCCTGATACCTAATGGCAGTCAAGGTGCCGTTGTCTAGCCTGTAGAGGTCTGTGCGTCCCTCCATGGATATGCCTTCCCAGATATACCATCACTGACCCACCACCAAAGTGGTCATGCTGAACAATGTCACAGGCAGCATAACGTTCTACACAACTTCTCCGGACCCTTTCACGTCTGTCACATGAGCTCAGGGTGAACCTGCTCTCATCTGTGAAAAGCACAGGGCGCCTGCCAGTGATGGACCTGCCAATTCTGCTGTTCTATGGCAAATGCCAGTCAAGCTCCACGGTGCCCATTAAAGGACGTTGGGTTCTCAGGCCATCCTCATGAAGTCTGTTTCTGATTGTTTGGTCAGAGACATTCACACCAGTCTTCTGCCTGCCTGCTGGAGGTCATTTTGTAGGCTCTGGCAGTGCTCATCCTGTTCCTCCTTTGCCCAGAGGAGCAGATAGCGGTGGGTCTTGTTGATGCGTTAAGGACCATCTACGAGGGGCCCTGCCCAGCTCTCCTTGAGTAACTGCCTGTCTGTGTCCTGGAATCTCCTCCATGCCCTTGAGAATGTGCTGGGAGACACAGCAGACCTTCTGGCAATGGGAGGCACGTATTGATGAGCCTGCCATCCTGGAGAAGTTGGAGTACCTGTGCCACCAAACTCTGTAGGGTCCAGGTATGGTCTCGTGCTACCAGTAGTGACACTGACCAGTGACAAATGCAAAATGAGTGACTAAACAGATAAGGAGGGAAAAATGTGAGTGGCCTCCCTCCAGCTGTGAAACCATTCATTCCTGTTTTGGGGGTCATCTCATTGTTGCCCCTCTAGTGCCCCTGTTGGTCATTTCATGAACACCAAAGCAGCTGAAACTGATGAACAAGCCCCTCTGCTGCTGAACTGACCAGATCAGTAGCCCAGAAGTGTCATTGACTTGATGTTATACTCTCATTCAAAAGTGGGCTTTTCATGTTTTTGAGCAGTTTATATATTACAGTGACGGACGGCACTGACATCCCAGAAGGCTCTGTGGCGCAGCAAGTAAAATTAAACTGTTCGTTAGGATTTATTTAATGTTGGGTTATAACTTTTGGCAACATGAGTGTTTTATTAAAGTTTAAAGGGGGATTTTGGAGTTTCCCTACAACCACTGACCGATGCTGCCTGGTGTATGAGTATGAGACGGGATTTGGTTGATTATTGCTGTTTTGTAGCAGTCGTGTTACTTGAATATACAACTCTACCAGTATTAAAAGAAATAAATGTTTATTTATTCACGGAGTGTGTCTGTTTGCCACAATATGGATAGATGTGCAAGGCACTACATGATAGATAGATAGATAGATAGATAGATAGATAGATAGATAGATAGATA
>JANRMT010062807.1:2339854-2351371 GCA_026402145.1 Polypterus bichir lapradei
AGATATATCACTGCCAGTCAAATGTTTCGGAAGACCTCACTCTTTCTTCATATTTAAGCAGCTGAAATGCAATGAGTGACCTAAAATGGTGAAAAGGTAAGCAGTAAACTGCCTGAGGTTTACATTTAAATTTTAGGTTAGCCAAAAAAAAATAAATAAATAAAGAAGAAATTTCAGAATATTAGTAATGGGCCTTCTACCTAATAGGTTACAACCTGCAGATGTTCTGCAGCAATTCAAGTATATGAAGCCTTGCAAGATGAAGCATACAATTTGCTCAGGTGTCCCAACTTGTGTTGATTATTTAAATACGTTGTGTCTGTGTTAAAGCAGACACCCTCTGAAAGTGCTACTTGGACAATATTACACGGTAGAATGACAAGGAAATGGCAATTAACACATGAATTGAGACACAACATTATTACCCTTAGAAGTGTAGGCCTTTCATTGAGAGAACTTACAAATAAATCAGTGTGTCAGTATGCACTGCGGTGTCCAGCACAATCCAAAGGCAACTGGAAACTGGGAGAAACTCTGATAGAAGGAGATCTGGCAGATCCACCAAGCCACCTGCCAATCAGAAGTCAAGTTTCTGAGGGCCACCAGCAGGTGTGGTCACAGGCGCCTCACAGCACCACAGCTTCAAGCACAACTCAATTCCTTCAAGTCCATATTTAGTAGATGGCAACCTTGAGTCTGTGCCTTCCGCTCTCTCGTTCTCCGATCTGCCATCTAACCCCATTTCTTCTGCTTGGTAAAACCGTTCCAGCTCTTCCTGGGGTCATGTCGTTTGTGACCGTCACAAATTCTCCATTGGTTTGAGATTTGGACTCTGACTCGGCCACCCCAGGACATCCACATTGTTGTTTTGAACCCATTCCAGTGTCTCTTTGGCTTTCTACTTGGGCTCGTCATCTTGCTGTCTTCTCCCAAGGAGCAGGTTTCTTGCAGATTGTGTTAGGATTCCCCCCATATTTTGTGTCATTCGTTGCCCCCTCAACAACAAGCCTTCCATGGTCTGCTGCAGAGAGTTGTCTGATGCAAGCAACCAATCTTCACATTAGGGTTCAGTTTTTGGCAAAGTGCCGTGTTCAAACATATTTAGCCTGAAGGCCCGAAAGCCTTTTTTATTAGACCTTCTTCCAGCTTACCTCAGAGTGTCCCGTGTGCCTTCAGCCGAGATCTCCATTTGTGGTTTCTCTTTTTGCCCCTCTGCATAAAGCTGGCACTGGTGGAGCACCCACCCAACACTTTTTGTATGCTCAGTATCTCCAGTCTCTGAAGCGGGTGACTCTTTAGAGGACTGTTGGTGGTCTACCTCACCCATCTTCTTGGGTTGTTGTGGACGGCCTGCTCTAGCAGATTTATGGTCGTGCCACACGCTTTCCATTTTTAAATGGTGACTTGGATTTATTTCTTGTCTCCGTCTCCTGATGTGTGCTTTTCATGGAGTTGCTTGGAGTGTTCTTTTGTCTTCATTGTGTGGGTTTGACCACCATAACGAATCTCCACAAGCTGGTCCTTCCAAGTTAAGTTTATGAAGTGAATTCTAAAACCAGTGGGCTGCACCAGCGATGATTTAGGGGTGTCCTAAAAGGGGGAGAATATTTATTCTATTAATTATTGTGTGTTTTTATATTTGGAATTCATTTGGAGAACTTGCAGAGCTCTGTTTTCACTTTGACATTAAATTCAGTGGTTCAGTGTTGTATGACAAGAAAACATGAAGGGGGCGAATAATTTCTATAGGTTATGACCCCCAGGGGGCGCTGCAGCCCCCCAAACTCCCGACACAACAGGCTCAGATACAAGTTCCAATGAAACAACAAGGTTTTTATTGTGTGAAACTCTTACTAGTAAAGTTTCCCACGACCACAACTCTGTTTTTTCCACTCTCTGTAACTCTTCCTCCGCTCCTCTCAGCAAGCCTCCTCCTCCTCCTCCTCCTCCTGACTCTGGCTTCTTGAGTTGAGGCAGGCTGTGCACCTCTTCTACAAAACCCAGAAGTACTTCTGGTGTCCGGAGACTTCTGGGTGAGGTTGGAGCCTGACAAAGCAGGACTCGCTAGTCCCCTCAGTGCCCCCGGGTGGCACCCACAGAACCAAACAAAGGCTGAGCCAATGAACTCCAGTTCTCAACGTGCCCTGTGAGAATCCATGATGGTACCATATCCGGGGGTTCGGGGGTTGGGGGGTTGGGGGGGTGGGTGGCTAACCATCTAGTGTTTCAGGGGGATACAATCCTCTTTGCAAAATGTCTCCCCCTGTTGTTCCATGTCATGGGCAATCCCAGTTGGGTAAGGATCTCTATTCAGCTCCCGCCTGGGATGCCAGTCTCCGTTTGGCATTCCTTACAAGGCACTATAAATGAGTCAATTGTGAAAAAGCAAAATTAAGTCCTCTCATTACTATGGAATACAATTTTTTCCATTTTGTTTTAGTTCAGTAGTACAGTTACGCCAGTTTTGGCTACAGTAAATTTTATGTCAAAATGGGGTGACTGTTAAACGCTGCTTTTATTTAGAATGGGGCTTTACCAAGTGACACGTTTCCAAATGGCTCTTTTAAGGCCAGTGCTCTTCATCTCAGAATGCCTCTTTTCATGCTGGCTTTGTCACCTGTCAGTCAACATCAACACCCTCAACCATTTCCTATCAGTTAATCAATTAGCCGATTACGTCTGCCTGATTTGTAGGTGGCAGACTGGCAAAGCTCTTAATCCCAGCTTTTCTTGCATTCAGCACTGAGGTCTTAAGAGTTTGTTTTGCAGAGATGATTGAACATATTGTAACATGTACCAGACGATGGGTGATGTAGTCATGCAAGATATGGCATCTCGGGTCAGCTGAGATTGGGGAGCATGCACTGGTATAGAATGTCGCTGCACCCACCACACGATGAAACAGCTGGGGATCCTGATTGGCAACAACAGGGCAGACACATGCAGTTCAGTCCCACCCCCTAGAAATGACCATCTATTTGCTGCTGCCAGGTGTCACATGGGTGTCCCCTTGGCCTGATCCACCCAATTGGGTCCTCATCAGTTATGACATTATGGCCAAGTGGAGCAATTCCCAAAAGGATTGATCCAGCTGAAGACCAGGCCAAGGGGATGCCCACTGTAACACCTGGCTATAGCAGATAGATGGTCATTTCCGGAGGGTGGGACTGGACCGTATGTCTGCCCGGTGTCAACCAGGATCCCAAGCTGTTTCGTCGTGTGGTGGGTGCAGCAATGCGCCATATCAGTGCATGGCCCCTAACCTGACCTGACCTGACCTGTGTCATCTGCCATCTGTGTCCCATCAACTCCCTGTGGCTTCAGGTGACACCTATTTTTAATAAACTAATGTATATAGAATTACCCTCACAGACCACAGTGGCAAACTTAAAACCATTGGCTATACCAGGAGTGTCTAAACTTTTGCATGGAACTCTGTATGCAGCTAAGCCTGTTGAAAAGTTTCATAAGTTGTTTTAAAAACAAGTTGGTTTGTGTATCAAAAATCTTGACATTTTTCATTTTTGTGCTTAGTCACTCTTTGGGAAAGAGTTTTAGATATTAAGTTTATTGAAAAAAATTATTTTTAATTGACATTATTATTTTTTCAGTACATCTCACCTGTCTGCTCAATGAGTGAGGAACCGTCACCAGTCTGGAAACTAACCCGTCTGTAGCAGAAACTATGGCAGAGAGCTGGGACTGCATTAAAGAGGAGGAGCGTGAAGAGGTCCCTGTCCAGGTCAAAGAGGAGACAAACGTAATCCTTGTCTGCGTGAAGGAGGAGTTAAGTGAGGAATTGGTCTGTGGCAGAGAGGAAGAGCAATCTGTGCCCCTGAAAGAGGAGGCGGGTGTAACCGCAGCCCCTGAACGGGACTGTCCTGCTGGTTTGAAGACGGAGGACTTGAAATCAGAAGAATTGGGTCGAGATGTGAGCAGTCCAGCCAACCTAAGATCCTCTCCATGGGCACTGGATGAGAAGCCGTCGTCTTCTGTCTGTAAGTCTTCATAAGAAAGTGATTAATGTGCATTTTTCATAAAACTCACCTTGAAAATGTTAAGAGAAGGAAATTGTCACTGGTTTGTCACAATCTCCTTAGGACATTTCTGTTTTTTCTTATTATTTAACTCTTTTCAGGGAGGATGTCGACGTTTGTCCAGGGGGAGAGGTTAAAGGTGGCAGTCAACTGTAAACGGTGACCATACCCACCGTTATGTTTTAGTTCAACTCTCTATGCTACAAGGAAAGTTAGCTTCACTGGTATGACCGAGGTTCCCTGTGCTCACATGAGTAGCGAAGAGCAAACGACGGCAAAATGACATCTGGCGAGAGATTAAAGTGAAATGCTCCGTGGATGACGTTTTGCATATTATCGCTGAATTGGACTCTTGACTTGTCAGACTCAGATACTGATGCAAGTAATCGAAAACAAATGTGAGGTACCAGCATCAGCTGATCGTAATCCTGAACACATTCGTGTAGCTGACACACCTACAGCGATGTTCGCCCGGGAGGACCGCCACTTACAGTGGTGTGAAAAACTATTTGCCCCCTTCCTGATTTCTTATTCTTTTGCATGTTTGTCACACAAAATGTTTCTGATCATCAAAAACATTTAACCATTAGTCAAATATAACACAAGTAAACACAAAATGCAGTTTTTAAATGATGATTTTTATTATTTAGGGAGAAAAAAAAATCCAAACCTACATGGCCCTGTGTGAAAAAGTAATTGCCCCTGAACCTAATAACTGGTTGGGCCACCCTTAGCAGCAATAACTGCAGTCAAGCGTTTGCGATAACTTGCAATGAGTCCTTTACAGCGCTCTGGAGGAATTTTGGCCCACTCATCTTTGCAGAATTGTTGTCATTCAGCTTTATTTGAGGGTTTTCTAGCATGAACCGCCTTTTTAAGGTCATGCCATAGCATCTCAATTGGATTCAGGTCAGGATTTTGACTAGGCCACTCCAAAGTCTTCATTTTGTCTTTCTTCAGCCATTCAGAGGTGGATCTGCTGGTGCGTTTTGGGTCATTGTCCTGTTGCAGCACCCAAGATCGCTTCAGCTTGAGTTGACGAACAGATGGCCGGACATTCTCCTTCAGGATTTTTTGGTAGACAGTAGAATTCATGGTTCCATCTATCACAGCAAGCCTTCCAGGTCCTGAAGCAGCAAAACATCCCCAGACCATCACACTACCACCACCATATTTTACTGTTGGTATGATGTTCTTTTTCTGAAATGCTGTGTTCCTTTTATGCCAGATGTAACGGGACATTTGCCTTCCAAAAAGTTCAACTTTTGTCTCATCAGTCCACAAGGTATTTTCCCAAAAGTCTTGGCAATCATTGAGATGTTTCTTAGCAAAATTGAGACGAGCCCTAATGTTCTTTTTGCTTAACAGTGGTTTGCGTCTTGGAAATCTGCCATGCAGGCCGTTTTTGCCCAGTCTCTTTCTTATGGTGGAGTCGTGAACACTGACCTTAATTGAGGCAAGTGAGGCCTGCAGTTCTTTAGACGTTGTCCTGGGGTCTTTTGTGACCTCTCGGATGAGTCGTCTCTGTGCTCTTGGGGTAATTTTGGTCGGCCGGCCACTCCTGGGAAGGTTCACCACTGTTCCATGTTTTTGCCATTTGTGGATAATGGCTCTCACTGTGGTTCGCTGGAGTCCCAAAGCTTTAGAAATGGCTTTATAACCTTTACCAGACTGATAGATCTCAATTACTTCTGTTCTCATTTGTTCCTGAATTTCTTTGGATCTTGGCATGATGTCTAGCTTTTGAGGTGCTTTTGGTCTACTTCTCTGTGTCAGGCAGCTCCTATTTAAGTGATTTCTTGATTGAAACAGGTGTGGCAGTAATCAGGCCTGGGGGTGGCTACGGAAATTGAACTCAGGTGTGATACACCACAGTTAGGTTATTTTTTAACAAGGGGGCAATTACTTTTTCACACAGGGCCATGTAGGTTTGGATTTTTTTTCTCCCTAAATAATAAAAACCATCATTTAAAAACTGCATTTTGTGTTTACTTGTGTTATATTTGACTAATGGTTACATGTGTTTGATGATCAGAAACATTTTGTGTGACAAACATGCAAAAGAATAAGAAATCAGGAAGGGGGCAAATAGTTTTTCACACCACTGTACAATGACGAAAACAGCAACTTTTATTTTTATGCCACATTTTTATACAAATGATGGAACTCAAAATGCTTTACAAGATAAATAAAAAGAAAAAAGACAAAATAAATTAAAAAAAAATAGAATTAGGGAACACTAATTAACATAGAATAAAAGTAAGGTCCCGATGCCCAGGGAGGACAGAAAAAACAAAATAAACTCCAGACGGCCCCCTCTAGGCATTCTACCTAACATAAATGACCTCAATCAGTCCTCATGGTATTCAGGGTTGACATGGAAGAACTTGATGATGACGTTCATGTGGACTTCTAGCCTTTAATCCGTCAATGTAGGAACATCACGATGCTTTGATCAGGTAGTGGGGGTACAGATCAGCATCACAGAAAACAGGAAAAAGAACAGAAGAGAGAGTAGGGGTTAGTAAGTATTTTGGGGCCACCAGGAATGATAATGATAAATAATTGAATATTCAGAGCATCAGGATTAAACTAAGATGAAGCTCTGAGAAAGCCATGTTAAAGTAATGTGTTTTCAGCAGTGTTTTAAAGTGCTCCACTGTATTTTATTTTTTTGTTCTTTATTTCACCTTATACAATTTCTTGTATTAGGAATTTGTTAGTTTTCGCATACCCCTTGGGGTCAGAGCGCAGGGTCAGCCATTGTACAGCACCCCTGGAGCAATTACAGGTTAAATGTCTTGCACAAGGGCCCAGCAGAGTAAGATCTCTTTTGGAAGTGTCGGGGATTCGAACCGGCAACCTTCGGGATACCAGCACAGATCCTTCGCCTCAGAGCCACCACATTAGCCCGGTGAATTCCTATTGGCAAGCTACTCCAGATTTTAGGTGCATAACAGCAGAAGGCCGCCCGCCTCACCACTTCTTTTAAGTTTAGCTCTTGGAATTCTAAGTAGACCCTCGTTTGAAGATCTAAGGTTACGATTTGGAGTTTAAGGCGACAGGCATTCAGAGATATAAGATGGAGCAGATTATTGAAGGCTTTGTACACCATAGGCTATATTTTAAAGTCAGTTGTAAATGGCACAGGTAACCAATGTAGTGACGCTAAGACTGGGGTGATGTGCTCAGATTTTCTTTTCCTAGTTAAGATTCTAGCAGCTGCATTCTGCACTTGTTGTAATTAATTGATGTCTTTTTTGGGTGGTCCTGAGAGGAGTGCATTACAGTAATCTAGTTGGCGGAAAACAAAAGTGTGAACTCATTTCTCAGCACTTTGCAAAGTTGTAAGGTATCTAACGTTTGTTATATTCCTTAAGTGAAAAAATGCTGTCCTGGGGCCTCATGCATAATGCCGTGCGTAGAATTCGTGCTATAACATGACGTAAGCACAAAAGTCGAAATGTACTTACGCACAGAAAAATCCAGATGCAGGAATCTGTGCGTTCGCCCACTTCCGTGTTCTTCCGCTACATAAATCCCGATCAGCGTGAAAAGTAACGCTCGTGCACGCGCCTGCTGTCCCGCCCCAACTCCTCCCAGAATTACGCCTCTTTGATAATGCAAATCAATATAACTAGCCCTTAATCTCAGTGTTCTGTGAAAAGACAATGGGAAAATGGAAGAATTTCAGCGAATATCCAGTGGAGGCAAGGAAAAACGTACTCTTTGTTGGTTTAAATAGTGGTATAAACAACAAAAGGAAGCTGATCGACTGACATAGCATGTCGGAGAAACTAGAAAATCGCACAGTGCCCGAAATAAAAAAAGAAGTTGTCAGGTATCAAAGTCGCCGTGAAAAGGCAAGTCGTAGCCCACCGTCTGAGTGTCATATGAAAGCTTATTAGGGTACAGAGAAAAAAAAGGCACACAGTGGGGGGGAAAAGCAGAAAATGTCAACTTCAATCTCAAAATTTCCACTTTAATTATGTAGTTTATTTTGTCATTAAAGTAGAACATCATAAACATCATCTTAAAATCGTTTCATTAACCAGTTTCTCAAATCACATCGTAATTAAAGTAGCACGTTAAATGCTTTGTTTTGTATTTGATCTTCTATGTGCTCTGTGTGTGAATCACTACGTGCTTCTTAAACCGGCTCTCTTCCTCCGACTGGACACAGAATCCATTACATTCGTGATATTACAGCTCTCTGAATAACTAAAATACTGAGATGTATACGTGATATCGTTTTCATGATGATTGGAATGAAAGAATGTTATTAAACATGGGAACACGGTGCATGATTGTGCGCGACCTTCGATAAAATAATTTATTGTAGCAGTACTGTCTCTTTCAAACGTACTAACCTCTAATTCCAGTCCTTACTTTACTTTCTCCAAATACCCAATCGCCACACAATCAGCTCTGTAATAGACGTCAAGCCATCTTTAAGCTTACAACGATGATTCTCCAAATCTTTTAAGGAACATTGAAATATCTTTGTAGTACGTGTTTAATTATTCTATCCATCTATCCTTCCAGTGTCGCGCCAGTCTCAGCAAATATACAGCACAAGGTAGGATCAATCTGTGAACTAGCTAGCGCTGCGGCACCGTGTCCTCACATGTTTAATTATTAACAATACAGATATTTAAATGAAGTTAAAGTTTTATCTGTATAATATAATCAACATATTTTGCTGCATTTCATCTTAAAAATGATATCGTCATCATATGTAAATACGCGCTTATAAGGTGGCGCAGGTTGTGTAATATTATAACTGTAGTTCAAGTTTACAGTGAGGTGATTGTACTTATAAGTACAGACAGTTCTACAAGGAGCACTTGATTGAGTGCGTTTAGAGTCCTTGGGATGAAACTGTTTCTGAACCGCGAGGTCCATACAGGAAAGGCTTTGAAACGTTTTGCCGTGGCTGAGACAGCGTGTCCTGATGCTGTATCCCGATAATTCTCTTTCCGATCAGCTGCTGCTGTGATTCACACTCAGATACAGTGATATAAATACTCCGAGTGGTGCAGTGAGAGTAATATGGAAAAAGATGATCCTCTGTGGCAACTCCTAACTGGAGCATCTGAATGAAGAAGAAGGTGCAGTGAGATTAACAACGCTAAAGCAGTTATGGTATTTGGTATACTATGGCTATTCCCTGGACCATTATATTGTTACAAGTTAATTACAATCAGATACATTACACTAATAAACAATATGCAGTTAGTTTCAGTGTATTTATAAAGCCGCGTCAGGAAAATAAAGAGTAACCACACAGGAACAGTAGCACTGCTCTGACGCTGGGTGCCGCCAGTCTGCAAAACCGAGTGGAGAACTTGCGTACGACAAGGTATGAGGTACCGTGGAAAAGTGCGTGGCTTTATGCCAAGTGTAGGTTTTATACATCGTGATTTGAACGTGGAAAAGTTCTTACGCAACATTTCTGTGCATACACACCATTTATGCATGAGGCCCTTGGTAATCTGATTAATATCTGATTTAAAATTCAGGTCACAGTCAATAGTTACCCCTAAATTCTTTACCTCTTTCTTGACTTTTAATCCTAATGGATCAAGTTTATTTCTAATAAGCTCATTATTTCCATTTTTGCCAATCACTAAGATTTCTGTTTTCTCCACATTTAGTTTGAGAAAATTACGACTCATCCATTCAGAAACACAAGTAAGACATTGGGGGTCAGTGAACCAAGAGAGTCGGGGTCATCAGATGCTATTGATAAATACAGTAGTGTGTCATCAGCAGAGCTGTGGTAGCTCACGTTATGCCCCGAGATAATCTGACCTGATGGAAGCATGTAAATCAACAAGAGTGGCGGACCCAGGATAGAGCCTTGTGGACCATAATATAGAATATCATGTGTCGTCAAAGTATAATTACCACGACTAACAAAGAATTTTCTACTTGCCAGGTAGGACTCATACCAGTTTAAGACACTGCCAGAGAGGCCCACCTACTGACTAAGGCGATTTCTAAGAATATTGTGATCAATGGTATCAAATTATCTAAGAGGATAAGAACAGATAAACAGCCTCTGTCTGCATTTACCGCAAGTCCTTTACTACTTTAACGAGTGCAGTCTGAACCCCGACTAGAATTTCAAACTAGATTGTGTTGCACTGCGCTCACAACCGCCGACTGAGGCCAGCCTGGAAGCCAACCTGCCGTGCATTCCTGCCAGACATTATGCCACCCGTGAGCAGCTCGAGCTGCCAAAGAAGGCAAACTGGTCGCCACAGCATGCAGCAACAGACATTTTATGCTGATTTACGTGTGAAACCATTGTTTTGTGAGCTTTTCAGATAATGGTGCTTTTTAGAAAATATGTTCAGCCCTCAAAGAGTTAATGATTCCACTGCAGCAATTTCTTGAATTACTAATTATGATCTGATTAGAATTGAACATAATTACTAATTATTATCTGATTAGAATTGTTCTTATCCTGTTTGTTGCTTCAGATCACTCTTTTCATGACTGCTTTCCCCTCCTGCAATGGCGCTGCTTGTTAAAGTGTGTCTCATCCAGCCATGAAAACCAAAAAAAAAAAAAAAAAAAGGCCCACCTTCACACAATGGCTTCATTTCCATTTTCTTCACTCCTATGTGACACAGAACTGATCTTTGTAAAGACGTGTGACTAGCAAAAAATGATACAGAAGCCCAGCCTTTCAGAAAGATTTTACACGGTTTTCTTTGCCACTGGTGATAAGTGAAATGGGCAACTTTCGATTTGTATATAGTTTCATGAAACGGACACCGACATTTATTTTCCGATGACACCTTACCGCAATATCTCTGAAAAGGATGTTTAATGATTAAATCCATCAGTCCAGGGATGTGTCCATTCCAACTAGCATTGGGCACGAGGCAGAAACAATCCCATCGCAAGGTGAATACCAACACGCACACACACACGTGTCATTTTAGCGTCACCAAACCCCAAATCTGCATATCTTTTAAAGGAAACCGGAGCACAGTGTGGAAACCCAGCAGGAAAACATGTAAACTAGAATACCAGCGATGTGACTCCCTGTGAGGCAGCAGCGCAACCGCTCCGCCACTGTGTCACCCCCACCATGCGTTTAATTATTAACAGTATTCATTACTTAAACGAAATTAACGATTTATCTGTAAAATGTAACATACATACTTCAATGGATTTCATCATGAAAGCGATATCAAGTACAAATCTAAAGATTCTAAATTTTCAGAGAGTTGACATATCATACATTTAATGTGTTCTCTGTGGTGATCTATTGCTGCTTGCCGCTGCTGTCCGGTCCAAGAAACACGTAGCGATTAAAAACTGGGATGATATTTATGACGGTCTGCCTTAATAATAAAGTAAACTACGAGGTTAAAGTGGACATTTCGAGATTAAAGCCGAAATTCCTACTTTAATCACAAAATACACGTTTTTACCATGTCTTTAATTTTTTGTCTCTGTGGTG
>JANRMT010062807.1:2353552-2365098 GCA_026402145.1 Polypterus bichir lapradei
ATTATTATTATTATTATTATTATTATTATTATTATTATTATTATTATCATCAATAATAGTAATAATAATAACAATCCATCCATCAATCCATTTTCCAACCCACTGAATCCAAACACAGTGTCACGGGGGTCCACTGGTGCCAATCCCAGCCAACACAGGGCGCAAGGCAGGAACAAATCCTGGGCAGGGCGTCAGCCCACCACAGGGGACAAACACACACACACCAAGCACACACTAGGGACAATTTAGGATGGCCAATGCACCTAACCTGCAGGTCTTTGGACTGTGGGAGGAAACCCACGCAGACACGGGGAGAACATGCAAACTCCACGCAGGGAGGACCCGGGAAGCAAACCCAGGTCTCCTAACTGTGAGGCAGCAGCGCTATCCACTGCACCACCGTGCCGCCCATAATAATAATAATAAAAATAAAAATAAACTTTTAATTATTTAGATCAGGTCATTGATTGATTAACCCTTTTTTGACCTTCTGAGATAACAGAGCAGGGCAAGCAAAATGGTTTAGGGAGGAGAGATAACAAAAAACACTTGCCATCTTAGACATTTCTCAACCTCAATACTAAAATGACAAGGTGGTGAGAGAGATGAGCCATTTACAGTTACAGCTGCGCCTCTACACAGTTTCATCCTGCTCCAAGTCAAATATCATGCAACTCCAATTTCAAAAAAGTTAGGCTGCTGTGTAAATTGCAAATAAAAAGAGAAGGCAGTGACTTGCAGATCTCTCAAATGCCTAGTTTACTCACATAGAAACATATCAGAAATTGTTGAAAGTGAGAAAACGTACCATTTTAGGGATTTTGTGGCAGCAACACGTCTCTAAAAAGTTGAGATGGGGGCAACAAAAGGCCGGAAAAGTAAGGGGTGCTAGAAAAGGAGGAGCTGGAGGAACCTTCTGCAACTAACTCAGTGAACTGTCCACATGACTGGGTATAAAATGAGCATCTCAGAGAGGATGAGTCTCTACAGAAGTAAAGACGGGCAGAGATCTGCACAAAACGGCAACTTCAAACTGTGGAACAATTTCAGAATAACATTCCTCAACGTAAAATTGTGAAGACTTTGAGTATCTCCTCATCATATACAGTAGTTGATATCATCAAAAGATTCTGAGAATCGGGAGAAATCTCTGTGCTCAAGGGACAAGATAGAACATCGATATTGGATGCTGGTGATCTTTAGGCCCCCAGGTGGCACCACAGGCCTGACTCTGTCATGGAAGTCACTGACTTGGCTCAGCAACACTTCCAGAAGTCACCGTCTGTGCACACAGCTCACCGTGCCATCCACAAATGCAGCTTAAAGTTCTAAAAACACAAAGAAGAAGCCATATGTGGACACGATCCAGAAACACCACCGCTGTCTTCACTGGGGCAAAGCTCTTTTAAAATGGCAAAGTGGGAAACTGTTCTGTGGTCAGACGAACCGAAATTTGAAACTGGTTTTGAAAAAACATGGATGCCATGTCCTCCAGACTAAAGAAGAGAGGGACCACCCGGCTTGTTATCAGCACTCTGATGGTATGGGGGTGTGGGATTGACAGCTGGCACATCTGGAAAGGCACCATCAGTGCCAAAAATTACATATAGAGCAACATCTGCTGTCCATCCAGATGACGTCTTGTTTAGGGAAGGCCTTGCATATTTCAGCACAACAAAGCTGAAGGTGTCTATTACAACAGAATGGCTTCACAGTAGAAGAATCCCGGGGCTGAACTGGCCGGCCTGCAGTCCACACCTTTCACCAGATGAAAACACGAAACAAAAAATACGACAAAGACGAACCAGGACTGTTGAGCAGCTCAAATCTGAGATCAGCCAAAGGTCCACATCAGTGCCCAGAAGAGGGGACGCCACACAGTGGCAAACACAGCCCTGCCGGCCAAACACTTATGAGACGTGTTGCTGCCATCAAATTCAAAACGAACTTATTCTTTTCTTAAAATGGGACATTATCTCAGTTTAAACAATCGATATGTTTTCCATGTTCCATTGCGAATAAAATATGGGCTGGTGAGATTTGCAAATCATTGCAATCTATTTTTTATTTACATTTTACACCGCTGCCCAACATTTTTGGTATCAGGGTTGTAAATTGTTCATAATATAAAGCTACATTATCACATAGCTCTCATAATAATAAATGGAAAACTTCAAAATTAAGAAAAAAAATATACGAGGACCTGTTAACTGCATTGAAATGACAGGAAACTTCGCTTCTTGTGTGTGTTTGACTTTAGTAATTGTGGAAAAATAAGCACTTTATTGTTAAACATTGTAGCACGCTTTGGGATTTTGTTAACTGTTTTAGATTATTATTATTATTATTATTATTATTATTATTATTATTATTATTATTATTATTATTATTATTAATAGCAGTGCAACCGGAAACAGGTGATCAATGACCTGATTTAAATAATTAAAAGTTTATTATTATTATTATTATTATTATTATTATTATTATTATTATGGCGGCACGGTGGTGCAGTGGTAGTGCTGATGCCTCACAGTTAGGAGACCCGGGTCCTTCCTGCGTGGAGTTTGCATGTTCTCCCCGTGTCTGCGTGGGTTTCCTCCCACAGTCCAAAGACATGCAGGTTAGGTGCATTGGCGGGTCCAAATTATCCCTAGTGTGTGCCTGGTGTGTATGTGTGTGCCCTGCAGTGGGCTGGCGCCCTGCCCGGGGTTTGTTTTCCTGCCTTGTGCCCTGTGCTGGCTGGGATTGGTTCCAGCAGACCCCGTGACCCTGTAGTTAGGATATAACAGGTTGGATAATGGATGGCTGGATTATTATTATTATTATTATTATTATTATTATTATTATTATTATTATTAAACTAGCAGATTACCCAGTGGCTTTGCTCACTGAGTGGAAGGGAAATATTTGTGGCTCTCATGAGGCAACGGCATTAATGATCCAATTCTATGATAGATTTGCCCCCGCATTTTAAATGTCGGCATAAAGCCAGACTCCTCGGAAGCAGCCGTGGTGCCAAACGATGTCATCTGAAAACACGAATTGTATTTCCTAATGTTCTGTAGAAAATTAGTTGAATGTGGATTTGCGCCAGAAATAAGAGACAACAACGGTTCAGCTGGATGGCTTAAAGGTGTTAATTTCACTTTGCCGTCTGAACAGCACATCCCACGTGATTCAAATGTAACCCTCTATGCTTGGCAGTACTCGCACTTGATGTCCATTTCTCCTATTGTAACTTTTGGATGTAGGCAATAATCTTTTTCAATGTTATAATTGAATCCCTCCGTATACAGACCCTGACGCCTGTGTGACGTGGTAGCCTGTGAAGACTGCATCCGTCGAATTCGATTCTGTTCAGCACGTTGTTCGGGTGTTTGTGAGGCCGTCAATTGTGATTGTCGTACACGCTGATCAGCGAGACTGCGAGCCTTCTCTCTCGATCTGCTTCTGTCTCACTTTCTCTGTGTAACCTGACTGTTGTGGTCATATGTAATTTCTGTTTCAAACGCGAGTGCGCGCGTGCATTATAATATGTTCTGTGGTCATACGTTATTTCCATTTCAAACGAGAATTTTTTTATATATATATAAATAATTTTTTCCCAATGGTGTGTGTGATTTGTCATTGAGGTTCGCTCAGATCGCCGCTGCACTGTTTGTAGAGTTGACATACTCCGGCGGACGCACGCACACGCTGACACGCTGGCACGCGCGCGCCACCTTGTGGCCGTTTCAAACACTCGGACTGACTACTAAGGATCTGCCCACAGAGAGCAAAGCGATGCTCGAGGAAAGCCAATGCAAACGATGAGCCAACCTGTCAGCTCCCAGCCACCTTACCAACATTCACTTTGTGACTCTGCCTGCGTCCTCACTGTGTGGAGGTGGGAAAAACTTCCAGAAAGTCAACCATCACTGCAACAGTCCCACCAGTATGGGCAGTAAGGCCACACAAAATGTGCTTGGAGTTTGCATAAAGGCATATTAGAGACTCTCTGACTATGTGAAATGAAATTCTCTGGTCTGATTAAACCAAAAGTGAATGAAAGCAGGGTTTCCCAACCTCGGTCCTGTGGCACCCCTGTGGTTGCAGGGTTTAGTTCCAACCAGCTTCTGTTTTTAATTGGACTCCTTGGGCTATCTATATATATATATATATATATATATATATATATACATACATATATATATATATTGTGATGGATGTCCGGCAAGAGTTGCTGGCCCTCACCCCCAGGCCGCCAGGAAGAGCTCTCCCGACAGCATGGACGTGCTCCGAGTTCCAGCAGGGCCTCATGGACTTTGTAGTTTTTATACACAGCCCTTCTGGATACCTTGGGGACCACAAGGAGTCGCTGTAGCGAGGCTCGTAGACTCTTATGTGCCCTATAAGTTGGAAGTGCGTCCTGGTCACGTGAACGGGAGGAATGACGTACTTCCAGGTTGAAGAGAAAGACTTTTACCCTGAAGTGGAAAGGACTTGTGGACTGTGGGGCAGGAACACCTCTGGGTTAGGGGGTATAAAAGGACTCTGGGAAAGCCCAGACACTGAGCTGAGTTGGGAGGCAGGGTGGCTAGGCGTCTGGGAGAGGAGGATTGTGTATTGTTTAATTGTTTATTGAGAATTGTGGAGAGGAGCGTGCTTTGTGCACTTTATTATTATAATAAATCCTATTATTGGACTTTTATCTGGTGTCTAACGTGTGGTCTGAGGGTACAAGGGTGTGAGAAAACCCTAATCTGTCACTATATATATATATATATATATATATATATATATATATATATATATGCGAGGGGAAGTCAAGCTAAAGTTAGAAAATGGGATTTATTAGAAAATGGAACAAACCTTAACAAAACTGCCCATGTCATTTCTCAATGGAGTCTCCACCCCTCTCAATGCACTTGTGCCAAGAAGTGCCTGGATGCCAGCAGAATAAAAGGCCCGAACACTCATGCACTGCTTTCTGCAACAACTATTTACAAACCCAAGCCCCAGTGCAGTAATCACCAACACAGTTCTTTAAGCGTCCTTCTTTTCCTTCTTCTCCCTATCACCTCCAACCCCTCCCAGGCAAACTCTGTCCACTTCCACCCAACCCCAGCTCCTGTAATGGAGTGAGGCGGCCCCTTTTATAACACCCCGGATGTGCTCCAGGTGCTTGATGACAAACTTCCAGCAGCCCTCCCTAGTGTGGCAGAAGTGCCACCCTTGCATCTTGAAGTACTCTGGGTGTACACCATCCCTGGTCCGGCAGCACATTCTGGTGTGGCGGAAGTGCTGCCTTCCAGGGCTCCACAAGTATCTGGGTGCACCCTGGCGGTGACCACGGGCCCCAACCGGGTTGAGCTTCCAAGCTCTGCTCCCGTGGCCCCCACGCAGAACAGGGCGGCTACCCTCTCATGTCCCGAGGAAGGTATTACTCCTCTCACCCCCCTGCTCGCTTCGCTCGCCAACCCCCGTGTTTGGTTTTCTGGATACACACTTTTAAAATTTTTTTTCTTTGAATTGTTGCTATTTCATTAGTTTCACTTTAATCTCAGAACTTCTGTAAAAACAATATTTGGAATCTTTGGAGTCCCAATGTGCTGAATCTTTTAAATGAGGTCAGTGAGACGTGTGTTTAATGACTTTGTGCCATAATTCAGGACAGGTTTCTCTGTTTGGAATTTCAGCACAGACAAAATGATCTTCATCATCAGTTAATCATTTTTTTTTTGCAAAGTAACCAATAAATGCATGCGAGGTAAACTCCATTTTTGAAATTCTCTGACTTAAATTTCAAAGCCTTACAATATTTACATACTTCTGACATATCACCTGTGTCCATATATTCGATCTCGATTCGCCTTTTCGTTATTTCTCCAAGTAATAATTTCTCTTTCTTTGCGCTAATGCGATCTTTACTGTCTTTGTTTTGACCCTGTCGTTTACTTCTGCTTTCATATTCTGTATCTTGCTCTGCATGTGTTTCTATGAGTCTTTTGAATTCCACTTTTCATTTTCTCTAACCTGCTCTGCATGTGTTTGGCCCCCTTGTTTTTTAACCTCTTTATGTCGTTTTACTTTGTTTTCTACTCTTTGTCTTTTATTTCTGACCTCGCTTTGTCCTGCTTTTTTTCAATGACAACTGGTCCGTGGTGATTTTTTTCCCTTTTTTGAGTAATAATTTCCATTTGTTTGCGGTCCTGGGATCTGCACTTTCTTTTTTTATACTGTCTAATTTTCCTTCTTTCATATCCTTTAACTTTCTCCACATGTGTATCGCGTCAACATTTTTTTTTTTGAGCCTTTCGAATTCCACTGCTTTCATAATCTCTAACCTGCTCTGCTTGTGTATAGCGTCAACGTTTGTGAACGCCTTTATGAAGTTCTACTTTGTCTTTTAATTCTGAGCCCGATTGGACGTGCTTTGTTTCAGTTCCACTTGTTTCAGGCTGATTATTACTTTCCTTATTTTCTGAATTTGCACCGAGATTATTCTTTTTCTTTGTTGCTCTTTTTTCTCTCCAACGCTTTTGAGTCCGTTTTCTCCACACTGCTTTCTTCTTTGCTTAGTCGTCAACGTTTCATTTATAACGTATTGTCCTTCTACACTTTATATGCTCTGAGACCCTGGATCTGTGTGTGCTCAAAGCCTGCTTTACACGACTGAGTGTTTTGCTGCCTCTGGGCTAATTTGATATTGGTTGTAAGTAGGGCACGTCTTGTAAGAAACTCATGTTCTACGTCATCACGAGACGGCCCTGGGTCAATGTCTTGGCACAAAGTCTCATGTTTAAGGTCCACGCGAGACGCTCCTTAGTCTCATGGGTCTTTTAAGTGTCTTCCGTGATCTTAACATGAAGATCACATCTCCACGCCCTAGTGTTTCTCTCCAGGTTTTTTTTTAATTATATATATATATATATATATAAATACTAGGGGGCCTTGCGCCCCTGCTTGCTTTGCTTACCACTACACGCTAGCCACTTCACGGCTCTGCCGCTCGCGTATGAGGAAGTGGATGTGCAGTTTAAACAGATTGTTATTTTCATGAGAATTGTTACATCTGCATGATAGACCAAACTATTTTACATTACAGCGAGTAATTAACCATAGTAAAATGTAATAAATTGAAAGTAAATAAGTTGTGTTAGAGGTATTTGTTGCGCTATACGTTTTCATTCTGTCCAGCTTTGAAATTAACACACAGATACTTTTTAAACTTACACTTTTACTGTAAAACTTCAGCAAAAACAATATTTGGAATGAACTTTTTGTCAATATGGCACTGAATTTTGATTTCGTGTTTGGACTTTCATCGTGACAATGCAATGTATAACTGCCCGGGAGTGAATTTCGTTTCTTTCTCACTAATAAATAAACCAAATTTTTCAAATGTTTGTCCCTGTGATTTGTTAATTTTCATAGCAAAAGCTATTCTAACAGGAAACTGTAAACGTTTTAATACGAATGGCATGTCAAGATCTCCTTAGGTGTTTAATGTTATCCCCTGAAGATGTACTGCATTACCTTTCTTGTCGCCTGTTAAAATGTTACACGTCAGAATTGTTCTAATTTTGAATACAACTAATCTTGTCCCATTGCATAGTCCATCACTCAGACATAAATTACGCAATAACATTACGATACATCCTTCTGTCAACAGTAATTCACATGGTGGGAGACCAGACGGTGTTAACGGTTGTAGATATTCTTCAGGATATTGTAAGTTGATGTTTTCATCTTCCACGCCATCACCACCAACTATTTCAGCAGAGTCTATTGATACGCATTTAACCAATTTCCCATGTAACCGGTTGACAATTTTCACATTAATTCGTTTGATTTCATCATTTCTCGGTGCTAGGATTGCCCGTGTACTCATTTCTTCTGTTGATTTCCCTTTGGGATGAAATTCTTCAATAAGATTTGGACATAATACGTCTTCTTTTATTGGGAACTTAAAGGTGAGGAAAACGTAAAAATTTATAAGAGATGAGAGTGCAGGAACTGAGTCTGACAAAAGCCTTCACACGAATGAGAGGTGAGAGGACTGTGGGCGTGGGCCGTGAACCGGAAACGGTGGAGAGGAGGGCGGGAATTGAAAAAAATCTCTTTACAAAAGTCTCGTCTCGTCTCAAGATTTTCTTATATACTGTATATACGGTGGAACCTCGGTTCACGAACGTCTCGGAAGACATACAAATCGGTTTATGACTGAAAAGTTCGCCAAACTTTTGCATCTGTTCACGACCACACACTCGGTATATGAACAAGCCAGTTTCCCTTTCGGTTTGTGTGCCCCGATGATTTCCACACGTGTTCAGTCTCTCCCTGTGTAGCGAGAGAGAGAGAGAGAGCGAGAGCGAGAGAGAGAGAGAGACACATACACAGGCGCGCATGAGACAGAGACACACACACACAGGCGCGTGAGAGAGACACACACACAGACACAGGCACCCAAGAGAGAGACACACACATGCGCGTGCGAGAGAGCTGGACACATAAGGTAGAGAAGGCAGTTAAAGAATGCACTGGGCTTGTTTTTGTTTTCAGTTCTGTTTACAGCGATCGGTTCGTAACGTGCATTGTTGCAATGTTACTTTTCTTGGTGGTTTATTAAAATACGGATTTTTCAAATGTTCATTTTTTTCCCCCATGCTTAAAACTCATTAAAAAAAAAGTGTTTTTAGCGAGCGGTTCATAGAGCTATAGCGCGAACCCTTGCAGTGTTAGTTTTCTCTGTTGTTCAAGGTTTTCTCAGTGTTATTCAATGTTTTTACATTTAGTTTACTATTACGCTGTGCATTCAATGGTGTAATTAACTATATTTGTGCTTAAAAATCTTAAAAAAAATATTTTTACATACAGTTTGTACGGTTTGGAACGGATTAATTGTATTTACATACAATCCTATGGGGGGAAATTACTTCAGTTCACAACCAAATCGGGTTACGACCAGAGTTTTGGAACGAATTATGGTCGTGAACCGACGTTCCACTGTATATATATGAGACCAAGATAGAACTTTTTGGTCTTAATTCTAAGCGGTATGTATTGAGACAACCAGGCACTGCTCATCACTTGTCCAATACAGTCCCCACAGTGAAGCATGGCGGTGGCAGCATCATGCTGTGGGGGTGTTTTTCAGCTGCAGGGACAGGACGACTGGTTGCAATCGAGGGAAAGATGAATGCGGCCAAGTACAGGGATATCCTGGACAAAAACCTTCTCCAGAGTGCTAAGGACCTCAGACTGGGCCGAAGGTTTACCTTCCAACAAGACAATGACCCTAAGCACACAGCTAAAATAATGAAGGAGTGGCTTCACAACAACTCTGTGACTGTTCTTGAATGGCCCAGCCAGAGCCCTGACTTAAACCCAATTGAGCATCTCTGGAGAGACCTACAAATGGCTGTCCACCAACGTTTACCATCCAACCTGACAGAACTGGAGAGGATCTGCAAGGAGGAATGGCAGAGGATCCCCAAATCCAGGTGTGAAAAACTTGTTGCATCTTTCCCACGAAGACTCATGGCTGTATTAGCTCAAAAGGGTGCTTCTACTAAATACTGAGCAAAGGGTCTGAATACTTAGGACCATGTGATATTTCAGTTTTTCTTTTTTAATAAATCTGCAACAATTTCAAAAATTCTTTTTTTTGTCTGTCAATATGGGGTGCTGTGTGTATCATTAATGAGGAAAAAAATTAATTTAAATGATTTTAGCAAATGGCTGCAATGTAACAAAGAGTGAAAAAATTGAAGGGGGTCTGAATACTTTATATATATAGAGAAAGAGAGAGAGAGAGAGAGACACACACACATATATTATATATATATATATACTGTATATATATACTGTATATATATATATATATATATATATATATATATATATATATATATATTAATACATTTGCAAAGATTCCTAAAATCCTGCTTTCGCTTTGTCATTCTGTGGAATTAAGGGGCTTGCTTGACTGGGGGCAAACATGAATTTAAAGGATTTACAGCAACATCACAAAATGTAAAAAATAGCTAAGGGGTCTGAATGCTTTCTGTAGGTAATGTAATGGTTAATGAAAATAGAAACACGCCAGAAGTTAAAGAGAGCTGAGTAAGACATGTAAGCCTGACCCTGGACCACCATAGATCAGAAGAGACTTTTTTTTGGTGTGTATTATTAGTTTTACCCATTTTTGTGTGAACTGCTTCTGCTTTGAATTTCAAAAAAAAAAAAAAAAAACTTTAAATATAAAGATTCAGCAATTCTAAGAGAAAACTAAGGAACATAAATGGACTGGCTTATTTAATTACTGGAAGTACCAATGACAGAACTGATAATGCATGACTTGTTGATTTACATCATCCAATCCAATTCTTACCTTTTGCACCATCCCATAAAATAAATTGGGTCCAGAGTCCCTTCTAGCCGTCCAGACCAATCCTGGAAGACTAGCAGACTCCATCAGATGTCTAAGAATTGGCCTCAGAACAGGATTTTTTTTTTCTTCCCAATATTTATTGGGGGGAAGAGAACAGTACTGCACATACAGCTAGTTATAGAAACACCTTCATGCATCAAATGGTATAAACTGGTTTAAAAAAATTGAGCAGAGTGTACTATGCCTTCAAAATAAATCCAAATTTCTAATTACAGATTACACGGCCCCATAAAGCAGTTACTCCATCCTGTGGTTACTGCGAGGGGTACCATGGGCTTCATTCAGAATTTGCTGGAGCCTTTTCTGCTTGGAAATAACAGTCAAACTTATGAGACTGAAGTATCTGCATTAACTCGAACAGTTTATTTTCCTTCAATGGTAGTTGCAGATTGAATACCTCATTAGATACATCATATTTTGTATGGTGTTTGTTGTTCCCTGGGGCAAAAACTCCACACACAAAACTAGTAAGCCGAGCCAGATGGATGGCTATTTCTGGGCACATAAGACTCCCTTCTAATAATAATGGGTAAGACAATTTAGTGCTTTCCCAAAGTTGGGATGATGTGTCCTGACTATCACCCCAGAGTCTACACCCCTGCCACCCTCATCCAAAAATGCAAACGGACAATTGTTCAGTTTTTTTTTGTTTTTGCAATGGGTAAGATAGTATGTACTCTGTGTTTTACACAGAATGGTATGAGAGAATCCGTTTTTCACAGAAAGGTAAGGGAGAATCCATTTTTCACAGAAAGGTAAGGAAGAATCAGTTTTACACAGAAAGGTAAGGGAGAAGAAGAAAAAAAAAGCAACTATGGTACTGGATTTGTAGTGAGAAGTGTGAAGTGTAGGTGACATCTTATCTCGGAGCAACCAAAAGGCAAACCAAGCAGTTTGAGAATGTCCTATCTTCTTCAAAATGTCCGAAATCAAAACACATTGCAAGTTGTCACATTTAATTTATTTATTTTTACGGGATCTGTATAATTTCCTGGCATCCAATTCATGGTTGAATCCTTCTTTGTGCCAGATGCTGCAAGGTCTCAGTTCTGGTTCTCTGGGTCCCTGAAAAGGTTAAAGTAGTTTCAGAAATTGAGGGTTGCAGAGCTTG
>JANRMT010062807.1:2367222-2379129 GCA_026402145.1 Polypterus bichir lapradei
AAAAAAAAAAAAAATGTTTCAAAAAAAGCACAATATCAAATTTCAAGAACTTTATCAGATTTCAAAAGCTCAATATCAACTTTTTAAAACCGGATCTCAAATTTTAAAACCGATGATATCATCTTTGTAACTGCTGTCATTAAGGAAAATGGATTAAATATTTAAATGGCCTGCCACAGTTCAGTGACCTCAGGATCGCATTCCTTGCTTTTTCGTAGATGATGTGGTCCTGCTGGCTTGACTGGGCCGTGACCTTAGACACACACTGGGGCAGATTACAGCCGAGTGTGACGTGGACAGGATGAGGATCAGCAGCACCTTAACCCCTTATCAAGCGGTTTCATTTTTCCTAATTCGCTTGTAATTCGACCTCTCCAAATTAGAATCATTGCTGTTATTGAACTATCTGGAGTATAAACACATGTTTGGTCTCTTTGTAAAGGTAACATTCTCTAGTTTCACCCTTAGTAGTCAGAATCACTGTAGGTGTGACTGCTCAAAAGTTATGCACATTAGAACTCACAAAAAATGAATTTTTTTGCTCTCGCCTAAGTTTTTTTGTGAAAATAAAGGCCTCTATAGCTGCAGTAGGTAGGTGGGGACAGAAACACACTATGTACAAACAGAATAACTTTTTGACTACTCACATTTCAAATTTGAAAAGAATACCTGTAAAAATGACATTTTTACACCAGTTTTTATGTGGGCATGTCCAGGTGCTTTTTAGAGGGACCATTATCCACATTTTGGAACGTATGGAAAAAGTGTAATAACTTTTGAATGCTTCAACCCACATATATCAATGAGGGCTCTACTGAAAGCTTACACCTAAAGGAATCTATATCTACACACAGTGTCACTCTATTAGTTATAAAAATAATAAAAACAATAAAAAATACACATTTCAATATAAAAATAGTCAACACAAGTCTTATGGGCCAAAAATATATATATATATTTTATTTTTTACTTTTTTTTTTTATAAAATGCACACAAACTATATACATTCCTTTTACAAACTGTTACAACACAGCTCAGCGTTTTTCCATGTGCCACTGATTGCATCAGTCCCTAGCAGGCAGAAAGCACAAGGGCGTGTCACATGTCTATCTCTGCCATTAGACGTCTCCTGGGCCGATTGATTACTTTCACGCCGCGTACATGCCTCTAATACTAATCGAGAGTGTATTCACGTTTATCTGTACTTTTATCCATATTTAAAATGCAAAAAAACTTGGTGAAATCACAATAAACAACCACGCACCAAGTCTGCAGACTGGCACAAATGCCAGCTTTGCGCAGCTCCGATCGTTTTGTTTACAAGTTAGCATGGCAAGTTACATATCGACGTGCTCAGCTGCTCATTGGCTGTAAGTTTTGAGTGTCACTCACAGTGTCCAATCAAACTGGTAGATTCTACCTGGGTTTGGAGTTGTACGTCATCGTTCAGCTGTCTGTGACACTCGTTGGCTATACGAGGTGCCAGTCAACCCCAGACCCGTCGTAAATGGCCAACTTAGGTGTCAATCAGAAGCTAACACTTCCGTGTAACATGCTGTAGCATGATTATCGCCGACAGAAACAAATTACGTCTGATATGATCAATAAAAGTGAAAAAAAATGACGTAGCTAGTCTCAAGTTATGAAACGTTTTCTGGAGTTTTTGTCCCTTTGAGGATATATCGTGTGTTTTGGACCTAATCGGACAGAATGAGACCAATACTGCTCGGAAATATTGATGTTTGACTTGCAGAGAGTCTTCAAAGGTAGGGAAAGTCAACTCTTAAAAGTATGTACTTCTCTGTAAAAAAGGCTTTAGTGTCAGTGCTGTGGTTGTTGTGTGTCAAAATGGTTGATATCATCGGAAAGACGAGACTTTGAAGTTTCATTTGATGGGTAGTATCTCGAGATGCATGACAGAGGGGCATGCACACATGGCTGTGACGTCGTCAAAACGCCGTCATGTCCCGGGACCGGTACGTGTGCGCGTTAATTAAAATCTGAGGTCGCAGTTCTCGGCCGGAAAAGGGTGGGTGGAGTGTCCTCAGGGGCAGATGTAATGATTTAGGGGTCTAAGGCAAAAATGGGAATGGGGCCCTCATCAGTTCCATTGATTGCACTTTGGGGTGGGCGAATTTTTTTTTTTTTGAAGCGGGACAAATTGTTAATAATAACTCGTGCAGTGCACTGGATTTTCTCACCTACCGCTCCCCAGTCTCTCAGGTTGGACAAACACACATCCTACACCCTTACTCTGAGCACCGATGCGCCACAAGGCCGTGTACAAAGTCCTCTCCTCTATGCACTCCACACCTATGGCTGTCAACCCATCCACGAATCAAACATTATTGTTAAATTTGCAGATGATATGACTGTTGTTGGGCTCGTATCAGACAGCAATGAAGCGGCATACAGAGAGGAGCATGGTGTGACATCAAAATACTAAATAAGTTGCTCTGGATTTTAGGACAACTAAAAAAAAAAAAAAAAAAAAAAAAAAACAATCACGACCCAATAACAATTGAGAGTTTCCAACTTTAAGTTTCTAGGAGTCACCATCTCAGACAACCTTTCTCGGGATGATGACACCAGCTCCGTTTTATGAGGAAGCTAAGGAGAGCCAGCCTCCCTCCGAAGCTGCCAGTCAGTTCCTATAGATGCACTATAGAGAGCTTCTTGACGCACTGTTTGATGGCCTGGTACAAAAGCGGCACCAAGACTGCTAAAGAAGCCCTGCGGTGGGTTGTAAAAACAGCAGAGGTCATCATCTGCCCTGAATTGCCATCCCTCAAAGTCTTGTATAAGACTCGCTGTGTGAGAAGTTCCAAAAACATTATCAAGGATAACACTCATCCTGGAAATGCTTTGTTTGAGCTCCTCCCATCAAGTAGACGGTTTAGATCAATCCAGATACCCACAAACATGCTCAAAAATAGCTTTTTCCCCATCTGCCATAAACTTTCCGAACCCTGAATCCCGTCAGTCTGAGAATTTTTAATTGGACATGTGCAGTAAGCTATGTTGGTAACGTCCAATATACTAATATAATATGCAATATACTATTCATTAATAGGTTGTGGCCTGTAGAGGGCGCTCCTGCCACCCAAACCCAACACAGACAGATGCAGTACATGAGTTCTGCACATGCATTTTTGTTTTTTATTTTTTACTTCATTGTAAACGCCTTTCCCAATTTCTCACCTGTACAGCACAGTTAAAACACAGTCATAGTACACACTTTTCTTCTTTCTTCATTCTTTCTCTTCCTCTATATCCACATCCAATGCTACTGGTAAGCTTCACCACCTTCTCTATACAAGCAGGCGTGGCCACCAGCTCCCCAAAACCGATACAAACCGATGCAAGACACAAGTCCAGCACACACAAAGGCTTTTTATTTGAGGAAACTCCTCAAGCAAGAGTTTCCCACAGCAATAAGCACAGTCACGGTAAGTGCAATAATAAAGCACTCAACACTTCTCTTCTTTCTCTTTTTTTCTCTCTCTGTCTTCCACCTCCCGACTCTGGCTTCAGGAGTTGTGGCAGCGGGCTCCTTTTATCGTCCACCCGGGAGTACTTCTGGTGGCCTGTTAGTGTGGTATCCGAGCACTTCTGGGTGAGGTGATGTCAAACAAAAAAAGAAAAGGGAAAGACATTTTCACATTCAAATTTTGAAGAAACAGCCCTCCACCAACACCCATCCCAAATTAGATCTATTTAAGACAGTGGATACCGAATTAGGACAAATGGGACACTGACAGGGACCCAAGGCCCACCCACCCGGTTGAGGAATGAAATCTAATAGAAAAATGTCCGATTGAAATCAACAGTTTGCTGTCAGCCATGACTTGGTCAGGGAGATCGTGCTTTCCCATTCACGAACAGTATGAGCAGGTACTCATTTTTCACATCATTTGCTGTTGTGCAACACTGGTCATCATTGACTTAACTTCTACTGCAGTATATCATAATTGATTTGATCTCTGTCTTAAATAAAAACCACAAGATTTTTTTTTCTTTTTTTTTATTTTTATTAATTTTATTGCATTCCATACAAATCAATCAAGTTTTACATAAAGAATTTTTTTTTTTTCTTGGCCATCTCTACAAAACAGCAGCTTCTAGTTTGAATGTTTGCACATCCCCCCCCTGACTGTAAGGCTAAGGCAAGACACCCAGCAAAGGAAACTCCTTCATGCCCCTGGTATCCGCAATCTACTTCTTTTGGTCACTACCCAATACTCGTGACTGATATTTCAGGTTAGGGACATTGATTGACCAATAGACCCCGACTGCAGTCCTCCAGAGCTCTCTGGTCCCCTACTCCATTGAGGAGGTTGGTCACCTTACATTATACATCATTGATAACAAAACAGAATAGACAAATACACAAACAGCACAGTTTCCAGTTATATGTTGCACAAACAGTTAGAGATATCCATATGTAAGTTTATGTAGGATTTGAATAATCTGACTAACTTAAAAACCTGGACAACGGTGTAGGCGTGTCTTATGGAAACATTCGGTCTGAGGGTTACCCGGGCAACGGTGTAGGGATGTCTTGTGCAAACATCCGGCCCAAGCATTACCAGGGCAACGGTGTAGGCAGGTCTTGTGTAAACATTCGGTTTGAGCATTACCCAGGCAACGGAGTAGGCGTGTCTTATGGAAACATCCGGCCTGAGGGTTACCCGGGCAACGGTGTGGGCGGGTCTTGTGTAAAAATCTGACCCAAGCCTTACTTGGGCAACGGTGTAGGCAAGTCTTGTGTAAACATCCGGCCCGAGTGTTACCAGGGCAACAGTGTGGGCAGGTCTTGTGTAAACATCCGACCTGAGCATTATCAGGGCAATGGTGTGGGCGGGTCTTGTGTAAACTTCTGGCCTGAGCGTTACCCAGGCAACGATGTAGGCGTGTCATCTCTTAACCTCATAATGGCATCTCATAAGAAGCGCCTCTCATAAGTAGTAATGACAATGTGAATTTGCCTTCAGGCAGTGAAATTGAAACAGGCAGTGAAACTGAAAGGGATTCTGGTGAATCTAAGAGTGATGCTCGTGTCACTCGCACATGTGCAATGTGCTGTTCATATTATTATTGTTGTTATTATTTGTTTACTCTTCTGAATTTGCACTTTTAATGTTTTGCAGTGTATAGATGAGGTGTATTAAAAATGTCATTTTTTTCAAGCCAAAAAATGCAACGCTTTATACATGTGGTTTTTTTGAGAAAAAAAAAAAATGTAACGCTAAGGAGGTTTTCATGAGAGGTCAATTATTGCTGATGAAGCACTTCTTGCTCAAGTGACATTTTGGTGCTTCATTTTAGTGGTCTCACTTATTAAGGTTGCCCACCCTTAATTGCTTATTTCAATCTTAGTAAACAGCTGCTTCCAGTGTTTTTCTAATGGCTCCTTATTGACAACAGACCCAGTGGTTCCCCATATAACTTGTTTCCATTTATGCATGTGTGCATTCATCGTACACAATTTGGTTTGATAAAACAGTTAACAGACTCATCTGTTTTAGGCTTCAAATCATTTGCGTGACATCATTGGAAAGGAAAAAATAAGAAGCTAACATTGCAGACTGACAAGCCATAAAGTTAAATAAGAGTCTGAGATTGGCCAGGCTTGGTGTCCCAATTAAAGCAATTGGGTTGGAATGAAAACCTGCAGCCACTGCGGCCCTCCGGGAGCAACGTTGCCCACCCTCTGATTTAGTTTCTTATTAAAAAGTTACCATCGTCATCTCGGCCCGTTACACTTGTAGTGCACCATCACTGAAGCAACTGGGAAATTTGAAATGCTGAAAAACACAATTAAAGTGAAATTTTATTTACCTTTATTTAACCAGGCAAAACAGATTAAGAACATGTTTCTTATTTACAACTGTGGCCTGGAAAGGGCAAAGCCTTAAGAGGGAAATGGGGGGGGGGGGGCGCCGATAAAAAAAAAATAAATAAATAAATAAAACATATTAAGAAAGATACACATATACAATATAAACAAAATTACAAAAAAAAAAAAGTCATAAAAATATTAAATAAACAATAAGAACATTGAAGCAACAATGAATAGAGCAACAGTGAATTGGAGCAGCTAGCCTAAGTAACAGCGACACACATCTTTACAATAAGCTGAAATCCGTGATTGGAAAACTGATTTAGGAATGAAATTATTCAGAAATGATGGCAACGGATGAATAGCAAGCAAGCAAGCAATCAAAGTCACTTCTAAATATCAGGCGAGAATGTCCTCTGTAGTTAACATTTATAAAGTTTAACTTGAGGCAGCAAAGACAAACAGTTTTGCAAATAAAGGGCGGGGAGCAGGCAAAAGGCTTCTGAATCCTGCTGACATCGGGCAAGCACACGTTGCATGGAACCAGCATGAAGAGGCAAATTAAAAACAAAAATAAAAATAAAGAAATGAACCACAGTGAATATGTTATCTCTAAATAACAGAGCAGGACACTGATGAACAAGCTACAGTAGGGGTCCTCAATCACGGTCCTGGAGGGCCGCAGCGCCTACGGGTTTTCATTCCAGCCAGTGTCCTAATTAGAACTCCGTCCTTGCTGATAACGAATCTTGCTATTTAACTTTATGCCTTCTTAGTGCTTTCATTCATCAAAGACAAAGTTTAGTTACTTTGTAGATCAGAGGTCCTCCGTTACAGTCCTGGAGGGTCTGCTATGGCTGCAGGTCTTCACTTTAACCACTTTCTTAATTAGAACCCTTTTATTTACTACTAAAGCAATATGTACAGTACAGGCCAAAAGTTTGGACATACCTCCTCCTCATTCAATGTGTTTTCTTTATTTGCATGTCCATTTACAGCACTCCATCACTCTCCTTCTTGGTCAAATAGCCCTTACACAGCCTGGAGGCGTGTTTGGGGTCATTGTCCTGTTGAAAAATAAATGATCATCCAACTAACCTGACTTCTGCACAACACAACTGCTGGTCCCAACCCCATTGATAAAGCAAGAAATTCCACTAAATAACCCTGATAAGGCACACCTGTGAAGTGAAAACCATTTCAGGTGACTACCTGTTGAAGCTCATCGAGAGAATGCCAAGAGTGTGCAAAGCAGTAATCAGAGCAAAGGGTGGCTATTTTGAAGAAACTAGAATATAAAACATGTTTTCAGTTATTTCACCTTTTTTTGTTAAGTACATAACTCCACATGTGTTCATTCATAGTTTTGATGCCTTCAGTCATGAAAATAAAGAAAACACATTGAATGAGGAGGTGTGTCCAAACTTTTGGCCTGTACTGTATTTTGGGCTTCGTTTTTAGTTCTCTTGCCTGTTACCATTCAGAACCCTTAATTGCCTATCTGAGATTTTAGGGGCTGCGTTTTAAGTTTGAATTGTTGCCCGTTTTCTTAACCAAACATTAGTTAATAATGAGATGCAGAGAATCAATAAACCAGCAGCTCTCCAGCTCATGTGCTTACCATGTGATAAAAATGTCAGTCAGTCAGTCATTGTCCAACCCGCTATATCCTAACTACAGGGTCACGGGGGTCTGCTGGAGCCAATCTCAGCCAGCACAGGGTGCAAGGCAGGAATAAATCCCGGGCTGGGTTGTGACGATGCGTGTTCAGCTCCATGCTCCCATCCGCTGCTCGGGAGCCCTTTAACCCAACACCGTCGATAATGTCACCGAGATGAGCTAGACAGTGACGGCAACAACATAGCATGGGGATGGTTCAAAAAGTGCTTTTATTAAAATAGTCAACAAAAAAAAGTTTTCAAATAAATAGGTGCAGTGCTTCAAATTGTTCAATAAATAAATAATCCAATAAAAGAAAAACGTGGAGATAAAAATGTAATAAATAGAACAATCCTTTAAAACCTGAGGTTAAAACGTTCTTTAGGAAGCAGTCTTTAAAAAGAAATGACAAACCCGGTGCTTCTTTTCTGTTAGCGTCTCATCTGCTTCTCCCGCTTGGGCTTTGCAGCAGCCCTTTTCTACTCACAAACACAGGTCTGGAGACCTCCCGATCCTGGCTTCGGTCTGGCACTCATGCCAGGCCTGAGACTTGGACTCCTTGGTTTCCGGTACGCCCACACCAAGGACTTCACCTCCAAGTCACCCGACTCCCGCTGCCTTTCCAGTCTTCTGCGGCCAGTCGCCCTTCACTGGTCACTCCCGCTACATGCTCGCTCAGCGGGAGCGACTCCTACTTCAACTCCTGGGTGTCGGCCTAACACTCTCCTCTCAGCTGCCTGCGAACGCTCATTCGCTCGCCCACACTCTCTCTCTCTCTTGCACCGCCTTACTACTCTCGTTACTGCTTCCTGCTTCCTCCGTTTCCTTCTCTTTTCATTTTTTCAGATCTGTTCTCTTTTCCTCACTGCTTCCTGCGTTTATTCTCTTTTCGTTTTTTTTTTTTTTTTTTTTTTTTTGGTCTCCCCCAACCGACTCGCGCTTCTTTTATATTAAGAGGGGGGGCCATAGCAGCTGCAGCACATTAATCCCAGAAACAATCGCCGATGTGGGCAGTCCCTCACCTGTGCACTAGGTGAGAAACGCCCACACCGCAGATCTCCCTGAGATCATCCTACAGCCACCACGCCCCCTCACTAAACCGCCGCGAGCGTGGTGATCATTTATTTAAACGGCCTTTGCTGAGCGAGCTGTGGACCCATAACACCACATGGGTGCCAACCAACTGCAGAGCACACACACACCCACACACTAGGGACAGTTTAGAATCACCAATGTACCTAACCTGCACGTCTTTGGACTGTGGGAGGAAACCCACGCAGACACAGTGGAGAACATGCAAACTCCACACAGGGAAGTGAACCCAGGTCTCCTTAATGCGAGGCAGCCACCATGCTGGTGATAAAAATGTTAAGAAACGAATGAGAGGTGAATTGGAAGGAGCGTTCAGTTTAAATCTCTTCTGGTCCTCAAGACACTTGGATAATGCTCTCCCAGAAGGAAACTCTACAGTGCAATTTAAATTGCTCTTAGATGAATGCAAGCATTAACAAGCCAAACAGTTCAATATCAAGAGTCATGATCAACATAGGCTGCTTTCTAATTAGGACACGAGTTGGGATAAAAACCTGCAACCCTCCAGGACTGTGATTGAGGACCCCTGCTCTAGAGTGGGCTGAACACCCTCCGTGACATGAGGGTTGAAAAGGGGAACAATAAGACACGTAGGCAGTGTGGAATAATCGGCCTCGACACACACACACACACAAAAAGGTTTGGGGCAGCCTCCCGTATATTATTAGCCCTGGCACTGAAGAGCATTGATTGGAGTCCGAGAGTGAGCTGAGGTACATGCAAGTAGGCAGATCTTTTTAAGCAGGAAACCAGAAGTGACATCATTCTTGTGGGTCGGAAGTGATGTCATTCTTAGGGGTGGTAGTGACATCATTCTGGGGCCGATTCGGGCAGAATTTCCCGTATTTGGTCTGCAGAGATAACAGAGGAAGGTTTAGTGCACCCCACCACCCCCTGGCCTGGCGCAGAATGACCTTCATTTGGTCCATTCAGCTTCCTCCTACACGTACGCGTGTGACAGCAGGTACGTTGTAGCCGTTCTCAGTGGATAAGCTCAACTACTTGTGTTTTGCTCGGCTGCACTCGGAGGAATGCGTCACGTGCCTGTCACCTTTATATGACGTCAAAGGGAGTGTCTTTCTGCTGAGCCCTTAGGTACCACATCCACCGTGAAGGCAAGTGCAACGGACCCTTCATTACAATGCTCCGCGTCGAGGGTTTTGAAAAAGCAAACCGTTGGTTTTCACTCTGAATCTGCTGAACACTTTTTTTAGGCTGACCTGGAGAGATCCCCGCTTTACAAATCTCTCATCGTAAATTCAGTTGGTAGTTTTCTGTTTTTTTTTTTAATAAAAATTGGATTTTTATACCCTGGAATGTGTGCTAAAATTATTTTTGATGGCTTTATGAAGTAATTCCGCCATTTCTGTTTTTATAGGAAAAAGCGTCCCCCTTACCATGTCCCAGTTGTCGGTAGTTTTCTGTGTTTGTTTAACACTGCCACAAATGGGCTCAAGAGTATTTTTAAAGACTTTACACAGTAATTCTCTCACTTTTATTTAGACAGCTAAAAAGCAGCCCCCTTCACAGTCCACATGGTCAGGCCCTCTAGGGAGTGGGAGAAGAGTTTACCACCGAGCATGGCCTCCATCAAAGGTGAAAGCACGCACCAGAGACCAGCACCCATTAAACAAGAGGACTATGAGTGGGAGGATTTGCGGGTGACACTGGAGCGCCATGAAGGAAAGAGTTCGGCTTTCAAACAGGAGGATTCTGAGGAGAAGACCACCGAGATTAAAATCGAGGATTTGCCGGTTAGCCTTGAGGTGCAAACACACGATGCTGGGAATATTTTCAAGCGAGAGATTGGTGAAGAGTCTTGGTCCCAGTGCAGTAATTTGGGATGTGTGGCTTCCCGGCAGAATTCTACGGAACTGAAATCTGAGTTGAGTGAGTTTGAAGAGAAAATCGGCGAAGGCACCGGAAGAGACGCAGAAAAGGGCCAGCTCTGTTGCGTGAGCTGTTTGCTCTCGGCCCCCCTCACTTACACTGAGCCTCCAAGTGTGGCTGAAAATCTACCAGATGTACAAGTTGAGGCCACCGCTCCCAAAAGTGAAACCGAATCAGTAAAGCAGTTCACAGTTGAAGTCAGCGCGGGACGTTTCTCTGTTTTTAAGATAAGTTCACAGATTCGCCAGTGCTTTTCAATGGGAAATTGAAGGAAAACTTTGAATAACAAGATCGCCTGAAGATCTCTGAACAAAAATGGAAGCGTCTTGACAAATTTCTTTGAAGAGTAAGTGTGTCACATCTCGACAAAAATGGGCCACGGGGAGCTGAGTTGTTTCATGTGGACAGACGGACGTGGACTCTTGCATTAGGTGCTCTGCACATTATATGCACCTAAAAGGGGGCAGATAACTAAAAACATGAGTGTACACCACATGACTTTCCCACAGAAAGCTGGGATTTTAGCAGTAGAACATCGTCAGATTAATGCTAAAAACCAAAGACCACATTTTCTGAAGATGTTTATGATATTACAAGCTGGCTTGAGTAACAGGGAGTGTGGAAGAGAGGTGGAGTGAGTGGAGAAGAGTGTCAGGAATGATTTGTGACAGACGGGTATCGGCAAGAGAGAAAGGGAAGGTCTACAGGACAGTAGTGAGACCAGCTATGTTATATGGGCTGGAAACGGTGGCACTACCCAGAAAGCAGGAGACAGAGCTGGAGGTGGCAGAGTTAAAGATGCTAAGATTTACATTAGGTGTGATGAGGATGGATAGGATTAGAAATGAGGACATTAGAGGGTCAGCTCAGGTTGGGAGACAAAGTCAGAGAGGCGAGATTGCATTGGTTTGGACATGTGCTGGGGAGAGATGCTGGGTATACTGGGAGAAGGGGGCTAAGGATAGAGCTGCCAGGCAAGGGGAACAGAGGAAGGCCTAAGAGGAGGTTTATGGAGAATATGCAGGTGATGAGTGTGACAGAGTAAGATGCAGAGGACAGGAAGAGATGGAAGAAGATGATCCGCTGTGGCGACCCCTAACAGGAGCAGCCGAAAGAAGAAGAAGAAGAAGAAGTTTAAGTGTTCTGTCAGTCACACACAGGTCACTCAGTTGTTAACGTGCTTGTTTTGCACAGCCTAGTGACAGCAGTATAATACAAACAGCAGATATTGGATTTATATCGTATTTTCATTTTCAGTATTTAATATTCTAATCACTCACTCACAACATAGTAATTTTTAGTTTTGGAGGTAACATAGTATTTGTAAAAAAACAGAGACTTAAAATGATTATGGAACCATTTCTTATATTTTGGGAGATATAGCCAGTCAAAATTATAATACCCCACTAAAATAAGTTCAAACT
>JANRMT010062807.1:2403301-2420480 GCA_026402145.1 Polypterus bichir lapradei
GTTTCTTTCCAGTGTGAATGGTCATGTGCTTCTGCAGGCTGCTGTTAACGGAGAATCTCTTGCCACATTCAGAACAGCCAAATGGCTTCTCTCCGGTATGAATCCGGGTGTGTTGCTGGAGGGTGTTGTTATGGGAGAATCGCTTACCACACTCAGAGCAGCAATAAGGTTTTTCTCCAGTGTGGATTCTCGTGTGGATCTGAAGATTGCTTATTTGCGAGAATTGCTTGCCACACTCTGAGCAGCAATGGGGCTTCTCTCCAGTGTGAATTCTTTTATGCTTGTGAAGATGGTCTCTCCGTGAAAATAGTTTTCCACATTCAGAACAGGCATATGGCTTCTGACCGGTCTGGATCAACTTGTGATCTTTACAGTCAGATTTGTATTTGAAGGTTTTTGTGCACTCCTGGCTGGCACACAAAGTCTGTCGATTTGTGTTATGCACTTCCTGTTGATCAGTCTTGATGGCTCCTACTTGTGTTAGACCGGTAGGAGGGGAAGTGCTCTGCAAAGAAGCCATAGTCTCCGATCCTCCTGTTGATTTCTTCATCTTCTCCTTGTCCTGTTTCTGTTGCTGTCTGCACTCAAGAGGGGTCTGAGCATTTTCCTGTGAACCTGCGAAAAAAAAACAAACAGTTTAGTTAAATTAATTAGAGATAGATAGATAGATAGATAGATAGATAGATAGATAGATAGATAGATAGATAGATAGATGAGATTAATAAAGTATCTATCTATCTATCTATCTATCTAAGGGGAAATTCACATACTCCAGCAGCAGCATACTAATAAAAAACAATATTAAATTAAAGAGTGATAAAAATGCAGGTATAACAGAAAATAACTTTGTATAATCTTAACGTCCGTCCCCCCACCTCCGTGGTCAAATTGAAGAGTCGCATAGTGTGGGTCTCTCTCAGTCTGTCAGTGGAGCAGGACGGTGACAGCAGTCTGTCACTGAAGCTGCTCCTCTGTCTGGAGATGATCCTGTTCAGTGGATTCTCCATGATTGACAGGAGCCTGCTGAGTGCCCGTCGCTCTGCCACGGATGTCAAACTGTCCAGCTTTATTTCTACGATAGAGCCTGCCTTCCTCACCAGTTTGCCCAGGCGTGAGGCGTCCTTTTTCTTTATGCTGCCTCCCCAGCACACCACCGTGTAGAAGAGGGCGCTCGCCACAACCGTCTGGTAGAACATCTGCAGCATCTTATTTTCTAAGGAAGTATAGTCGGCTCTGTCCTCTCTTGCACAGAGCATCAGTATTGGCGGTCCAGTCCAATTAAATTAAAATTAATTAAAATAACAAATTACGGAAAAGAGAGGGGTGGTGGCACAGTGGTTGCTGTCACCACTTCACGATGAGGTTGCATTCCTGTTCTGTCCATTGTACTTTTAAATTTTACATCTTCTCCTGGTGTCTGATCAGTTTCTCCATTGACCTATCATATCCCACAGACATGTCTGCTATTTTAAACATGGTCTGGTCTGACTGGGTGTGGCTGTGAGTGCCAGTGTGCCCTGCAATGGAGGGGTGCCCATTCTGAGTGAACCTCGGATGTCAGCCACCTCAGGGGAAGCCTCAGACGTTGCGCCACGGCGGCTGGTTTACTTACTTGACAGGGTGAATAGCAAAGTATTACATTCTTTCGTCTGAATCGCAATCTGATTAATTGGATGGTTATCTACCGTAACGCTTCTGGTTCGTCAGCCAGATGGCAAACATCTGCCATGTCCTCTCAGTTGTGAGAAGCAGATCACAGATATGTGATACACTACACGTGTTTCGCCCTAATTGGGGCTCATCAGGTATACGCGCCTTTGAAGTTGACCACCCAAATAATCAGACTGTGATTCAGAGCTGTCTGGGAGGCGGAGTTCAGTCATCAGGAGGACGGACTTAAACGCTGCCCTCCATGGAGCAAAGGACTGTGGGTAGCAGGAAGAAAGAGAAAGCGTGGCTGTTTCCCACGGTCTGTTTAAGTATCTGCACTCCAAATAGTTAGAGAGTTCCTTAGAAATAGTGGGCGTTAAATGAAGCAACGTAAGTTCTGCTCGCTTGTTTTTGTTTGTTCGTATTAAATTGTTTATATGTTTATCTAGGAACCAATACGTTATTCCCTTGTTAAAGCTAAATGAGTAAAGAACCAGAAAGTAATGAGGTATATAGATAGATGAGATAGATAAATAGATATATACTTTATTAATCCCAAGGGGAAATTCTCATACTCCAGCAGGAGCATACTGATAAAAAACAATATTAAATTAAAGAGTGATTAAAATGCAGGTAAAATTAATATATATATATATATATATATATATATATATATTGTCACAGACGGCTGGGGTTCTTACCCGGCTGGGACGCCTAAAAGGACTGGAAAGTGACAATAATAGCTCCTGGGTCAAGAGAGGGCAACCGCCCTGGATAAAAAGAGGACCATGGGAAAGGAACAAAAAGATTTTAACCCAATGGGACCCGTGGCCACCGCCAGGGGGCGCCTTAAGTCTCAATAGACCAGAAAAATTGTCACTTCCGCCACACCAGGCAAGATGGCAGCTGAACCTGCCAGGAACGCCGGGAGTGCTTCCGGGGCAAAGGGTAGCACTTCCGCCACACCAGGAAGTGCTGCCAGAAGTTCGTTTCCAGCCACCTGGAATGCATCCGGGCAGGAATAAAAGGGCCCGCCTCCTAACAGTCCGGGGGCTAGAGTCAGGAGTGGGAGCTGGACGAAGCTTCCCTGGAGGAGACAGGTGGCCAAGGACTGAGAGAAAGAAGCCCATAGAGTGGTGATTATTGCTGAGTGCATTGTGTGTAATGGTGGGACTGTGTTTATTAATGAAAAATAAACGTGTGAACTTTATAAAGATGTGGTCTCCGACTGGTGGTGTCCGGACAGGTCTCACAATATATTTTACAGTGGGTACAGAAAGTATTCAGACCCCCTTCAATTTTTCACTCTTTGTTATATTGCAGCCATTTGCTAAAATCATTTAAATTAATATTTTTCCTCATTAATGTACACACAGCACCCCATATTGACAGACAAAAAAAATTTTGAAATTGTTGCAGATTTATTAAAAAAGAAAAACTGAAATATCACATGGTCCTAAGTATTCAGACCCTTTGCTGTGACACTCATATATTTAACTCGGGTGCTTTCCATTTCTTCTGATCATCCTTGAGATCACCTTCATTTGAGTCCAGCTGTGTTTGATTATACTGATTGGACTTGATTAGGAAAGCCACACACCTGTCGATATAAGACCTTACAGCTCACAATGCATGTCAGAGCAAATGAGAATCATGAGGTCAAAGGAACTGCCTGAAGAGCTCAGAGACAGAATTGTGGCAAGGCACAGATCTGGCCAAGGTTACAAAAAAATTTCTGCTGCACTTAAGGTTCCCAAGAGCACAGTGGCCTCCATAATCCTTAAATGGAAGACGTTTGGGACGACCAGAACCCTTCCTAGAGCTGGCCGTCCGGCCAAGCTGAGCTACCGGGGGAGAAGAGCCTTGGTGAGAGAGGTAAAGAAGAACCCAAAGATCACTTTGGCTGAGCTCCAGAGATGCAGTCAGGAGATGGGAGAAAGTTGTAGAAAGTCAACCATCACTGCAGCGCTCCACCAGTCAGGGCTTTATGGCAGAGTGGCCTGTCGGAAGTCTCTCCTCAGTGCAAGACACATGACAGCCCGCATGGAGTTTGCTAAAAGACACCTGAAGATTCTCTGGTCTGATGAGACCAAGATAGAACTTTTTGGCCTTAATTCTAAGCGGTATGTGTGGAGACAACCAGGCACTGCTCATCACTTGTCCAATACAGTCCCCACAGTGAAGCATGGCGGTGGCAGCATCATGCCGTGGGGGTGTTTTTCAGCTGCAGGGACAGGACGACTGGTTGCAATCGAGGGAAAGATGAATGCGGCCAAGTACAGGGATATCCTGGACAAAAACCTTCTCCAGAGTGCTAAGGACCTCAGACTGGGCCGAAGGTTTACCTTCCAACAAGACAATGACCCTAAGCACACAGCTAAAATAACGAAGGAGTGGCTTCACAACAACTCTGTGACTGTTCTTGAATGGCCCAGCCAGACCCCTGACTTAAACCCAATTGAGCATCTCTGGAGAGACCCCTCGGGGTCTCACACAAAGTGTCACTTAATAGAATCTGAACCCTCAGCTTCTTCAGAGTTTGAAGTCCAAAGTCTTCAGCAGCCCATCGCCCTGCCTGTCTAGTGAACGTTGTGTTTGGATTGGTGAACAGTTGGTGGAGTGGGCGTAGATTGTCAGCCATTACAGCGTGTCAAAACACAATCCTGAGAGGATGGTGAACTCAGAGCCCCTCGAGTTAGTTGACACTTGGCACAGGGATCCTGGGTGACTTTTTCTTGCACATATCATATCCATCACCGTTGTGTGGTGGTTGAGTCCATGCCACTGCCTCCCTCCAATCAAAACACAGTACTCACCAGTGCCCACCTTCTCACCTTTGAGGGGTAAAAAGGACAGTTTTCATTTCAAAGAATATTTTATGTTTCATGCTTTGCCACAGAAATGACTAAATGAAAAAAAAATTAAGTATATAACACAGAAGCACATGTTTTGACACGCTTAATTATTTAGGCTTAAATATAAATTTGATGTAATTAATTTATTGTCGGGTTTCACAACATGCTTATTTGCAGATTTATTTATTTTAGATATATCTAGATTAATACAAGAGTAAGTGTTTGTCTGTGTATTGGCCCAGTGGCTATGTCTCTGTCATTCCAACAAATGGTGCATCACAAACATTAACACAGCTTTTACGTATCCCATACCAAATGGCATATAAGAGAGACATATGCATTGCATTTGTCATTCCAATGGATGGTGCATCACAAACATTAACACGGCTTTTACAAAGTCCATACCAAATGGCACATAAGAGAGATATATGCATTGCATTTGTCATTCCAACAGATGGTGCATCACAAACACTGACACTGCTTTAACCAATTCCATACCAAATGGCACATAAGACAGACAAATGCATTGCATTTGTCATTCCAATGGATTGTGTATTACAAACATTAACAAGGCTTTTACAAAGTCCATACCAAATGGCAGATAAGAGAGATATATGCATTGCATTTGTCATTCCAACAGATGGTGCATCACAAACATTAACACTGATTTTACGAATCCCATACCAAATGGCATATAAGAGACATATGCATTGCATTTGTCATTCCAAAGATGGTGCATCACAAACATTAACACCGCTTTTACAAATTCCATACCAAATGGCACATAACAGAGACACATGCAATTCCAAGAGATAGTGCATCACAAACACTGACACTGCTTTTACAAATTCCACACCAAATGGCACATAAGAAAGACATATGCATTGCATTTTTCATTCCAACAGATGGTGCACAACAAACATTAACACCGCTTTTACAAATCCCATACCAAATGGCATATAAGAGAGACATATGCATTGCATTTTTCATTCCAACAGATGGTGCATCACAAACATTGACACTGCTTTTAGAAATTCAATACCAAATAACACATAAGAGAGACATCTAAGTTGCATGGTACACTGTAAACATTAATGCTGAGGTTCATGCTGATTACTTAGATTTCAACTCATTGTAGACGGGTAATACAAGTAGTTCCTCAATAGCCTGTTGTTAATCATCAGGCACTTGAGCAGCTGGTTTTTATTCAAATTCAACCCAACGTGTATCCCCCTGCCATCATTGCAAACTAATGGATACACCAAGAGCAGCACAGGTAGAACTTGTAAATGTTCTCCGTTTCACTATTTTTTGTGTTTAATCACATGACTTACCTATTCTAACACTCCTAGATGACTTCTGCTCTTCTTCTTCTCCTCCTCTTCCGTTTCCTTCATGGACTTTCTCCTCAAACTCTGATTTCAGTTCCACAGAATTCTGTTCAGCAGACAGGTGTCCTTCCATGTTAGCGAGCCAGGGCTGTGAACTGGAATGAGACTCTCCACAAAAAACCTCCTGCTTGAAGACATTCCCAGTTTCTTGTTTTGGCAGTTCAGGAGTAACTGAGAAGTCCTCTGAATCCTCATCTTTAATGTCAGTAATCCCCTCCTGGGACTCCTCCAGTTTAGAAATTGAAATTCTTCCTTCACAGTCCTCCAGCTTCAGCCAAAAATTCACGGGTGCACCCCAGTCACTGTCCTCTTGTTTAATGCAGGTCAGGCTTTGATCCATCACCTCATCTCCGGCTGAAGCCATTGTTCCGTGTAAAACTCTTCTCTCCACCCAAGTTTCTGCTCTTCTCTTCTAAGAGTCCCCTCCTCACATGGTCAGCTCTGCCCTGAGGCCCATTAGACACCCCGGTGCATCAGCATATGAACTGGTTAAGCAGCCTCCTTAGCATCTGTCAGAACAAAACAAAAAGTTTGTTTCTGTGCTGCCACAGGGTGGAACTCGCAGGAAAAGGAGAACAGAAATGGCACCGGAGTCAAAAACAAAGCCGTTCTTGAATTGATGTCTTTCCGATTGGTAAGGGCGTGGTTTAGCGGATGGGGCGGGGCTTATGTGTCCAACACTTCTCACAGCTACGGAGGAGAAAAGAGATGTCATTGTTAGCATTGGCGCCCCCTCTGGCTCCAACGGGGTACTGCATACCTTTATCCGAGCCTGGAAGGTGATCCCCAGCCGCACGTGCCTGACAAAGTACTATGAAATATGACAAAGAAATAAATAACAACTTAAAATGTGGGCATAAATAATGAAATGTGTCATAAAATGTACTTTTTTTTTTTTTTATTTCTTTATATATCCGTTTATTATTTCTTCGCTTCAGTGACCCCACAGGCGTTGACATGAAAACTGTCACTTTCACTCGTCAACATTGTGCGGGCGGGCTCTAGTGAGTACTGCATTTTGATTGGTGAATCATCTACAGACTGGATGGATGCGTTTCGCGTGGCTCGGGAATCCGCGGCAGATATACGTGCGAGAAAATGTCAGCCGGAGTTATTGCGTTTAGCGGCGACATGAATTCAAGAAACTCCACATTCATAATTTGAAGGGTCTGAGGCAGATGCGGCACTTGATGGCTGAGGGGTTACATCTGCTCTGCTGACAATTCACCAATCACAAAGCAGTACTCGCTTGAACCCGCCCCTCACAGCTTTGATGAGTGACTGTGACAGTTTTCATGTCAACGCCTGTGGGGTCACTGAAGCGAAGAAATAACAAACCGATATCAAAAGAAATAAGCAAACAAAAATACATTTTATGACGCATTTAGTTATCTATGCTCACATTTTATGCAGTTATTTGTTTTTTGTTTTATTTAACAGGACTTTGTCACATTTGGGGATCACTTTCCAGGTTCAGACATGGTCGCAATACCCCGTTTGGCCATGAGGGGGAGCCAACGCTTTTCTCCTCCGTAGCTTTGAGCACAGGCATAAAATTACTAGACGCCGCATAACCTGCAGCATCGTAAGTCAACGTCGCCGCCGTACTGCGAGTGGCACTGCTGTGGAGTGAAGTTAATGGATAAAGATGCCTCACGCATGTGCTGCTTAGGATTGTACAAACCACTGTACGCTTGGGGGATTACACTTCATAGGTAAGGCTGAACAATTGTTTTGGTTATATTTGGCCATTAGAAAATCCTGTTTTATAATCTTAACTTTAGCTACGCCAGGCTAAGCTAGCAAAACATTTATGTGCTCAAGTGAGCCTCCAAACAATGTTTTGGCTAAACATACTTCGTCACTAACTATGTAGATTGTTGTTAGCTGTTAACGTTTTTCAAACTCTGAAGGTTTCCCAAAAAAATCCACCTCAAGAAGCAGTGGGAGGTCAGGTAGCCCTTAGACAGGATTTGGAGAAAGTTGTCCTGTGATGTGCGCCGTGCTAGTTTGGTAACAGATGCTCTACCGGCATCATATGATCAAAGCTACCACTCGCTCACATTAAAAAACAAAGGAGGTCTGATGATTCCTTCTGAGGGTCCAGTCAAGGTGGTCAAAGTAACTGAGCGTGTTACCTGACAGTCAACATTAGGGCAAGCTGTCAGTGTATCTTTGATCAATCAGTTTGTTCGGGATGAGATTGGTTCAGATGAAGGAGCACATTGAGGAAACACAGTTTGAAATTGACAACCATCATTTTATGCTCATGTCTTTAGCTGTGTCTGCCTTCCACTAACTAAGGCTGCACCATATTGTCAGACTGAATACTCTCAAATTATAGAGTGGCAACACACAGAAAAAGCTACGTAAGGCAGTTCTGTTTCAAGGATTTTAGATCCAATCTGTATATATTTAAGTAACCACATTGTGTGTGTGTGTGTGTGTGAGAGAGAGAGAGAGAGAGAGAGTGATTGAGAGAGGAATGAGTGAAATGTTTTCAGAAATTAAGCCAATTTGTATACAATAAAATAGTTTATTTTTGTCACTGAGTGGATCATTTCACTGTTAAAAGAAAGACCAGACTGCCAGTTGCAGTCTTACTCTTTTGACTTTCAGACATTGGTCAAGTTTTCATCTCAATAATTAATAATAATAATAATAATAATAATAATAATAATAATAATACATTTTATTTAATAGGCTCCTTTCTTAGTACTCAAGGTCACCTTACAATAAAATTAAACAACATTAGTAAAATTAAAACAAGAGAATGATAAATCAAAATGCAATAATTAGCAAACAAACAAAGATAACTGGCAGTAACAGTGCATAATTCACAATTGGTATGCCAGTTTGAAAAGATAAGTTTTGAGGGCAGCTTTAAAATGTGTTATTGAATCGAGCTGACGGATATGAGAGGGAAGAGAATTCTTGAGTCGAGAAGAACTAAGAGAGACGCTTGAGCTCCCATAGCACTGAGTCTGATGTGTGGTACAGAAAGTCGAGCCGCAGATGAGGATCTGAGTGAGCGAGAGGAGTGTCAGTCTGGAGGAGATCAGTGAGGCTGTGGAGAACTTTAAATGTAAAGAGCGGGATTTAGTATTGTATTCAGTAGTTCACAGGGAGCCAGTGAAGTTGAGAGAGAATTGGTGTGATATGTTCAGTGGATTTAGAACAGCAGGTTATTATCCTGGCAGCAGAATTTTGAAGAAGTTGTAAGCGATGGATACGTTTTTGTGGGATGCCAGATAGAATAGCATTACAGTAATCTATACGTGAGGTGACTCGGGCATTAACCAATACTTCAGTACTGTGTTACGTAAGAACAGGACATCTGGAATTGTTTCAGAGATGGAAAAAGGCAGTCCGAGAAATGTTACTTATATGGGAGGAATTATTTAATGATAATAACAATTATTATTATTAATATTATTATTTAATAATTGCCATTATTAGTGCATTAATGGATATAAATAATTGCATGTAAACGATTCACCAAAATCTGTTGTATGTAATCGAAACTGTTTTAAATGTTATTGCTTTTTCATCCTTAAACCCGGTTTCCACGTCTACCTGTATTAGTTTAAATGGCATTTTTGCTACTCGCAATATGGCAGACGTGCTGACGTATCGTGTCGACTGGGAAACACAGTGAATGCGGCATCTGCCTACAGTTGTGCTTGAAAGTTTGTGAACCCTTTAGAATTTTCTATATTTCTGCATACATGACCTAAAACATCATCAGATTTTCACTCAAGTCCTAAAAGTAGATAAAGAGAAACCAGTTAAACAAATGAGACAAAAATATTATACTTGGTCATTTATTTATTAAGGAAAATGATCAAATATTACATATTTGTGAGTGGCAAAAGTATGTGAACCTCACGGAAACTTTGGGGCTGTTTTTTTTCTGCTCACCCCGTGATCCCGAAAATCGTGTAAAGCTCGGAGGCTGAGCTTTGCCGTCTGTTCCGACCGTCCCTGAAGGCAGCATTTGAGCTGAGCTGCTGCCGTCGGTTAAGTGTACATTCGCCACGGGAAGTGGACGCTTCGCTTGATGTTCAGAAGCGCAATGTGCCGTGGCTGATGTTTGCAGGGTGCGTATCCGTGTCTGATGCGATTTGCCTTCTTAAAATAGGCATCGCTAACGGCATTCCCCACGGCTTTACTGTCTATTCGATAATACCAGAGAATGAGCCGAAACGGGGCCCCCAGATTTACCAAAAGGTATAAATGTTTAACGTCAAGCTAACTTCACCTCGGTTTACCACAATGCACCTTGACAGTACTGTCCACTCCGCTTTCCTCTCCTACCCATGATCACCGCACCCGCTCCTTGCTCACCGACACTTCTCCGAATCGCCGATTTTTCTCTCCCTTCTTTTCTTCTGCTCTGTTTTCTCCCTGAAGAAAGCGCAAACACGCGCCAAGTAAGGCAGCCCTGCTGTGTAAAACCTAACGAGTCATCAACGTGCGACTCAGGGCGAGAGGAGGTTGTCCCTGGGCGTGTCTTCGAGCGCATCCTGCTATCTATTGGAGAAACCAGTGGAGCTCCGCGAGTCGGGAACCCCGCTGAACAGCCAATCGAATTTCATGTATATGTCACATAAGTGCAGCAACCCGCAGCGCTGCTTTTTTAACGGATTATTTTTCATTGATAATTTAAAAAGTACAAGAATACATTAATACGACAAGAAAAAAAATGCATCAATAAACGTAACATTTGTAATGACATAGATCATTTTTAATGTTGAGATTCAGTGCTGATAAGCTTGAAAAGTGGTTAATTATTTCAAGAGATGTAGAAACTTCGTGTTTATGGCTCAAAAACAAGGGCAGTACGGTGACGCAGTGGTAGCGCTGCTACCTCGCAGTAAGGAAACCTGGGATCGCTTCCCGGGTCCTCCCTGCGTGGAGTTTGCATGTTCTCCCCGTGTTTGTGTGGGTTTCCTCCGGGTGCTCCGGTTTCCTCCCACAGTCTAAAGACATGCAGATTGGGTGCATTGGCGATCCTTAATTGTCCCTAGTGTATGTGCCCTACGGTGGGCTGGCGCCCTGCCCGGGGTTTGTTCCTGCCTTGCGCCCCGTGACTCTGTAATAGGATATAGCTGGTTGGAAAATGACTGACTGTTCAAAAATAAAGTTGTATCATCGGCTGACTGTGTAATTTTGAATACGCTATCATTAAAACAAATACTTTTAATCAATCAATCAAAATCTTTGTTGTAATTGTAGCAATGAGACATTATACAACGAAATTTTTAGGTGCAACTTTCCAGTGCAGAAAAAATTAAATAAAAATAAAAATAAAAACAAAACACAATTACTCAAGTTACAACTAAAATAAGGGAATAAAATAAGTATCCAAAATTGTCCATAACAGCAGATGGAACTTTGTTCAATCAAAACGTAAAGAATCTGAGCAGCCAAGAGAAAGAGCAAAGGAAAGATCGAAACAGAGCACACAGTAGAAAGAAAAATAAAAAAGTGGGAGTGCTAACTCGCAGCACTACTGCACAGCAGTCTCGCTACCCGAAAGGAAATCCCATTACACGACACGCCCACTCGAGGGTCGTCATGACTACCGAGTCAGATGACCCGTCCACAAACCTAATGTTTTATTAGAACGAACTCCATTCAGTAGTAGGCCTTGACGTGTTGGGCAAATCACTGGGCATATGGTATAACATGACTGATGGACAATCCAAAGGCCACTAGGTGGCATCAGTTGTGTACAATTTGATTGGCCCTTCCTACTAGAAGCTAGAGCAAAACTCTGGAGGTCTGCAGCTAGAGGCTACCAAATGCCCTGCGTCTCTTCCAGTTTTTTTCTGGTCAGCTTGGAAACAACCTTTACTTACTTTTCTAAACGAAGCTGATTAAGGAGACTGGCTCAGTTATGGGACACACTCTCGACCCAACTCACACTGGCCTGCTCAGCATTCTGAGAGTGAGACAAACAAGAACTGCTGAGTTGGTGTATTCTTGTTACAGAGAAAAATGTTGAAAGTGTTTACCATGCAAAAGTATTTGGAACCCCCTCCGAAATGACTGAGTTGAGATGTTTCCTTGTTAACAGGTGCACCAATTCAAACACATAGCTATGACATGCTGAAGATCTCAGTGACTTCAAAAGTGCCATTGTTATAGGATGCCACCTTTGCCACAAGTCGGTTCGTGACATTTCTGCTCTGTTAGAAATATCCTGGTCAACTGTAAGTGCTACAGTTGAAGTCAGAAGTCTCCATCCACTTAGCATGAATTCTTTCAAACTCCCTTTATAAGCCCTCCCCAGATTTTATACTAATAAACCATAAATCTGGCATATCATTTAAGACATCTACTTTGGGCAGGGCTATAGTCACTTTTAATTGTTCAGATCGCATTTCCAGTGGGTCACTTTGTTAACCTTTTAACAGCTTGGAAAATTCCAGAAAATGATGTCAAGCCTTTAGGCAAGTCAACAATGAGCTTCTGGTAGCCATTTTGCCTAATTAGAGTCAACATGTGGATGGATGTTAAGGCCGACCATCAAACTCATGGCCTCTTTGCTTGACATAATAGGAAAATCAGAAGTAATCAGCCAAGACTGAAAAAAAATGATGGACCTCTACAAATGTGGATCATCTTTGAGAACAATCTCCAAATGCCTGAAGGTTCCACATTCATCAGTACAGATAATAATCAAGTCAAGTCAAGTTGGGGAGCATGCACTAGTACAGCATGTTGTCATACCCACTACACGTCGAAACAACTCAGGATCCGGTTGGCAACCCCCTAGGCAGACAAGCGGTCCAGTCTGGAAATGACCCTCTATCTGCCGCAGCCAGGTGTTACGTGGAGACCCCTTGGCCTGGTCCAGCCACTTGGGTCCCCAACAATGACGATCTTATGAGCCGGATCACCCTCGGTTAATAGCGTCACATGGCCATAGTGTTGTAACTGACGCTCCCTCACAATGCAGGTCATGTGCCTCATTCGGGACTCCATGAGCAACACAAAGTCGAACCAGTGGTACCCAAGGATTTTCTGAATAGACGCAGAACCAAAGGAGTCCAGTCTTCATCTCAGGTCACTGGATAGCATCCTTGACTCACAACCATATAGCAAGGCAGGATGCAACAGGACTCTAAGGACTTGGACCTTTGTCCTTTTACATAGATATCAGGAGCACCACACACCCCTCTCCAGTGACCTCATGATCCCCCATGGTCTCCCAATCCGTCTACTGACTTCACAGGAAGAGTCACCAGAGACATGCATGAATGTCACTGCCGAGGTAAGTAAACCTCTCAATGACGAGGTCGACACTCTTTCTGCAGACAGACACACAGCTGATGGCTGTGCCCAAGAGGTCATTAAAGGCCTGGATCTTGGCTTTTATCAGGACACTCGCAAGCCCAGACACTCAGACTCCTTGCTCAGTCTCTCGAGTGCCCCCGTCAGAGGCTCCATTGAAGATCACAGCATTGTCACCAAAGTCAAGATCCATGAATCTTTCTTCACCCACAGATGCCGGACCCCACCACCCTGCCCAAAACTCAGTCCATACAAGCATTGAACAGAGTAGGAGCAGAACACACTGCTGACGGACCACAGAATCAACTGGGAAAAACGTAGAGGTCCTGCCTCCACTCTGCACAGCACTCACAGTACCAGTGTACAGGCCAGCCATGATATCCAGCAACCTCGAGGGGATCACACGAACACCTCAGGATGTCCCACAGGGCAGCTTGATCTACTGAGTCGAACGCTTTGCGAAAATCGACAAAAGCTGCAAAGAAACTCTGCAAATATTCACGTTTGCGCTCTATGAGAACCCTCAGTGCCAGGATATTAGACTCGATGTTAGACTTCTTAGGTGTAAGACCAGACAGTTCCGGTCGTTGGTAGGTGAGCAAGTGATCACGGATCCTATTGAGGACGACCCTAGCAAGGACCTTACCCGGCACCGAGAACAGTGTTATTCCCCCCTGTAGTTGCTGCAATCCAGGCAATCACCCTTTCCTTTCCAGACAAGTCCCATTTTCCAGTCAGTTGGGATGATGCCAGTCTCCCAGATGGAAGCAAGAATTGTTTGCAATCCCAGGAAGACAGCCTTACCACCAGCCTGGAGAAGGTCACCCTGAATACCACAGATCCCTACAGCCTTTCCTCCCCTCAGCTGGTTCACCACTCAGTGAGACTGGGTGGTTCACAGCTAATTGGAGGACCAGCCTCAAGAACCGTGGACCTAGAGATATCCAACGTCCTAGCCAGAGGATCAGCTTTGAACAACTGCTCAAAGTAGCCAGCCCAGCGGGTCACAACAGCAGTGTCATCAGTAAGGACCGTTCCATCAGCTGCCCTGACTGCGACTTTCCGAGGAACAGATTCAGATGTGCGTAATGCTTCGATTTCTCTGTAAGCAGATAATAACAACAGATAATAATACACAAGTATAAACGGCATGGGACCACAGAGCCGTCATACTACTCAGAAAGGAGACACATTGTGTCTTCTAGAGTAGGACGGACTTTGGCACAAAAAGTGCAAATCAGTGGCAGAACAATGGCAAAGTACCTTGTGAAGATGCTGGAGGACACAGGTAGGCGAGTATTGATATCCACAGTAAAACAAGTCTGAGATCGACATCACCTGAAAGGCTGCTCAGCAAGGAAGAAGCCACTGCTCCAAAGCTGCCACCAGAAAGTGAGACTGCAGTCTATAATGGCACATGGGGACAAAGAGCTCACCTCCTGGAGAAATGTCTTCAGGTCTGATGAACCCACAATCCAACTGATTGGCCATCATGATCAATGTTACGTTTGGAGGAAAAAGAGTGAGGCCTGCAGGCCAAAGGACAACCGTCAAGCATGGGGGTGGGAGCATCATGTTGTGGGGGGCTACAGGAGGAACTGGTGCACTTCACAAAATAGATGGCACCATGAGGAAGGAAAATGAAGGAGAAACACTGCAGTAACATCTCAAGAGCTCAGCAAGGAAGGTGAAGTTCAGTTGTAAATAGGGCTTCCAGATAGAGAAGGACCTCAAAGTTGTGGTAAAATGGCTTAAGGAGAACAAGGTCAAGGTGTTGGAGTGGCCATCACAAAGCTCTGACCTCAACCCGAATGAAAAAGTGTATGCGAGCAAGGAGGCCTACGAACCTGTCCCAGTTACATCAGTTCTGTCTGGAGGAATGGGACAAAATTCTAGCAATTTATAGCAAGTAGCTTGTGGAAGCGGCCGAAAACGTTTGCCTCAGGTGAAACAATTCAGAGGCGATGCTACAGAATATTAACAAAGTGTATGTAAACTTGTGACCCACTGGAATTGTGACATCGCCAATAAAAAAGTGAAACACTCGGAGGGCTGCGAACATTGTGGGAAACAATTACTTTTACCCTGCGCAAAGCAGCTGTCTTAAACGATATGCTAAATTTATAATCTCTTAGTATAAAATCTGTGGAGGGCTTATAAAGTGAGTTTGAAAAGAATTTAACCCAAGTGGATGGAAACCTCTGATGTCAACTGTGTTATTGTGAAGTGCAAGCGTCATGGAGCAGCAGCAGCTCACACAAACTCACAGAGCAGGCCTGCAAAAATGGTCAATCCGCTGTGGCATCACGTAATAGAGTCCCAAACTGCCTCTGAAAGCAACATCAGCTAAAGAGATGTCCATTGGGAGCTTCATGAATTGAGTTTCCATGGCCGAGCAGGTGCCCAGAAGCCTAAGATCACTATGCCACAATGCCAGGAGTGAACTGGAGTGGCGTAAAGCACGCTGACATTGAAATCTGGAGCAGTGCAGACATGGAGCGATGGATCGCACTTCACTATCTGGCAGTCTGATAGACCAGTCCGGGATTGGCGTGTGCCAGGAGAACGGGTTGCATAGTACCTACTGTATAGCTTGGTGGATAATGGAAGGGTCTGGGCCTGGCCCCTTGGTTCTGCTGTTAATGCCTCCCATTTGGGGAAGGTCCATTTCTGTTCCAGCATGATTGTGGCCTTGGTCCATAAAGACTTGGGAGGGGGGCTTCAGTGGCCTGTACAAAGCCCTGACCTCAACCCTCCTGAACACCTTTGGGATGAATTAGAACACCAATTGCCAGCCAGGTCTTCTCATCCAACACCAGAGCCTGGCCTCACTGAATGGGCACAAATTCCTAAAACTCTTTGGAAATCCTTCCCAGAAGAGTGGAGGCTGTTGGAGGGGAAGTCAACTCAATATTAATGCCCAAGATTTTGGAATGGGGGATTCAAAAACCTCATGTACAGTAAGTATGGTGGTTAGGTTGTGCTCTACACAAAACATTTGTCAGCATAGCACTTTAAATAACCAGAAATGTAATTAAACTTCTTCTTGATTTCTTAAAGCTTCGCTAGCATTCCCTCATTCATTGGGTGGAATTTTATGTTTTTTATGAGATGTCCTTTTACTGTATTTGTTGCTGTATGGACTTGTCCCTAATCACTACTTGAGTGTGTTCTCTTACTTAATGATGATGTTATGCTATGTGCAACCACCCTGATTGATGGACTCTGTCTTAGGCAGACCACCATTTATGAGACTCGAGAACTGTGTGAGCAACACCGGAGCGCCACCAGGAGCAGGCCGGTCTGCTGTACTCTTCATTCTGTACACCTCAGACTATAAATATAACAGCAGGTCAGGTCGCCAGCAGACATTCTCAGATGATTCTGCACTTAGGGGGTGTACTGATAAAGGGGGATGAGACAGAAGAAGGGAGTCAGGGGGAGAACTTTGTGTCTTGCTGCAAAGAGACTTGTCTGCAACCTAATATCAGAAAAACTAAGGAGCTGCAGCAAAGAGACCCAATGTCTGGTTAGTATTCATGGAAAGGATGTAGAGGTGGTCCAGTCCTAAAAGTACTTGGGGTTCCACATTGATGGCAGGTTGAGCTGGTCTCAGAGCACAGAGGAGCTACAGAAGAAAGGGCAGAGCAGGCTCTTCTTCCTCCTTAGGAGACTGTGCTCCTCTAATGTGGAAAGTGACATCCTTCACATCTTCAACAACTCTGAGACAGCCAGTGTGATGTGCTGGGTCACAGACATCACTTCAATAGAGGACCACCAAACCAAAAAATCTAATAAAAAAAGACAGGTTCAGTTATGAGACACACACTGGACCTGCAGGAGGTTGTAGCAAAGGAGAGGATTAAAACCAAAACTGAGAGCCAATATGAACAACGCTGCACATCCTCTCTGTGACACAACAACACTGAGGACTTCAGCCAATGAATTATTCAGCTAAAGTGCGTCAAGAAATGAGGGGGA
>JANRMT010062807.1:2454451-2485394 GCA_026402145.1 Polypterus bichir lapradei
ATAGATAGATAGATAGATAAAGACACTATATTTTAGATAGATAGATAATATGATCTAAGCACACCCCAGAATGACTAACATTAAAAAACCATAAAGCTTGTGAGTTGACAGTCGCAGTCCCCGTGTCTCGCGTTGCTGTTGTATAAAGGAGCCCCAGTGGATGTCATTGCGGTGTTCACGGTGTTCTGGCAGAGTGCGTATTCTAAAACAAAAACAGTTACATTTAATTTTAGTAGAAAAAACTTTGAGCAGATGTAGCCAAGCTACAGGACAATAAACTTGGATAAGCTTTTCTGTGTGGTGACAGCTGAGGAGATGAGCTTCAGGTTTCAAAGTGTTTTATGGTAAATGCAGGACAAATTCATTGTAAAATGTAGAAGTAGAAAAAAAATGATTGAAAACTCCCAAATGGATATACGAGATGTGAGTGGTTGTGAAAAGGGATATTAGAAAAGCTAAAAGGCAGCTGGCAAGAGATATTGAGAGAAGGAGAAAGCTGACCTAAAGAGATGCTTTTAATACTTTAGCAGTAAAAGATCAGTCAAGGAAGAGGTGAAGTGATCAGGAATAGCAAAGGGGAATAATAAAATGCGGACACTTAAAATCGTGTGATTTGGAAATGTAGAGGGAGGAGTGCTGCTGAGATTAAACAGGCTGAAATCTAACAGATCATATTTGTGAGAGAGTGCTGAAGGAGGTCAGTGAGAGCCGATAGACACTTTCTGCACACTGCGATAAACTCGATAAGACTGGAGACTACACGTGTTAACCTGTTGTGTAAAAAAGGTGACTGGGTTGATCCAAGTGACTATGTGCCAGCAGGGTTAACGTGCATCACAGGTAAATTAACTGGCAAGGACTGAGCAACACGTGGCAAGAACAGGTGTGTCACTGAACAGTCAGCATGGCTTCAGATGAGGAAGGTCGTGTTTCACTGATACGCTGGATTTCTATGAGGAAGCAACAAAAGCCTACAATCATGGAGGAGATATGATGGTAATTTGTCTTGCTTTTCAGTGGACTTTTGCTCGGTACTCCATGAGAGTTTAGTGGTCAGTGTTGAAGGTGTAGTGTGTAGATGGGCACAAAACTGGCTCAGGCACTGGAAGCAAAGGTGCGAAGAACATTTTCAGAGACAGGTGTTGGTGAAAGTGGTGGACCTTTCAGTGCTGGAGCTGCCTCTCTATTTAATACACATAAACAACATGATCAATAAGCTGGTTAGATTTGTGGATGATACCGAGCTAGATGAATGATCTGGAATCTGTTGAGCCATCTCAGAGGGACTTAGACAGCATACTGGCTTGGGCCGATTTGTGGCAGATGAAATTGAATGTAAAGAAATGCAAAGTGTTACATTTAATAATTAAAAATGTTAGCTCTGAATACACAATGGGACGACTGAAACTTGAAAGCACCCATATAAGAAGGACTTGGGAGTCATAGTGGACTCGTCACTGTCTACAGCCAGATAGTGTTCAGACACTATTAAGAAGGCTAACAGGTTATATAGCGCCTTGATGTGTGGAGTACAAGTCACAGGAGGTTCTACTCAAGCTTTGTAACACACTGGTGAGGCCTCATCTGGAGTCCTGGGTGCAGTTTGGGTCTCCAGGCTACAATAAAGACATAGCAGCACAAGAAAAGGTCCAGAGAAGAGAGGCTAAGCTGATTCTGGGGGTAAGAAGTATGAGCTATAGGAGGAGACTGAAGGAGCTGAACCTTTTATCAGTTCAAGCAGAGATTAAGAATTGACAGGATGGAAGGGTTTAAAATGATGAAAGCAATTAGCACAGTGGATCCCTGCTGTTACTTTAAAATTTATTCCGCATCACATGATGGGAAACGTAAGGGCAGATTTTGCACAAATATTAGAAAGATTTTTCTTCTTCATGCAAAAAAACCACAGACACATGTAATAAATGACCAAGGAATGCTGTAGAGAGAGAGAGCACGGGACGTAGGGACCTTCAAATCTCGACTTGAGGTTATTTTGGACAATCTCAACAAACAGGATGGACCCGTCTCTCCTCACACTTGTTGGAATATTTAATGAGATTTGGCGCCGCTGTGAATTTTGGCGTGTTTCTGAAGATAGCCGTTATTGGAGAATCGTTTCCCACAATCGGAACAACAATATGGCTTCTCTTCAGTATGGATTTGAGTGTGCAGCCGAAGACTGTTACCATAGCGAAATCGTTTGCCACATTCGCAGCACCAATAAGGTTTTTCGCGACTGTGGATTCTCCTGTGGCTGCGGAGAGCACTGCAGTCAGAGAACTGTTTGCCACATTCAGAACAGCTATACGGCTTCTCTCCAGTATGAATCCGCGTGTGCTTCTGAAGACTGCTACTGTAGGAGAATCGTTTGCCACATTCAGAACAGGTATAGGGCTTCTCGCCTGTATGAATTCTTTCATGCTTACGGAGAGTGCTGCTGTCTAAAAATCGCTTACCGCATTCAGGGCAACAATAAAGTTTCTCTCCGGTGTGGATTCTCATATGGCACTTCAGGTGGCTTATTTGCAAAAATCGTTTCCCACATTCAACACAACAGTAAGGTTTCTCTCCAGTATGAATTCTGGTGTGGCTTTGAAGTTGGCTTATTTGTGAAAATCGTTTCCCACATTCAGTACAGCAATAAGGCTTTTCTCCCGTGTGGATTTTTGCATGGGTCTGAAGACTGCAGTTGTGGGAGAAACGTTTGCCGCATTCGGAGCAGCAATACGGTTTTTCTCCCGTGTGGACTCTCGAGTGGCTCTTCAGATTGCTGATCTGTGAGAATCGTTTGCCACATTCTTGACAGCAATGGGGCTTCTCTCCCGTGTGAATTCGTTTGTGCAAGTTAAGATTTCTGATGCACGAAAATAGCTTGCCACATTCTGCACAGGGATGTGGCTTCTGTTTTGTATGAATCCACTTATTATCACAATCAGATTTGCTTTTCAAAGTTTTTCCATCCCCTCGCTCTGCATATAAAGCCCCTTGATTTGTGTTAAGCACTTCTTGCTGATCAATGTTGATGCCTTCTCCCCGTGTTAGTCTGGTAGCGCGAACAGAACTGCACTGCCGAGAGGCTGAGGTCAGATTTTTCGATCCCCTTGTAGATGTCTTCATCTTGTCCTTGTCCCTCTTCTCTTGCAGTCTGCAGTTCCGTGACTGCTGAGCAAATGAAGATGGGGAGACGCTGCCATTGTCGTGGAAATCTGCAATAACACAAACAGTTTAAAGTTTTAAAGAGACTGAAAATGGACAGGTGGCAACCCTAGTTGGTTTTGCTACCTCACTCTGGAATTCCATTCCTTCTCTGCCCACTGAGTGTGTAAACTTTGCATGTTCTCCCATATTTCCTTCCACAGATGTGCCTGCTGTGTTAATCACCATCTGGTGTGCCCAAGTGTGGATGCGTGTGCCAGTCTGCCCTGCAATGGACTGACATCCACTTTCAGGTTGATGCGTGCCTTATTCCTAAAGCTGCCCACAACTCCAGGTTAAGAAAATGGACCCGTGGATTACAAGCCACGTGGAGCTGATGAATTGGGGTGGTGGGCCGAACTCCAGTTCAAGCCCCTCCATGTCCGGTTGTCACGATTGACCCTCACTCTTTATTATTTTCACTTGCTCTTACTGGAGCTGTCAAATTAGCCAAGAAATAAAGTTTGAATAGCAAAATTAAAAATAAGTAAATATTCAAAGGGGAAGCACGGTGGTGCAGTTGGTAGCGCTGCTGCCTCGCAGTAAAGAGACCTGGGTTCACTTCCCGAGTCCTCCCTGCGTGGAGTTTGCATGTTCTCCCTGTGTCTGCATTTGTCCCTGTTGCGTATGTGTGTGTGTGCCCTGTGGTGGGCTGGCACCCTGCCTTGTGCCCTGTGCTGGCTGGGATTGGCTCCAGCAGACCCCCTGTGACCCTGTAGTTAGGATATAGCAGGTTGGATAATGGATGGATGGATGTTTATGTACAGTTATGACTTATTTCAATGAACTGAGAAAAGTTAGGGTTAGGGTTAGTGTTAGGGTTCCATCCATCATCTAAACCCACTTATCAGAACAAGATCACTGGGAACCTGGCACCTATCCCAGCAAGCATCGGACACGAGACAAGAACAACCCCAGGACAGGGTGCCAGTCATTCACACACACACACACACACACACATTAAGGACAATTGAACACATCAATGTCCCCCACCTGTCTGATGAAACCCACACAGACACAAGGAGAACGTGCAAACCGCACACTGGGAGCACCACCAGACTTGAACCCCAGTCTCCCTGTTGTGAGGCAGCACTGCTATCACTGTGGCACCGTGCTCTGCCATAATCAACATTTCATCGCAAAAAAAAAAAAATAATAATAAATTGTCAAAGATAAGAAACCATTGGGTTTATGACAGAGAAAGAGAGCACATGCACCAGCTACAGTCGACACTCCTTTACTGGACACTTTTGGGATTAAATGCAGACCTCCGTGATCCTGTGTTAGGATATAGCGGGCTGGACAATGAATGACTGACTAAATATTCCAATATTTTCTAATCTGGGTAAATGATTCTGGGCATTACATGCAGATTTGAACGAACTTTAATTAATACTTTAATTATCATGGTGACGGCCACAGCAAGAATGAACACTAAGGGCAAAAAATATCCTAGTGGTACTTGGGCAACTGTTATTTAAATATAGGAGCCATCGAAATCCTGAGTATATGCATCGCCATGCTGTCTTCAGTCTAGCACTGATGCCTGGACACACAAGTCCTTATCAGGACACAAAAATGAGTTTTGTGCCATGCACGCTGGCAACATGCTCCTTGACATTATCATCAATGCTTTTACTTATTTATTTTTACTCGCAAAACATTAAGCCCTCATGACAATGTGACGTGGGTCCCGTTTCTAGAACTCCCCTAGGACATGCTGCACATATTGTAACGTGTCTTGTAATTGCATGGACTGGTGTGGAAAATGGAAAGCAGGGGTGGTAGTGGTGGTGGGGGGGCGGGGTTTGGGGGCGCACAGGGAGGGGGCATCACACGGCACCTTTCTGAGAGAGAGAATGGAGTGACAGAGCTCAGGAATGAGTGGCAGTGCTTCTGCACTAAGCTGGCAGAGCGGTTTAAGAACAAGAGGAATGTGAGGTGGTTAGTTAGTAAGACTGCAGCAGGGTGAGCACAGCAAGAGAAGTAATGCTAATAATGATATTGTCATTGCTCACGTACAATGAAATGTAGTTATCTCATACCCCTTGGGGTCCAACTGCAGGGTCAGCTAATGTACAGCACCCCTGGAGCAATTAAGGGCCTTCCTCAAGGGCTTCTGACAGGGATGGGATTCAAACCGGCAACCTTTCAGATACCAGCACAGACCCTTAGCCTCAGAGCCACCACTCCGCCTAAACATTTTGTATTTTTCCCATTTCTGGAATACTGGGTTAAGGATATACCTCACCAACGATATACCCAACAGAGTGGGCGAAAGAGGTCGACGGAATATTTGATTCACTTTAAAGTGTCCAATTTGCGAGCGGCAATACACCATTCATACAGCAGCATTCAGAATAAGAAGCACCCAGAAAAGCCGGATCGTCACAGTATCATTCAGGATCTGCGTAAATGCTGTCTATTTGACATGCATCAAGATTTTAATAAAGGTGGCCTGCATATTTTTGATTACACCTCGTTGTTTTAGGCATTATGGGTCAAACCAGCAGCAACGCAAGACGGAGGCTCATTGTGGGACAAGGAGTGTTGGGTGACCAGGCTCTTTAAAGTGTTGTAACAAAAGTGAAGAAATCAGAATTGTGACCGCTACTTAACATTTGCTTTACTCAGAAGGTCTTAGCATTAAACAGCAGTCGGGGATCCCTGGTTTAAGATCAAACGGGACAGAATCAGATGCAAAACGATACTGCTAGGGTACAGGAGAAAAAAAATTCCCTGAGTACACTTGTTGAACAACGTGCTGGGCAGCGGGACAGGAAAAAAAAAAATGACATTGCAGAGGGGTCTGGCTGTACGTTGTAACAAATAGGGGGCACTATCGTCCCCTTGAACCCTCTGATCAGATCCGGTAAAAGTCCAAATATTGACTTTATTTGTACAATACAGTGCACAAAGCACCCTCCACTCCACAATACTCATTAACTATACCAATAAACAATAATCAATCACAATCCTCCACTCCCAGACACGTTGCCACCCTGCCACCCAGCTCAGCTCGTTTGTCTGGGGTTTCCCACAGTCCTTTTATAGTCAGTGACCCGGAAGTGCTTCTGAACCCCTTGTCCATGTAACTTCCTAGATGAAAACTCGTCTTTTTCAACCCGGAAGCACGTCATTCCCTTTACCATGTGACTAGGATGCACTTCCGGGTCGTACACAAAAGTCTCGTTGCTCCTCCCTGCAGCGCCTTCTAGGGGCCCCTGTGGTATCCAGCAGGGTTGTGGATGAAAACTCCAATGTCCATGATTCCCTGCTGGCATTCGGGGCACCTCCATGCTGCAGGAAGGGCTCCACCGGGTGGCCTGGGGGGTATTGGCCGGGATGACTGGCCGGCCATATTCCACAACGTCCTGCTAATTAATATAACAAGCTAACTGTTCAAAATGTAAAAAGGCTGGCTGTGGAAGTGAAGCGTGAAAACAGATCAGTGAAATACTGCAGCCAGATGTGAGACTCAGTGCGGGTAAAAGGAACTCCTGCTTTTTCACAGTCAAGTTGGGGAGCATACAGTGGTACAGCGCATTGCCACACCCACCATACGACGAAACAACTCGGGGTCCCAAATGGCAACCCTCTATCTGCTGCAGCCAGGTGTTACGTGGAGACCCCTTGGCCTGGTCCAGTAACTTGGATCCCCAACAATGAGGATCTTACGAGCCGGATCACCCACATGGCCGTAGTGCCGTAACTGACATTCCTTCACAGTGCAGGTCATGTGCTTCATTTGGGACTCCTTGAGCAACACAAAGTCAAACCAGCGGGACCCAAGGATTCTCTGAAGAGACACAAGGAGTCCAGTCTTCATCTCAGGTCACTGGATAGCGACCATGTGTCACATGTCTCCTTTAGCAGAGATATCAGGAGCGCCACACACCCCTTTTCCAGCGACCTCATGACCCACCCATGCTCTCCTAATCCGTCTACTGACTTCATAGGAAGAGTCACCAGAGTCATGAATGTCACTGCTGAGGTTAGTAAACCTCTCGATGAGGTCGACACTCTCTCTCTGCTGACAGACACACTGCTGACGGCCGTGCCCAAGAGGTCATTAAAGGCCTGGCTCTTGGTTTTTATCACAAGCCCAGACCTTCAGACTCCTCACTCAGACTCTCGAGAGCCCCGATCAGAGCCTCCACTGAAGATCACAGCATCGTCAGCAAAGTCAAGATCAGTGAATCTCTCTTCACCGACAGATGCCCCCAGCCGCTGGACCCCACGACACTGCCCAACATCCAGTCCATACAAGCACTGAACAGAGTAGGAGTAAAAACACACACCTGACGAACCCCAGAATCAACTGGGAAAAACACAGAGGGTCTGCACAGCACTCACAGTACCAGTGCACAGGGCAGCCATGACATCCAGCAACCTCGAGGGGATCCCGCGAACCCTCAGGATGTCCCACGGGGCAGCTCGATCAATTGAGGGAACGCTTTGCGAAAATCGACAAAGGCTGCAAAGAAACTTTGCCGTAATTCACGTTTGCGCTCCATGAGAAGCATCCAGGATGCGGTCAATGGTAGACTTCTTGGGCGTAAATCCAGACTGTTCCGGTCGCTGGTAGGTGAGCAAGTGATCACGGATCCTATTGAGGATGACCCCCTGGCACCGAGAGCAGTGTTATCCCCCTGTAGTTGCTGCAATCAGGGCGATCACCCTTCCCTTTCCAGATAGGGACGACAAGTCCCGTTTTCCAGTCAGTTGGGATGATGCCAGTCTCCCAAATGGAAGCAAAGATTGCTTGCAATGCCAGGAGGACAGCCTCACCACCAAGCCTGGAGGAGCTCACCTCGGATACCACAGATCCCTGCTGCCTTTCCTCCCCTCAGCTGGTTCAATCTCAGTGAGACTGCGGGGTTCACAGCTAATTGGAGGATCAGCTTCAAGAACCGTGTGGACCCAGAGATATCCAACGTCATCTTCACAATCAAATGTCGGTTTTTGCCTTTGAATAAGATCGTTTAAAAACGAATTCCAATAGAGACAGTCGATCTGACAGCCCTCGCACTTACTAAGTCTTGTGTTCTCACTGTTCCTCCCATTTCTTTCATGCTGTACCTCACAGTCTTTAACAGAGTTTTGTGTTAAACCTCACGTTTACCTCCACCGCAATGCATTGTGGAGTCGCAGACATTGTACTGTCACGAACTTCAACACTGAACACGCTTACTGAGGCCTGTAGAGTCTGAGGTGAAGCTCGTGAGGTTTTGACAGTTTTTTCTGAGAATTGCACCTTGGGGTGAATTTGCTGGGACGTCCACTCTTGGCAACCGTCTTGAATGTTTTCCACTTGTGAATATAATCTTTCTGACTGTAGAGTGAAGGACGTCCAACTGTTTGATTGATGGGCAGCCACAATTGCTTCTCAGAGATTATGGCTGTTGTCTTTCCTCCTTGGCATTGTGTTAACACAGATCAGCAGACTACCAAAACTTCTGCTTTTATCGAGGGGGTCCAACTTGCTGATGATCAATTAATCGACGACATCTGATGAGCAGCACCTGGCTGATACTCACCCGCTTAATCTCTATGGAAGTAGTAAGGGGGTACTTAGTTTTTCACGCACTGCTTCATAACTTTGGCTACGTTTTTGTAATAAATCATGACACAGTGTTGTTGTTTATCTGAGGTTGTACTGACCTCAGTTTAAGACCAGATGATTTTTTTTTATTATGTCCAGAGGGTGCACTTTCTTTTTCACATGACTGTCCTTTGGCTGAAAAAGAAATCCTGTACCTTTACTGCTCAGATGTAATGATTCCGAGTTGATTTTTGTGCACATTTGTTCCTTTTGCCTCATCACATTTGAAGAAATGTGGGTTTTTGGGCACCTCGATAAACAGCAAAATATTCTCTTGCAATACTCAGTGTTATGTGGTGAAAGTCAGACGATGGAGACGTTAGCACAAACTTTTTAAATATATCATTTAGTAGGTCAGCTGCGGTTACACATCATGCACCTGAGCAGGACTCGTCGGGTAGGGGGGTCCTTTCATCGGATTGGCTGGCTCAGCTGTGGAGTGGCCAATAGGGGGAGGCAGCTTGATGGTTGGGGTCTCCAGGACTCTAAACAAATCCAAATCCTATTATATGATATCACCTACTGTTAAATTCTGCTCCATACTTGTAATATTTTTATTTTGTAGACTGGATTTGTTGTTCTGTTCTGTGTATTGTATTGACCCCCTTCTTTTTGATACCCACTGCATGCTCAACCTACCTGGAAAGGGTACTGCCTTTCCCGGGGTTTCTTCCATTTTTTTCCCTACTAGGGTTTTTTGGGAGTTTTTCCTTTTCTTCTTAAAGAGTCAAGGCTAGGGGGCTGTCAAAGCCCATTGTGGCACTTCTTGTGTGATTTTGGGCTATGCAAAATTATATTGTACTGTATATCTCAACTCAATCAGACATGTGTCCCACTCTCCATTCTGTCCCCTAAAATAGTCAAGATAACCCCCAGTAGAATATACTGCTATCTTTTTCACTTTTGCTCATGTTTAATCGCATTACTTACTTATTCCAGCACTTCTAGATGACTGCTCTTCTCTCTCGTTACCTTCAGTGATGTTCTCTTCGCCCTCAGGGATCTCAGATTTCAGTCCCTCAGTATGAGTGAACCAGGGCCGTGAACTGGGGTGAGATTCTTGCTTGAAAATATTCCCAGTTTTGCACTCCTGCCGTTCAGGACTACCCGAGAAATCGTTCACATCCTCCACTTTAATGTCCGCAAACTCCCCCTTGGACTCCTCCTGTTCAAAAACAGAACTTCTTCCTCCCCAGTCCTCCGCCTTCACGTGCCAATCTCCTGGTGGCCCCCACTCGCAGTCCTCCTTTTTAATGTGTGCTAGACTCTCATCCACACCATCCTCTTTGGTTGAGGCCATGCTCCGTGTTAAACTCTTCTCTCACAAGTGTCTGCTCTTCTCTTCTAAGTTTCTCTTCTCGGTCTGGAGGCCATTTGACGCCTCACTACATGACAAGGAGGCTCCTTTTTACCTGTCAAGATAAAAGGGATAGAATCAGGGCCGGATTTAGATGAAAAGAGGCCCTAGGCTATTCCACTTATGAGGCCCTTTCACCTCCCATTTTTAAGTTTGTTCAGATTGCTAACAATTTGAATGTAGGCCCCTCTTGATCTTGAGGCCATAGGCTGAAGCCTAGTTAGCCTATAGGAAAATCCGGCCCTGGATAGAATTTCTTCATAGAGTCATCACAAATAATTTCAGGATTTACTAAAAACATTAAACCAACAACTCAATTTTTGTAAGAGATTTGAAATACTGTGAACCCTCTGTGTTAGTCAAAGAAGCTCTCAGGAGATATGGAGTGAAATCCCACTTCCTATTATCATGACACATCCAAGATGAGGGAAAAGGGAAATGTTTTAATATGTTTGGTCCTTTCATGAGCTTCAAGCACTTCAGCTCTAGTCAAGGCTGCCCAAACACAGCAGTAAGGACGTCTAAACTGAGCGTTTTTCTGTCATCTGTAGCATCACGTGATGGCTAGACGGGTGCTTGGCGTGACATCTGGACAGAGGAAGGAGGACGTAGGAAACATGGTGGTGGAATGGGGAAGTACAGGAGAGTATACAGATGAAGAGGATGGCGAAGAAGAAGTGGGATGGTCAGAGAGATGAAGAAAGTAGACAAGAATACAAGGAGATGAGGTGCAAGGTGAAGAGAGAGGTGGTGAAAGCTAAAGAAAAGGCGTATGATGAGTTGTATGAGAGGTTGGACACTAAGGAGGGAGAAAAGGACCGGTGGGCTACAGAGAGAGACCGAGCTGGGAAAGATGTGCAGCAGGTTAGGGTGATGAAGGATAAAGATGGAAACGTACTCACAAGCGAGGAGAGTGTGTTGAGAAGATGGAAAGAATACTCTGAAAGGCTGATGAATGAAAAGAACGAGAGAGAGAAGAGGTTGGATGATGTGGAGATAGTGAATCACGAAGTGCAACATATTAGCAAGTAAGGACAGAGATGAAGAGGATGAAGAATGGAAAGGCCATTGGTCCAGATGACATACCTGTGGAACTATGGAGGTGTTTAGGAGAGATGGCAGTGGAGTTTTTAACCAGATTGTTTAATGGAATCTTAGAAAGTGAGAGGATGATGAGGAGTGGAGAAGAAGTGTACTGGTGCCGATATTTAAGAATAAGGGGGATGTGCAGGACTGCAGTAACTACAGGGGGATAAAATTGATGAGCCACAGCATGAAGTTATGGGGAAGAGTAGTGGAAGCTCAGTTAAGAAGTGAGGTGATGATTAGTGAGCAGCAGGATGGTTTCATGTCAAGAAAGAGCACCACAGGTGAGATGTTTGCTCTGAGGATGATGAATGAGAAAAACAGAGAAGGCCAGAAGGAGTTGCATTGTGTCTTTGTGGACCTGGAGAAAGCATATGACAGGGTGACAAGAGAGGAGCTGTGGTATTGTATGAGGACGTCGGGAGTGGCAGAGAAGTACATAAGAGTTGTACAGGATATGTAGGTGGGAAATGTGACTGTGGTGAGGTCTGCGGTAGGAGTGACGGAGGTGGGATTACATCAGGGATCGGCTCTGAGCCGTTCCTTATTGGCAATGGTGATGGACAGGTTGACAGACGAGATTAGACAGGAGTCCACGTGGACTGTGATGTTTGCTGATGACATTGTGATCTGTAGCAAGAGTACAGAGCAGGTCGAGGAGACCCTGGAGAGGTGGAGATATGCTCTAGAGAGCAGAGGAATGAGGGTCAGTAGGACCACCAAGACAGAATACATGTGTGTGAATGAGAGGGAGGTCAGTGGAGTGGTGAGAATGAAGAGAGTAGAGCTGGCAAAGATGGAGGAGTTTGACATCGGAGCCATAAACTGACAAGTAACATTTAATAAAGCACAGCAAATGGGTTTGCTTCATTCTCAGGCATGTTTCTCACATGAATATTACTAGAAGACAAGAGAAAAACCTATTGTTAATAAATCATGGTGACTACGTATAGTTTGCTGCTCAGCTAATCATATCAGTCAGCAGGCTGAGGATGCTGATATCTCTACAGCAAGATGAATAGGAAATCTCAGCAGAGCATCGATGTGTACGTAGAGAGTGAAGCGCATCACAACCTTCATGCAAACATCAACGGCTCCTCCTTTCCACTCTTAAGATAATTTGAGAGGCCAACTCACATAATTACAAATGCTGAAGCTAAATACCCGGGGTGTCAAGTCTAAACAGGGGAACTTACCATTCCGAGAGTGGCCGCTGGTCCAAGTCTTCATTCGAAACTGTGGACGTGAAAGCAATTCACCTTTGGTTTCTTTAGGGTAGGGAATCTATCTAATTCTATGGCAAATTGGACCTCATCATCATCATCATCATCATTAAAGATTTTAACGATACTTGGCCCTGCTGATTTGCTCATATGAGTAACCCGTGGAACTGAAGTCGCTCGGGTCTTGGGTCAAAATTAAGGGAGATTTAAGCTGATAAAATTTGAACTTTTTATTACCTGGCTACATCTCCCTAAACATAAGTTGCACAGAAATGGCTCCCATATTGTTTTCAAGTGCTTTTCCCACTCCATATGTTGTATAAATACTCTGCTATGCCCAAAATGAAAAATTACCATGTTATGAGTGAGTATAATATTACACATTGAATAGCAAATAAAAGTATTTTGAAATTAGTCCATTTTGTCACTAAATCTAGCTTAAACTGTCAAGAACATCTCCAGAAAATGTGCTTTTTGGTTTCTGAGTCGTTGTTGAGCCACCATTACTGGTAGGTTGGCGTCACATGGTGTCGCGTGTTTCATAGCAGCCATATTGACATGAACTATAGGGTGGTCCAGATCTAATTATGCAATTTTCATTACGCTATAACTTATTAAGTTTATTACATAGAAAACCACTTGAAAAATCCCGGACCATCGAGAAATGTGCGAACTAATGACATGAAGAATCGTCTTCACGCCAAACTGGAATTGTCCCCGTGTACACCAAAGTCATCCAGACAATCTGGATCTGCATAATTAGATCTGGACCACCCTGTAGTATTGTCAGTAATGACATGAATGAAGGTTCCAATTATGCTACACTGGAATCGAGCAGAAGCTTCATTGATGTCATTAGTGACACCTGTGCCTGTCAAAATGGCCGCCGTGATAAAGGGCCCAATCCAGTGGGGCTAATAAGCGCGTACGTCAAAATGACATTTCAGTTGGCAACATAAAGGTTTCGCTCCTTAAAAACTTTTTTCAAGCAATCATGCCAGTTTAATTATCCATCCATCCATTACCCGACCCGCTATATCCCAACTATAGGGTCAAGGGGCTCTGCTGGAGCCAATCCCAGCCAACACAGGGTGCAAGGCAGGAAACAAACCCCGGGGAGAGCGCCAGCCCACCACAGGGCACACACACACACACACACACCAAGGACAATTTAGGATCGCCAATGCACCTAACCTGCATGTCTTTGGACTGTGGGAGGAAACCCATGCAGACATGGAGAGAACATGCAAACTCCACGCAGGGAGGACCCAGGAAGCGAACCCGGGTCTCCTAACTGTGAGGTAGCACCGCTACCCACTGCGCCACCATGCCGCCCATCAGTTTAATTATTCTAATTGTAAATGTTGTTGAACAGTATTTAATGTGAAGTTCATGTCGTAGATAACTGATTTATAATGGGCTACATAACTTCATAAATATATAGTTTAAGTTTAAATATCTAAATTTAAAACGTGATGTATATAGTAAATTTACATGTTGCAATTCGTTCGGTTTCCTCCCACAGTCCAAAGACATGCAGGTTAGGTGCATTGGCGATCCTAAATTGTCCCTAGTGAGTGCTTGGTGTGTGTGTGTGTGATTAGATATGAGTGTGTGCCAACTATGCCAGTCTTTTTGACTCAGGTACCCACATTGGGCCGGGCAAACTCAACTGAAACTTAACAAAGGCATCTGTCTTCATACAAAAGTGTGACAACTGTGGTGGCCCAAAGCTTTTTAAACATCACACTTAAACCTCATTCATTAGATATGGGAAATGTGCCAGCTTTGCCAGTCCTTTTGACTAGGGTACTCACGTCGGGCCAGGAAAAAAGCTCAACTGCAGCTTTAAGAAGGTTTGCACAAAAGCGTCCGAATTAGCTGCCTGGAATTGATCAAGGAGCGGCGAATAAGTAGCCGACTTCGGCCTCGTCACTTTCACTCTCGTTCTCTCGCTCCCTCCTTACCTCCAAATTCGCCGCCCAACGCGGTCCTGGTCCTTCTGTCTCCCCAAATATTCACAGTCCGCTCCTTTGACTCACAGACCCTCCTCCTCTTTGTCTCTCGCTTCTCTGTTTCCGTTCACTTTTACGCCTCAAAGTTAAGACGGACACCTAGAGGGGAAGACGAAGCCTCCACAGACCTCAATGAAACAAAGAAAAACAAAACGAGTCATCAACGAGCGACTCAATGGAAAAGCGAGATCCCAATCGGAGAAACACTGCCATCTAGCGCATGAAGGTAGGATTTTTTTGTATTATTTGTAATGGGTTCATTTTTCTCAATTCAGAAGACCCGTTTCTTTCGAGTAGCGCAGTACAACTTAATGTTAGGAGACGCTAAGGACGGCCATGTCGCCCAACGCTGCTTTTCACGAACTGGTGCCAGGGCAGGATTCAATCTCCTGTTATCCTATATTTGATTAAGTAGGGATGAGAATTAAAAAGATTTTTAAGATGACATTAATAGCTAACTTCTTCCTGTACTCCGCGATGCGCGTTGTCCGGCCCTTAAGTGAATTTATGGGGGGAAATGGTGGATCAATGGACGGGTAGGTTTAAAATGAAATCCAATGTAACGTTTCTATGTACCTCTCGGTTATACAGACTAGGAGTACTTCAGGGTCAGGGAAGTTCTTAGGCATACGTGAACTACGCATTCGCGTAGGGCCCCGACTTACAATTTTTTTTTTTTTTTTGTCGGGCTGTGGGCCTAGGGGCCCCTGTCATGCCCCTGGCTCTGCAGCCGTCTGTGCCAGTCTCTCACGTCGTGTGTCACGATACCCTCCTCATCCTAAGTTTTATCGTTCTGAGTCAAATTTCGGAGGGGAAGGTTAGGAGCAGGGGCAGAGAAATCCCCATAAAATCATGAAATATCCCTATATTACCGGCCTTTACCAGATCCAGAACAAAATCAATATTTTGCCACTCTGCATACACACAAGAGTACATGTAAGCCTACTGGTCATCTAAGGCCTTTTCTGGATGCTTTATTAGAACACCTTTTGAGCTGTTTGGGGGCGTTTCCCCCCCCGGACCCCCCCCCTCCAGGGCCTGCACATTTCTGAACCGCATAGGGCCCCCAAACTGCTAAGAACGGCCCTGTCAGGGTTGTTAAAGGGGGTCATTTCAAGCGGCCGCATGGTGCAGTGGGTAGCGCTTCTGCCTCACAGTAAGGAGACCTGGGTTCGCTTCCTGGGTCCCTCCTGCGTGGAGTTTGCATGTTCTCCCCGTGTCTGCGTGGGTTTCCTCCCATAGTCCAAAGACATGCAGGTTAGGTGCATTAGCAATCCTAAATTGTCCCTTGTGTGTGTGCCCTGCAGTGGGCTGGCGCCCTGCCCGGGGTTTGTTTCCTGCCTTGCACCCTGTGTTGGCTGGGATTGGCTCCAGCAGACCCCCGTGACCCTGTAGTTAGGATATAGCGGGTTGGATAATGGATGGATGGATATATCATTACAGAAGGACTTGGATAGCATACAGGTTTGGGCAGATTTGTGGCAGATGAAATTTAATGTCAGTAAATGTAAAGAATTACACATAGGAAGTAAAAATGTGAGGTTTGAATACACAATGGAAGGTCAGAAAATCGAGAGTCCACCTTATGAGAAGGATTTAGGAGTCATAGTGGACTTTAAGATATCAACTGACAGATAGTGTTCAGAAGCCACTAAGAAGGCTAACAGAATGTCAGGTTATATAGCGCCTTGATGTGTGGAGTACAAGTCACAGGAGGTTCTGCTTAAGCTTTATAACACACTGGTGAGGCCTCATCTGGAGTCCTGGGTGCAGTTTTGGTCTCCAAAAAAGGACATAGCAGCACTAGAGAAGGTCCAAAGAAGAGCAACTAGGCTGATTCAGGGCTACAGGGGATGAGTTATGAGGAAAATATTAAAAGAGAAATTAGGGACCCTAACCCTAACCCTAACCCTAACCCTTTACAGTTTAAGCAAACAGAGATTAAGTGGTGGCATGACTTCTTCTTCTTCTTCTTTCGGCTGCTCCTGATAGGAGTTGCCACAGCAGATCATCTTCTTCCATATCTTTCTGTCCTCTGCATCTTACTCTGTCACACTCATTACCTCATGTCCTCTCTCATCACATCCATAAACCTTCTCTTCGGCCTTCCTTTTTTCTTCTTACCTGGCAGCTCTATCCTTAGCACCCTTCTCTCATTATACAGGACACCCGGTGGGGGTGACCGGCACAGTTTCTTCCACAGCGTCTGTGATAGGAGAGCTCCCTCTTAGAAGAGAAAAAATGGTATATGATTTAAAATTCCTCCTCTCTGTTTTCTCTTAGAGGATTTGGGTCACCTAGGGGGGGGGGGTGACAGTCATTACTACCCCACTATCAACTGGCAGACAGAGTTTAGAGGCCATTAAGAGGGCTAACAGAATGTCAGGTTAAATGTCAAGTATTACATTTAGGAAGTAAAACTTTGAAGTTTGAATTCACAATAGGAGGTCTGAAAATTGAGAGAATACCTTATGAGTGTATTAATGAGTGAATTAAGAGTTACATCTCGCATCATCACCCTGGTGGTGGACTCTAAGCTGTCGACTGTCAGACAGCGTTCAGAAGCCATTAAGAAGGCTAACAGAATGTCAGGTTATATAGCGCCTTGATGTGTGGAGTACAAGTCACAGGAGGTTCTGCTCAGGCTTTATAACACACTGGTGAGGCCTCATCTGGAGTCCTGGGTGCAGTTTTGGTCTACAAAAAGGACATAACAGCACTAGAGAAGGTCCAGAGAAGAGCGACTAGGCTGATTCCAGGCTTCAGGGGATGAGTTATGAGGAAAAGATTAAAAGAGCTGAGCCTTTACAGTTTAAGCAAAAGAAGATTAAGAGGTGACATGATTGAAGTGTTTAAAATGATGAAGGGAGTTAGTCCAGTGGGTCGAGACGGTGACTTGAAAATGAGTTCATCAAGAACACGGGGACACAGTTGGAAACCTGTTAAGGGGAAATTACGCACAAACATTAGGAACTTTTTCTTTACACAGAGAACTACAGACACTTGGAATAAGAGACCAAGTAGTGTGGTAAGCAGTAAGATGTTGGGGACTTTCAAAACTGGACTTAATGGTTTTTTGGAAGAAATAAGTGGATAGGACTGGCGAGCTTTGTTGGGCTGAATGGCCTCTTCTCATCTAGAGTGTTCTGACTCAAAGCCACTCGTCTGTTTCCAGCTCCAGCAGCTTAGCTCTAATCTGTGAAGCCGAGTGCTGCGATTGCCAGCAGAGCTGCCTAGGATTTTAGTCTTACTGGATGCTGGCGCAACAAGCAAGTATTGAATGAGCAGCTCAGTTTTTCATATGTGGGTCATCCTGGTTCCAACTTAACGATGAGGGCTGATCGATTAAAAGGCCTCTAATTTTTATTAGCTCAAGATTGGAAATGTGAGGAATGTAAAACATGATCAGATGATGGTCATCTCTGGGCCAGGTGGCCAGTACGACCTTCGAGTCCTAATGATTGAAAAGATTGATAGGGGAAAGGAGTTTACAAGGAGGGGTAACTGTTATGAAAACAGGTACAGCACGAGGTCATTATTACGAAGGTAACCTGAAAAGTGGATGACGAGAAATATGTTCGAAATGGGGATGTTTTTGTGATTAGAACTGAAATAAAAACGAAACGCACCCAAACCACCAGGCTCACTTTAGGAACTGGGACAGGCTTTATGTGCTCTGCGATTGTTTTCTATGCTATGCAATAAAGACTAAATTCTGACTGCCATTCTGAAAGCTCTGCTCGTTTTTTTCTGAAGATTTCTCCACAACACAAGTTGGAGTGAAATGTTTGGAGTTTAACGTTCCAGCTTAGCTGGTTATCTGTTGGCTCGCTTCATGTCTCATTTCTGTCTGGCTGCCATTTAATGAAGAAAAGAATCAATTCAGAGGACTGGATCCTTAAAAACAGGGCTATTAGAAAGAAGTGAAAAGGAGTTGATTAGCAGTGAAAAGTGGGCACTGATTAGGGTTAGGGTTAGAATGAAAACCTGCAGCCACTGCGGCCCACCACAAACGTGTGACAATACACACCACAGTTTTAAATAAGAATAGTAACATATTACATTTTCATTATATTCATCACACCATATAAAAATAACAATCTTAGTCTTTAAAGCCACAATAATTCTCCATTTACAAACCTTTTATTCATTAAAAGTCAAAGTGTTGGGGCAGCTGAGCAATGAGCAGTGGAATCTCCTTCTTAGGATTGTTTTCCATGTTGTATAGTTTGTGAGAACCTGATGTCCAGGTTAATGCAGCACCCACCCTTGGTAACCCTTTTTTAGTTTTGGTGGGATTCAAGACAGGGCTTTATACGTACACCGTGTTGTCTTTAAGACATTTTGTTGCCACTTTTGGAGGTGTGCTTAGCTATGATGTCCTGCTGGAAAGCCAAGTTTGAACTTTCTGGTGGACATCTTCCGGCTCACGACGTGCATCACTTGCACCATTGTCACTCTCGACTGGAGATGACGCAGTGGAGCGGGGTCCTGTGAAGTCTGTGCTTTCGCCTGCTTGTTCCAGGTCAGTCTCTGAAAGGCCGTACCTTGCACTTGCATGCCTGTCTAGACTTGAAAGTAACTTTAGGTCTCTTTTCCATTTCTTTCTGACCCCCTTTCTTGTTACTCATGTTTATATACTGTAGTAGAAACTCCTCAGGTTGGGTAAATACAGGATACCTCGGGATAATAAGAAATAAGAATGAAAATAAAGCCGCTGCTCCGCAGTGGGCTGGCGCCATGCCCGGGGTTTGTTTCCTGCCTTGCGCCCTGTGTTTGCTGGGATTGGCTCCGGCAGACCCCGTGACCCTGTAGTTAGGATATAGCGGGTTGGATGATGGATGGATAGATAAAGCCGCTGCTAATGGAGCTCCGCTTCAGACATCCATCTCCCATAACGGACGAGACCAACTCCTTCTGGTGGACATCTGGGGCCTCATGTATAACACCGTGCGTAGAACTCGCACTATAACATGACGTAAGCACAAAAGCTGAAATGAACTTACGCACAGAAAAATGCAAGATGCAGGAATCTGTGCGTACTCCAACTTCCACGTTTTTCGGCTACATAAATCCCGGTCAGTGTGAAAAGTAACGCATGTGCACGCGCCTGCTGTCCCGCCCCGTCTCCTCCCAGAATTACGCCTCTTTGAATATGCAAATCAATATAAATCGCCCTTAAGCTCAGCCTTCTGTGATAAGACAATGGGAAAAGCAAGAGGGAAAATAGAAGAATTTCAGCAAGTGGAGGCAAAGAAAAACCTACTATTTGTTGGTTTAAACAGTGGTATAATCAACAAAAGGAAGTTGATCGAGTGACATAGCGTGTTGGAGAAACTTGAAAGCTCAAGTTCACAAAATCGCACTGAGCCCGAAATAAAAAAGAAGTCACATATCAAAGTCGCCGTGAAAAGGCGAGTTGTAGCCCACCATCTGAGTGTCATATGAAAGCTTTTTAGGGTACAGAGAAAATAATTAGGCACAGTGGGGAAAAAAGCACGAAATGTCAACTTTAATCTCGAATTTTCCACTTTAATCACATCTTTAATTACATCTTGCCTGAAGAAGGGGCTTGAGTTGCCTTGAATCTTTTTAGTTAGCCAATAAAAGGTGTCATTTTGCTTGGATTTTCTCCACTTTAATCACATAGTTTATTTTGTCATTAAAGTAGAACATCATAAACTTCATCTTAAAATCGTTTAATTTACTAGTTTCTCAGATACTCATCGTAACTAAAGTAGCACGTTAAATGCTTTGTTTTGTATTTGATCTTCTGTGTGCTCTGTGTGTGTGAATCACTACTTGCTTCTTAAACCGGCTTTCTCTTCCTCCGACTGGACACAGAATCCATTACATTTGTGATATTACAGCTCTATGAATAATTAAAATACTGAGATGTATACGTGATATCATTTTCATGATGATGGGAATGAAAGAATGTTATTAAACATGGGAACACAGTGACCCAGTGATGGTTCATGTCTCACACAAGATGCTGCTGTGCCATGCGCGACCTTCGATGAAGTAATTTATTGCAGCAGTACTCAGGGGCAGCTCTAGGCTTGTGGCGGCCCTGGACAGAGAAAGAATAGGTGACCCCTTCGCCCGCTAACGTCAATATGGTATCTTATGCACGGTGGATGGCCACGTCCGTTGCGGACACTGCATAGCCGCCTCGTGCTCATGACACAAGCGTTTAACTTTTGCCAAAATTTGCCACTGCATTTTTAGCTGTGTCGTTATTTTCTCTTTCTGTTTTATATTCAATATATATTGGCGTGGCGGCCCCTGGGATTTGGGAGCCCTCTGCAGGTGCACAGTTTGCAAATGCCTAAGGCCGCCCCTGCAGTACTGTCTCTTTCAAACGTACTAACCTCCAATTCCTGTCCTTCCTTTTCTTTCTCTAAATACCCAGTCGCCACACAATCAGCTCTGTAATAGACGTTAAGCCATCTGTAAGCTTACAACGACGATTCTTCAAAACATTTAAGGAACATTGAAATATCTTCGTACTACATGTTTAATTATTCTATCCTTCACACCAGTCCCAGTGAAGCATACAGTGCGAGCGGAGCGGAGAGCCAGATCCTTGCTAGCATAGCAACACCGTGTCCTTTAATTATTAACAATATAGATTATTTAAATGAAGTTAAAGTTTCATCCGTATAATGTAATCGACATATTTTGCTGCATTTCATCTTAAAAATGATATCGTCATCATATGTAAATACGCGCTTTATAAAATGGCTCAGGTTGTGTAATATTATAACTGTATCGCAAGTTTACAGTGAGGTGATTGTACTTATAAGTACACACAGTTTTACAAGGAGCACTTGATTGAGTGCGTTTAAAGTTCTTGGGATGAAACTCTTTCTGAACTGCGAGGTCCGTACAAGAAAGGTTTGAAGTGTTTGCCGTGTGAGAAGCAGTTCAAATAGACTGTGTGCATGGCTGAGGCAGTGTGTGCTTGATGCTGTATCCCGATAATTCTCTTTCCGATCAGCTGCTGTAGAGCTGTGATTCCCCACTCAGATACAGTGATATAAATACTCCGAGTGGTGCAGTGAGAGTAATATGGAAAAAGATGATCCGCTGTGGCAACTCCTAATGGGAGCAGCTGAAAGAAGAAGGTGCAGTGAGAGTAACAACGCTAAAGCAGTTATGGTATTTGGAATACTATGGCTATTCTATGGACCATTATATTGTTACAGGTTAATTACAATCAGATGCATTACACTAATAAACAATATGCGGTTAATTTCAGTGTATTTATAAAGCCACGTCAGGGATGTGGATCTAAAAAAGAAAGATAAACCACATGGGAACAGTAGCACTGCTTTGACGCTGGGTGCCACCAGTCTGCAAAACCGAGCGGAGAACTTGCGTACGACAGGGTATGAGCTACCGTGGAAAAGTGCGCAGCTTTACACCAAGTGTAAGTTTTATACATCACGATTTGAACGTGGAAACGTTCTTACACAACATTTCTGTGCGTATGCACCGTTTAAACATGAGGCCCCAGGTCTTTGTCCTGGTGGTCACCTTGGCTTTTTTTTTTTTCTTGAGGGACGGCTGTTCAGTCCCTGGTGATGAATGACTCTCTTAATGGTGGATGGAGATACTTTGGTAACCTGATGCCTTCAGCTCCTTTTGGTGTCATCTTGGGGTTCAGTTGAACCTTTCAGAGCAAAGGTTGCTCATCTCTGGGCATTCATTTGAGCCGCCTTCCTGTGGTCCCTAGAAATTTGTATTTGTCTGCAATTGCTTGTACAGATAAGCTTGGGTGCCTTCAGGGTTGTAGATGTCCGCCATTTTTTTTTGTTTCTGTGGTTTTTGGCTGAGTTGCTTGGATTTTCCCAAAGCAACAGAAGCACTCACAGTTAAGTCGGTTAAGACAACCAGAGCATTTTAAAAGTCAGGACATCAATTTCTGGAATCTGTTTAAACAGACAGTCAACTTGACGAATGTCAGATTTTGAGTCAGTGAAAATCTGGCCGGAATAAATCTGTATCTTAGCTGTAATTGAGAAATGACCACTTGAATTATCGTGGGAAACACTGACTCTTTAAACTTTAGGTTCTGTGTTATGTGAGCGCATAAACTCTGACGTATAGTGCAGTTCAAAGATGTGAACAAAGTTGTCGGTCTCCTTAACTTTTTGAGATCTGAATATTTTTTCTAAAACATGCAGTTTTCCAAAAAGCACCTAAAGCGAGGGTCTCACACATAACTCAACCTAAAATATCAGTTGCTGGGTGTTGTGGCCGCCAGTTCACAGTCTCTTGTGGCTCGAGATGCTCACGGGTGGCATGACAGCTGCCAGGTTGTCTTCGCGTGACGGGAGCGGGGATGGCAGCAGCAGTTGCTGTCACAGTGCAATGCCATCTGGTGTGTACCTCATGTCATTATGAGTGGCGGTCTTCATCTATACAAACGTGCTCGGCACCACGATTAGCTGGAGGTCGATCAGCTGATGATGGTACCTTACTTTCTTTTTCGATCTTGATCTCCAGATCACTTGCATCAGAATCTGAGTCCGACTTCTTCTTCCTCTTTTGGCTGCTCCTGTTAGGGGTCGCCACAGCAGATCATCTTCTTCCATATCTTCCTGTCCTTGTCATCTTACTCTCTCATACCCATCACCTGCACGTCCTCTCTTACCACATTCGTAAACCTTCTCTTAGGCCTTCCTCTTTTCCTCTTCCCTGGCAGCTCTATCCTTAGCATCCTTCTCCCAGTATACCCAGCATCTCTCCTCTGCACATGTCCAAATCAACACGATCTCGCCTCTCTGACTTTGTCTCCCAACTTGAGCTGACCCTCTAATGTCCTCATTTCTAATCCTATCCATCCTTATCACACTCAATGCAAATCTTAGCATCTTTAACTCTGCCACCTCCAGCTCCGTCTCCTGCTTTCTGGTCAGTGCCACCGTCTCCAGCCCATATAACACAGCTGGTCTCACTACCGTCCTGTAGACCTTCCCTTTCACTTTTGCTGATACCCGTCTGTCACAGATCATTCCTGACACTCTTCTCCACCCGTTCCACCCTGCCTGCACTCTCATCTTCTCCTCTCTTCCACACTCCCCATTACTCTGAACTGTTGATCCCAAGTATTTAAACTCATCCACCTTCACCAACTCTACTCCCTTCATCCTCACCATTCCACTGACCTCCCTCTCATTCACACACATGTATTCTGTCTTGGAGGTCCTACTGACATTCATTCCTCTCCTCTCTAGAGCATATCTCCACCTCTCCAAGGTCTCCTCAACCTGCTCCCTACTATTGCTACAGATCACAATGTCATCAGCAAACATCGTAGTCCACGGGGACTCCTGTCTAATCTCGTCTGTCATCCTGTCCATCATCATTGCAAATAAGAAAGGGCTCAGAGCCAATCCCTGATGTAATCCCACCTCCGTCACTCCTACCACAGACCACACCACAGTCACACTTCCCTCGTACATATCCTGTACAACTCTTACATACTTCTCTGCCACTCCCGACTTCCTCATACAATACCACAGCTCCTCTCTTGTCACCCTGTCATATGCTTTCTCCAGGTCCACAAAGACACAATGCAACTCCTTCTGGCCTTCTCTAAACTTCTCCATCGACATCCTCAGAGCAAACATCTCATCTGTGGTGCTCTTTCTTCGCATGAAACCCTCCTGCTGCTCACTAATCATCACCTCACTTCTTAACTGAGCTTCCACTACTCTTTCCCTTAACCTCATGCTGTGGTCCCCCTGAAGTTACTGCAGTCCTGCACATCCCCCTTATTCTTAAAATATCGGCACCAGTACACTTCTTCTCCACTCCTCTCACATCCTCTCACTTTCCAAGATTCTATTAACAATCTGGTTAAGAACTCCACTGCCATCTCTCCTAAACACCTCCATCCTTCCAAAGTTATGTCATCTGGACCAACAGCCTTTCCATTCTTCATCCTCTTCATCGCTTTCCTTACTTCCTCCTTGCTAATCCGTTGCACTTCCTGATTCACTATCTCCACATCATCCAACCTCTTCTCTCTCTCGTTCTCTTCATTCATCAGCCTCTCAATGTACTCTTTCCATCTCCTCAACACACTCTCCTCGCTTGTCCACCTCCCTTCTTAAACAAGCTTCTTCTTGCCTAAGGAAAATAAATATCCATCCATCCATTATCCAACCCGCTATATCCTAACACAGGGTCATGGGGGTCTGCTGGAGCCCATCCCAGCCAACACAGGGTGCAAGAAAGGAAACAAACCCTGGGTAGGGTGCCAGCCCACTGCAGGGAAAATAAATATTATTTACTTAAACCCAGAATCCTGTTGGGCATTACTGTGTCTGCAGTTTAGGGCTCATTGGTGCCCCCTGTTGGTTACAACAGTTTTGAATTTTTTCATTGAACTGGGAAAAAAAGTACAATAATAATAATAATAATAATAATAATAATAATAATAATCTACTCTCTATTTATAAAATCCAAAGCCTAAAAATGCAACAATTTAGTGCAATGATTTTATGTGAAGTTTTTATGTCATGCTTTAAATCGGGCTTATTTTAAAACCTACATATGTATGTTTGGTATCATTCTTTTCAGAATTTAACGCACTTTAATGTGATGTTGTTAGATTTTCTGATTCTTATTCCATTTTTAAATTATAAACTAAAAAAATTCAAGAACTCATGTCCTGCCAGATGAGACTTTGTGCCAAAAGATTAAAACCAAGCCCGGGGTCGGAAATAAAAGACAAAGAGTAGGACAGCTGCTGTACAGGCTTTTAAATATTCGAAGTGCCGTGTCAGATGCAGATCACACGGCACGGCAGCAGCTGATCAAGCAAAGAGGAGGTTCAAATAAAAATGTATGTGTTTCCCATTGTATCACCATTTAAGAGGGGGTTTTGGAGGAGTGACCGCGTCTCCTTGGGGTTCGTTCAGCCCCCATCTTCACAACGCGAGCGGCAGAGACGCAAAGTGGCTGGTGCGTGGTGCAGGCCGGTTTGGCAAGTGAAGCGAGCAGGTGGGAACCCCCTAGTAGTAAATAAAACTTAAAACAATAGCATTTTAAAGAAAATGTTTATGTACAGTTATTATTTTTTCAATGAACTGAGAAAAAGAAATAAAAATCCATCTATCCGTCATCTATCAGAGCCACTTATCAGAGCAGAATCACTGGGAACCTGGCGCCTATCCCAGCAAATATCGGACACGAGACAAGAACAGCCCCAGAACAGGTCATTCACACACACACACACACACACATTAAGGACAATTGAACACATCAATGTCCCCCCATCTGCATGTCTTTAAACTGTCTGATGAAACCCACACAGGCAGAAGGAGAACGTGCAAACCGCACACTGGGAGCACCACCAGACTTGAATCCCTGTCTCCCTGTTGTGAGGCAGCACTGCTATCACTGTGGCACTGTGCTCTCCCATAATAACCAGTCAGTCAGTCATTATCCAACCCGCTATATCCTAACACAGGGTCATGGGGGGTCTGCTGGTGCCAATCCCAGCCAGCATAGGGCACAAGGCAGGAACAAATTCCGGGCAGGGTGCCAACCCACCGCAGGGCACACACACAGAGGACAATTTAGAATCGCCAATGCACCTAACCTGCATGTCTTTGGACTGTGGGAGGAAACCCACGCAGACACGGGGAGAACATGCAAACTCCACGCAGGGAGGACCTGGGAAGCGAACCCAGATCTCATTACTGCGAGGCAACAGCGCTACCACCGTGCCACCCCCATAATAAACATTTGATCACAAGAAATAATATGAAAATGTCAAAGATAAGAAACCATTGGGTTTATGACAGAGAAAGAGAACATGTGCACCAGCTAGAGTCGACACTCCTTTATTGGCCACTTTTGGGATTAAATGCTATTTTCTGGTGGGGGGGAAATGTAACTTTAGGTCAGCATTTCTCAACCTTTAAGTGTTTATGACCTGAGTTTTCATAACAGTTTTAATCGTTTTTTTGAACGGAGCGCACTAATAGCAATTTATTCTATTTTAATTAATGATATATCATAGATGCATATTTTATTATACCTACTTAACTTTTATCGACATTTATCTAACTCTATATTTATTTTTCTAGTATCAGAATGTAGTTTAAGTTCATTTGTTTTGGTTTCAATAGATGGATTTTTCATATTTTCGATTCTTGTTTTCTTTTTTTCACATCTTCGCGCCCCCCCTAGGTTGGCGCGTCCCACAGTTTGAGAACCACTGCCTTAGGTGTCAAATAACAGGGGGAGTGGTGGCTCTGAGGCTAAGGGTCTACACCGGATTCCGGAAGGTTGCCGGTTCAAATCCCCAAATCCTACTCTGCTGGGCCCTTAACCTACAATTCCTAGAGGGCTGCTGTAAAATGGCTGACCCTGCACTCTGACCCCAAGGGGTATGCGAAAATGAACAAATTCCTAATATGAGAAATTGTATAGGGTGGTCCAGATCTAATTATGCAATTTTCATTATGCTAGAACTTATTCAGTTTATTACAAAGAAAATCACCCGAAAAATCCCAGACCTTTGAGAAATGTGCAAACTGACGACATGAAAAATCGTCTTCATGCCGAACTGGAATCGCCCCCGCATAAATCAACGTCATCTAGACAATCTGGATCTGCATAATTAGATCTGGACCGCCCTGTATACGATGAAATAAAGAAAAAAAAAAAACAATGACACATGACAGATCTTTGGGGTAACACGTTTATCAAAGCTGCCTGCACCTTTCTCGTCACACTTGGGGTTCGCGTCTGATTTCCATTTGTCACAGTCCACAGTTGGAGGTGGACTTTGTACATTTAAGAACCCCAAGATCACTTTTGAAAATCAAATCCTAAGCTAAGAAATGTCTCTCTCGCCCTAGGTGGTCACTTTTATTTGCTAACTTTTTTAAAGAAGATACTGAATACCTCACTGATGTTACACAGGCCTGCATTGAAGTTGTCCCAGTTCTGGATAAGGACAGCAGTAGTGACCTTCCTGATTCGGGACCAGTCACCCAGACATCAGCAGTTATGAAAACCTCTGAGTGTCTGATGCCGGTCACTGTTCTCCCCTTTGACTCGTACAGGTTGTCATCAGAGCCTCCATCACATTCTTTATCATCTCATCTCTCCTAATGCCCGTTAGGCTCCTGTTTCAATTTCACCTTCCACACTGCAATCCTCAAATTGCTCCTTAGGCTGACTGGACCTCCCAAGTATTGTCAGGGGATGACCAACGTCTGCCTGAGCTCCCCTCTGTCGGCACAGGGGCTCCAGGGCGGCGTTCATCTACTCCTCTTGTTCTTGTAGAAGCGAAAGGTGCACCGGAGATTCTCACCTTGAATGAAGGCTCTAGGAGTTGAAGGATAGGCAGACAGAATAATTAGCTTTTATTGCAATAAACAATATGGTGGACTCGACCCAATCAAGTCGAGCCCTGAACAAGCCAAATGTTGCAGTATATATGTGTGTTACGGCCAAAGTGGGAAATGGCCAATATCGCTGTAAATTGACCAGCCAAAGCCAAAGTAGCATATATGCTGGACATTTACTAGTAATTGGACTTTGGCCACACCTCTCGGCCAAAATGCACAATAGCCAGCCAATCGGGAACTAGCAGAACTTTGGGCTTTGGCCGTAACACACACTCATATATATATATATATACAGTCAAAGTAAAAAGTCTGTGAACCCCTAGGAATTATCTCTATTTATGTCTAATTCCCATATAAAACATGGCCGTATCTTCATGTCATTCACAATAATGAACAAACACAGTCTCCTATAACTAAAGAGCCACAGATTTTCAGAGAGTTTTTGACCACATTGAATAAATCATTCAAACTGTGAAACTGAAGGTTGGAAAAAGTAAGTGAACCCCAAGCTGATGACTTTTTAAAAAGCTCATTGCAGTGCGAATTTCGCACACCCGGAGTCCATTTAATGAAACGAGTTCAGAGGTGTGGTGGCCTAGAATGACTTTGATTGATCACAAACACCATAAAGTCTGAGTTGGAGTTTTTGACAAGAAGCATATCCAGATGGGAATCCTGCCTCGCACAAAAGAGCTGTCTGAAGAGCTATGATGGAGAATTGTTCATCTACATAAGTCTGGAAAGGGTTACAAAGTCATCTCAAAGATCTGAGATATTCATCAGTCTACTGTTAGGCAAGTTGTCTATAAATGGAGACAATCTGGTATTGTGGCTACTCTGTCTAGAAGTGGGCGCCCTGTCAAGATGGACCCAAGAGCACAACGCAAAGTCAGCAATGAGGTAAAGAAGAGCCCTCGAGTGACAGCAAAGGACTTGAAGAAGTTATTAGAAGTGGCTAACATCTCTGTTCACGAGTCAACTATACGCAAAACACTGAACAAGAAAGGAGTCCATGACAGGACACCAAGAAGGAAGCCACTGCGATCAAAAAAGAACATCACTGAATGCCTCAAGTTTGTGAAACAGCACTTGGACACTCTACAACGGTACCGGGAAAATGTTTTGTGGAGCCATGAAACCAAAGTTGAACTATTTGGGAGGAACAAGCAGAACTGCATTTGGTGTAAAAAGGGCACCGCATATCAACATCAAAACACCATCCCTACAGTAAAGTATGGTGGAGGGATTTGGGCCTGCTTTGCTGCATCAGGGCCTGGACAGCTTGCCATCATTGAGGGGGAATATGAATTCACAAATTTATCAACAAATTCTCCAGGATGATGTGAGGGTGTCTGTCCGTCAACTTCAGCTCAGAAGAGGCTGGGTGGTGCAACAGGACAATGAGCCCAAACATCGCAGCAAATCCACAGCACAAGGGCTTCAGAAGAACGAACTGCGCCTTTTGGAGCGGCCCAGACCTCAATCCTATTGAATGACTTGAAGAGAGAGAGCCACGCACAGAAGACAACCAAAGAATATGGAAGAGTTAAGGCAGATCTGCAGGGAAGAATGAGCGAAAATCCCCCCCCGCACGACGTGCAGGTCTGATCTGCAGTTACAGGAAGCGCCTGGTTGAGGTCATTGCTGCCAAAGGAGGCTCGACCAGTTATTAAATCCCAAGGTTCACTTGCTTTATACATTACCACTGTGAACGTTGAATGTGTTTGTAAAATAAAGACATGAAAGAGTAGAATTTGTTGTGTGTCATTGGCTTAAGCTCATTGTGTAGATCATCAGTACGTGGGACTTAGATGAAGAGCAGATCACTTTTTAGGACCAATTCATGCAGTAAACCAGATCATTCCAAAGGGTTCACATACTTTTTACTTTGACTGTAGATATATCTATATATACAGTAATCCCTCGCTATATCGCGCTCCGACTTTCGCAGCTTCATTCTATCGCGGATTTTACATGTAAGCATATCTAAATATATAACGCGGATTTTTCTCTGCTTCGCAGGTTCTGCAGACAATGTGTCTTTTTACTTCCTGTATATGCTTCCTCAGTTGGTTTGCCCAATTGATTTCATACAAGGGACGCTATTGGCGGATGGCTGAGAAGCTAACCAATCAGAGCACGCAGTTAAGTTCTCCTGACTGAGAAGCTAACCAATCAGAGCACGCAGTTGAGTTCCTGCGTGCTGAATGCAGTGTTAACCAGGAAGTCTCATCTCGCTCATTCAGCATCGTGTTTCGCTGTGTAAAGAGTTGTGCTCTTTAGTGTTTATCTTTGTGCATAGTCAAGCCCTTCATTATGGCTCCAAAACGATCTGCTACTGCTTCAGGGGCTGTGCCCAAGTGCCAATGAAGATGTTAACGATTGCCGAAAAGGTAAACATTTTGGATTTGTTGAAGGCTACGATTCTTTTTACTTAAAAAGTAGGAAAGGAATATAAGATCTACGGCTGCAGCGTCCTTTTAAGCAGGGTGCAAAACGAGTTGTAAGTGGATGTAATAAGGCAGTAGTCTGGATGGAATCTGCTTTAGGGATTTGGATTGAAGACTGCCAGAAGAAGAACAACGGCAGTGCTACACAATCGCCTGAAGTGGCTCCTTTACAAGGGCTGTAACGCTCTCCTTTGTTGTGCAGTAAAATTAAACTCATCATTATCAGACAAGTCATTGTTGGTGAGTAACCATAATTAATTTTCTACTTATAGTACTTAGTACATGTACGTATGTTTAGTGTCAGTGTACACATATTTAACTGTATACAATTTTTCTTGCATTGTACGTATTTATTGCTGGTGGCCTGTCTATCGTAATGGCTGTAACATATGTGATATCGGAGACACGCGATATCTTTAAAGTAATATTTAGGTTTTACTGTATATAAACAGTGTGTTTACATACATAATTTCAATGAATCTTACCTAATATCTAAGAGAATACAAAGGGTTTATGCTGTATAACTGTGCGGGAAATAATTATAAACAGTGTGGGAGAGTTTATAAGGGCTTAAAATATATAAAAATAACATACAAACATATGGTTTCTACTTCGCGGATTTTCACCTAT